>CM076574.1:690526220-690927891 GCA_034641835.2 Pinus albicaulis
AAATAATAAAACCAACAGTTTAATATTATAATCCAAAGGAATTGGTGAACCCAAGGGAAAACCATTACCCAACAAATTATAAACCAAACAAATTTGTGAACCCAAGGGAATTGATTTAAACATCGAAACAATTTTTGTGACAATGGGACGTTGGACCAACTATCACCATGGTTGGCCATGGGTGATTTTCATATTGAGACAATATTTTTCAGGATGTGACATTTGATCATGGATGACATTGATCGATTATTCATATTATAAACCAAAAGAACTAGTAAACCCAAGGTTTTAATATTATAAACCAAAGGAATAGTTGAAGGCAAGGGAATTGATTTAAACATTAAGACCATTTTTGTCACAATGCGACGATGGACTAACTATGCCCATGGTTGGCCACGGGTGATTTTCATATAGAGACAATATTTGTCAAAATGTGACATTTGATCATGGATGACATTGATCGATTATTCATATTATAAACCAAAAGAACTAATAAAACCAAGGGTTTAATATTATAAACCGAAGGAATTGGTGAACCCAAGCTAATTAATTTAAACATTGAGACAATTGTTGTGACAATGCGACGTTGGACCAACTATGACCATCATTGGCCATGGGTGATTTTCACATTGAGACAATATTTGTCAGAATGTGACATATGATCATATATGACATTGATCGATTTTTCATATTATAAACCAAAAGAACTAATAAACCCAAGGGTTTAATATTATAAACCAAAGGAATTGGTGAACCCAAGGGAATTGATTTAAACATCGAGACAATTTTTGTGACAATGCGACGTTGGACACACTATGACCATGGTTGCCCATGGGTGACTTTCATATTGAGACAATATTTCCATAATGTGACATTTGATCATGGATGACATTGATCGATTATTCATATTATAAACCAAAAGAAGTACTAAACCCAAGGGTTTAATATTATAAACAAAAGGAATTGGTGAATCTAAGGGAATTGATTTAAAAATTGAAACAAATTTTGTCACAATGTGACATTGGACCAACTATGACCATGGTTGGCCATGGTTGATTTTCATATTGAGACAATATTTGTCAGAATGTGACATATGATCATGGATGGAATTGATCGATTATTCGTATTATAAAGCAAAAGAACTAATAAACCCAATGGTTTAATATTATAAACCAAAGGAATTGGTGAACCCAAGGGAATTTATTTAAACATCGAGACAATTTTTGTGACAATGTGACATTGGACCAACTATGACCATGGTTGTCCATGGGTGATTTTCATATTGAGACATATTTTTCAGAATGTGACATTTGATCATAGGGATGACATTGGTGATTATTCATATTATAAACCAAAATAACTAGTAAATAAAGGTTTAATAATATTATAAACCAAAGGAATTGGTGAACCCAAGGGAATTGATTCAAACATCGAGCCAATTTTTGTGACAATGCGACGTTGGACCAACTATGACCATAGATTTGTCCATGGAGTGAATTTCATATTGAGAGAATATTTGTCGAGAATCATGACATTTGATCATGGATGAAATTGATCGTTATTCATATTATAAACCAAAAGAAATAGCTAAAACCAACGGTTTAATGTTATAAATCCAAAATTAGTGGAGCAAAACCATTACCCAACAAATTATAAAATGAACAAATTTGGGTATTGGTAGACCCAAGGGAATTGATTTAAACATCGAAACAATTTTTGTGACAATGGGACGTTGGACCAACTATGACCATGGTTGGCCATGGGTGATTTTCATATTGAGACAATATTTTTCAAAATGTGACATTTGATCATAGATGACATTGATCGATTATTCATATTATAAACCAAAAGAACTAGTAAACCCAAGGTTTTAATATTATAAACCAAAGGAATTGTTAAAGGCAAGGGAATTGATTTAAACATTAAGACCATTTTTGTCACAATGCGACAATGGACTAACTATGCCCATGGTTGGCCACAGGTGATTTTCATATTGAGACAATATTTGTCAAAATTTGACATTTGATCATGGATGACATTGATCGATTATTCATATTATAAACCAAAAGAACTAATAAAACCAAGGGTTTAATATTATAAACCGAAGGAATTGGTGAACCCAAGCTAATTAATTTAAACATTGAGACAATTGTTGTGACAATGCGACGTTGGAACAACTATGACCATCGTTGGCCAAGGGTGATTTTCACATTGAGACAATATTTGTCAGAATGTGTCATATGATCATATATGACATTGATCGATTTTTCATATTATAAACCAAAAGAACTAATAAACCCAAGGGTTTAATATTATAAACCAAAGGAATTGGTGAACCAAGGGAAAACCATTACCCAAAAAATTATAAACCAAAGGAATTGGTGAACCCAAGGGAATTGATTTAAACATCGAGACAATTTTTGTGACAATGCGACGTTGGACCAACTATGACCATGGTTGGCCATGGGTGATTTTCATATTGAGACCATATTTCCAAAATGTGACATTTGATCATGGATGACATTGATCGATTACTCATATTATAAACCAAAAGAAGTACTAAAACCAAGGGTTTAATATTATAAACAAAAGGAATTGGTGAACCTAAGGGAATTGATTTAAAAATTGAGACAAATTTTGTCACAATGTGACATTGGACCAACTATGACCATGGTTGGCCATGGTTGATTTTCATATTGAGACAATATTTGTCAGAATGTGACATATGACCATGGATGGAATTGATCGATTATTCGTATTATAAAGCAAAAGAACTAATAAACCCAATGGTTTAATATTATAAACCAAAAGAATTGGTGAACCCAAGGGAATTGATTTAGACATCGAGACAACTTTTGTCACAATGCAACGTTGGACCGACTATGACCATGGTTGGCCATTGGTGATTTTGATATTGAGATAATATTTGTCAGAATGTGACATTTGATCATGGATGAATTTAATCGATTATTCATATTATAAACCAAAAGAACCAATAAAACCAAGGATTTAATATTATAAACCGAAATAATTGATGAACCCAAGGAAATTGATTTAAAAATTTAGACAATTGTTGTCACAATGCAACGTTGGACCAACTATGACCATGGTTGGCGATGGTTGATTTTCATATTGCGACAATATTTGTCAGAATGTGACATTTGATCATGGATGAAATTGATCGGTTATTGATATTATAAACCAAAATAACTAATAACCAAAGGGTTTAATATTATAAACCAAAGGAATTGGTGAACCCAAGGGAATTGATTTAAACATTCAGACAATTGTTGTCACAATGCGATGTTGGACCAAATATGAACATGGTTGGCCATGGGTGATTTTCATATTGAGAAAATATTTGTAAGAATGTGACATTTGATCATGGATGAAATTGATCGATTATTCATATTATAAAACAAAAGAACTAATAAAACCAAGGGTTTAATATTATAAACGAAACGAATTGGTGAACCCAAGGGAAAACAATTACCCAAATAATTATAAACCAAAGGAATTGGTGAACCCAAGGGAATTTATTTAAACATCGAGACAAAATTTGTCACAATGCGACGTTGTACCAACTATGACCATGGTTGGCCATGGGTGATTTTCATATTGAGACAATATTTGTAAGAATGTGACATTTGATCATGGATTAAATTGATCGATTATTCATATTATAAGCCAAAAGAACTAATAAACCCAAGGGTTTAATATTATAAACCAAAGGAATTGGTGAACCCAAGGGAAAACCATTACCCAAAAAATTATAAACCAAAGGAATTGGTGAACCCAACGGAATTGATTTAAATATTGAGAAACTTGTAGTCACAATGTGATGTTGGACCAACTATGAACATCGTTGGCCATGGGTGATTTTCATATTGAGACAATATTTGTCAGAATATGACATTTGATCATGGATGACGTTGATTGATTATTCATATTATAAACTGAAAGAACTAATAAAATCAAGGGTTTAATATTATAAACCAAACGAATTGGTGAACCCAAGGGAAAACAATTACCCAATATAAACCAAAGGAATTGGTGAACCCAAGGGAATTTATTTAAACATCGAGACAAATTTTGTCACAATGCGACGTTGGACCAACTATGACCATGGTTGGCCACGGGTGATTTTCATATTGAGACAATATTTGTCAAAATGTGACATTTGATCATGGATGACATTGATGGATTATTCATATTATAAACCAAAATAACTAATAAACCCAAGGGTTTAATATTATAAACCTAAGGAATTGGTGAACCCAAGCTAACTGATTTAAATATTGAGACAATTGTTGTGACAATGCGACGTTGGACCAACTATGACTATCGTTGGCCATGGGTGATTTTCATATTGAGACAATATTTTTCAGAATGTGACATATGATCATAGATGACATTTATCAATTTTTCAGATTATAAACAAAAAGAACTAATAAACCCAAGGGTTTAATATTATAAACCAAAGGAATTGGTGAACCCAAGGGAAAACCATTACCCAACAAATTATAAACCAAAGGAATTGGTGAACCCAAGGGAATTGATTTAAACATCGAGATAATTTTTGTGACAATGTGACGCTAGACCAACTCTGACCATGGTTGGCCATGGGTGATTTTCATATTGAGACAATATTTGTCAGAATCTGACATATGATCATGCATGACATTGATCGATTATTCATATTATAAAGAAAAAGAACTAGTAAAACAAAATGTTTAATATTATAAACCAAAGGAATTGGTGAACCCAAGGGAATTGATTTAGACATCGAGACAACTTTTGTCACAATACAACGTTGGGCCAACTATGACCATGGTTGGCCATTGGTGATTTTAATATTGAGATAATATTTGTCAGAATGTGACATTTGATCATGGATAAAATTGATCGGTTATTTATATTATAAACCAAAAGAACTAATAACCCAAGTGTTTAATATTATAAACCAAATGAATTGGTGAACCCAAGGGAATTGATTTAAACATTGAGACAATTGTTGTCACAATGCGACGTTGGACCAACTATGAACATGGTTGGCCATGGGTGATTTTCATATTGAGACAATATTTGTCAGAATGTGACATTTGATCATGGATGACATTGATCGATTATTCATATTATAAATAAAGAATAATAAAATTTAGGGTTTAATATTATAAACCAAAGAGAATGATAAACAAAGAGATTGATTTAAACATTCGAATAATTCTTGTCACAATGCGACGTTGGACCAACTATGAACAGTTGTGTAGGTGATTTTCATATTGAGACAATATTTGTCAGAATGTGACATTTGATCATGGATGACATTGATCGATTATTCATATTATAAACCAAAAGAACTAATAAAATTTAGGGTTTAATATTATAAACCAAAGGAATTGGTGAAGCAAAGGGAATTGATTTAAACATTAAGATAATTCTTGTCACAATGCAACGTTGGACCAACTATAACCATGGTTGGCCATGGGTGATTTTCATATTGAGACAATATTTATCAGAATATGAAATTTGATCATGGATGAAATTTATCGATTATTCATATTATAAACCAAAATAACTAATAAACCCAAGGGTTTAATATTATAAACCAAAGGAATTGGTGAACCCAAGGGAATTGATTTAAACATCGTGCCAATTTTTGTGACAATGCGACGTTGGACCAACTATGACCATCGTTGTCCATGGGTGATTTTCATATTTAGAGAATATTTGTCAGAATGTGACATTTGATCATGGATGAAATTGATCGATTATTCATATTATAAACCAAAAGAAATAATAAAACCAACAGTTTAATATTATAATCCAAAGGAATTGGTGAACCCAAGGGAAAACCATTACCCAACAAATTATAAACCAACAAGGTGGACGAACCCAAGGGAATTGATTTAAGCAACAAAACAATTTTTGTGACAATGGGACGTTGGACCAACTATGACCATGGTTGGCCATGGGTGATTTCATATTGAGACAATATTTGTCAGAATGTGACATTTGATCATGGATGACATTGATCGATTATTCATATTATAAACCAAAAGAACTAGTAAACCCAAGGTTTTAATATTATAAACCAAAGGAATTGTTGAAGGCAAGGGAATTGATTTAAACATTAAGACCATTTTTGTCACAATGCGACGATGGACTAACTATGACCATGGTTGGCCATTTGTGATTTTCATATTGAGCCAATATTTGTCAGAATGTGACATATGATCATGGATGACGTTGATCGATTATTCATATTATAAACCAAAAGAACTAATAAACCCAAGGGTTTAATATTATAAACCAAAGGAATTGGAGAACCCAAGGGAAAAAAATTACCCAAAAAATTATAAACCAAAGGAATCGGTGAACCCAAGGGAATTGATTTAAACATTTACACAATTTTTGCCACAATGCGACGTTGGACCAATGATGACCATGGTTGGGCATGGGTGATTTTCATATTGAGACAATATTTTTCAGAATGTGACATTTAATCATGGATGAAATATATCGATTATTCATATTATAAATCAAAAGAACTTGTAAACCCAAGGGTTTAATATTATAAACCATTGCAATTTGTGAACCCAAGGGAATTGATTTAAACATTGAGACAATTTTTGCCACAATGCGGCGTTAGACCAATTATTACCATGGTTGGCCATGGGTGATTTTAATATTGAGACAATATTTGTAAGAATGTGACATTTGATCATGGATGAAATTGATCGATTATTCATATTATAAACCAAAAGAACTAATAAACCCAAGGTTTTAATATTATAAACCAAAGGAATTGGTGAAGACCTAAGGGAAAACCATTACCAAAAATTATAAACCAAAGGTGGTGAGCCAAGGGGAATTGATTTAAACATTGAGACAATTGTTGTCACAATGCGACGTTGGACCAACTATGAACATGGTTGGCCATGGGTGATTTTCATATTGAGACAATATTTGTCAAAATGTCACATTTTATCATGGATTAGGTTGATCGATTATTCATATTATAAACTGAAAGAACTAATAAAAACAAGGGTTTAATATTATAAATGAAACGAATTGGTGAACCCACGGGAAAAAAATTACCCAACAAATTATAAACCAAAGGGAATTTATTTAAACATCGAGACAACTTTTGTCACAATGCGATGTTGGACCAACTATGACCATGGTTGGTCATGGGTGATTTTCATATTGAGACAATATTTGTCAAAATGTGACATTTGATCATGGATGACATTGATTGATTATTCATATTATAAACTAAAAGAACTAATAAACCCAAGGGTTTAATATTATAATTCAAAGGAATTGGTGAACCCAAGGGAATTGATTTAAACATTGAGACAATTGTTGTGACAATGCGACATTGGACCAACTATGACCATCGTTGGCCATTGGTGATTTTCATATTGCAACAATATTTGTCAGAATGTGACATATGATCATGGATGACGTTGATCGATTATTCATATTATAAACCGAAAGAACTAATAAACCAAAGGGTTTAATATTATAAACCAAACGAATTGGTGAACCCAAGGGAATTGATTTAAAAATTGAGAAAACTATTGTCACAATGCGACGTTGGACCAACTATGACCATCGTTTTCCATGGGTGATTTTTATATTGAGATAATATTTGTCAAAATGTGACATTTGATCATGGATGATATTGATCGATTATTTATATTATAAACCAAAAGAACTAGTAAACAAAAGGGTTTAATATTATAAACAAAAGGAATTGGTGAACCCAAGGGAATTGATTTAAACATTGAGAAAATTTTTGTCACAATGCGACATTAGACCAACTATTACCATGGTTGGCCATGGGCGATTTTCATATTGAGAAAATATTTATAACAATGTGACATTTGATCATGGATTAAATTGATCGATTATTCATATTATAAACCAAAATAACTAATGAAAGCAAGGGTTTAATATTATAAACCAAAGGAATTGGTGAACCCAAGGGAATTGATTTAAACATTGAGACAATTGTTGTGACAATGCGACGTTGGACCAACTATGACCATTATTGGCCATGGGTGATTTTCATATTGAGACAATATTTGTCAGAATGTGACATATTATCATATATGACATTGATCTATTTTTCATGTTATAAACCAAAAAAACTAATAAAC
Organism: Pinus albicaulis; assembly: GCA_034641835.2. Lineage (NCBI taxonomy): Eukaryota > Viridiplantae > Streptophyta > Pinopsida > Pinales > Pinaceae > Pinus > Pinus albicaulis. The sequence goes on from CM076574.1 coordinate 690,534,389, forward strand.
CCAAGGGTTTAATATTATAAACCAAAGGAATTGGTGAACCAAAGGGAATTGATTTAAACATCGAGAAATTTTTTGTGACAATGGGACGTTGGACCAGCTATGACCATGGTTGGCCATGGGTGATTTCCATATTGACACAATATTTGTCATAAATGTGACATTTGATCATGGATTAAGTTGATCAAGTATTCATATTATAAACTCAAAGAACTAATAAAACCAAGGGTTTAATATTATAAACCAAACGAATTGGTGAACCCAAGGGAAAACAATTACCCAACAAATTGTAAACCAAAGGAATTGGTGAACCCAAGGGAATTTATTTAAATATCGAGACAACTTTTGTCACAATGCGAAGTTGGACGAACTATGACCATGGTTGGCCATGGGTGATATTCATACTGAGATAGTATTTGTCAAAATGTGGCATTTGATCATGGATATCGTTGATTGATTATTCATATTATAAACCAAAAGAACTAATAAACCCAAGGGTTTAATATTATAAACCGAAGGAATTGGTGAACCCAAGGGAATTGATTTAAACATTGAGACAATTGTTGTGACAATGCGACGTTGGACCAACTACGACCATGGTTGGCCATGGGTGATTTTCTTATTGAGACAATATTTGTCAGAATGTGACATTTGATCGTGGATGACATTGATCGATTATTCATATTATAAACAAAAAGAGCTAGTAGACCCAAGGGTTTAATATTATAAACCAAAGGAATTGGTGAACCCAAGGCATGACCATTACGCAAGAAATTATAAACCAAAGGAATTGGTGAACCCAAGGGAATTGATTTAAACATCGAGAATTTTTTTGTGACAATGCGACGTTGGACCAGCTATGACCATGGATGGCCATGGGTGATTTTCATATTGAGACAATATTTTTTAGAATGTGACATTTGATCATGCATGACATTGATCGATTATTCATATTATAAACCAAGAGAGCTAGTAAAGGCAAGGGTTTAATATTATAAACCAAAGGAATTGTTGAACCCAAGGGAATTGATTTAAACATTCAGACAAGTTTTGTCACAATGCGATGTCAGACCAACTATGACCATGGTTTTCCATGGGTGATTTTCATATTGAGACAATATTTGTAAAAATGTGACATTTAATCATGGATGAAATTGATCGATTATTCATATTATAAACTAAAAGAACTAATAAACCCAAGGGTTTAATATTATAAACCAAAGGAATTGGTGAACCCAAGGGAAAACCATTACCCAAAAAATTATAAACCAAAGGAATTGGTGAACCCAAGGGAATTGATTTAAACATCGAGACAATTTTTGTGACAGTGCGACGGTGGACCAACTATGACCATGGTTGGCCATGGGTGATTTTCATATTTAGACAATATTTCCAGAATGTGACATTTGATCATGGATGACATTTATCGATTATTCATATTATAAACCAAAATAAGTACTAAACCCAAGGGTTTAATATTATAAACAAAAGGAATTGGTGAACCTAAGGGAATTGATTTAAAAATTGAGACAAATTTTGTCACAATGTGACATTGGACCAACTATGACCATGGTTGGCCATGGTTGATTTTCATATTGAGACAATATTTGTCAGAATGTGACATATGATCATGGATGGAATTGATCGATTATTCGTATTATAAAGCAAAAGAACTAATAAACCCAATGGTTTAATATTATAAACCAAAGGAATTGGTGAACCCAAGGGAATTGATTTAGACATCGAGACAACTTTTGTCACAATGCAACGTTGGACCGACTATGACCATGGTTGGCCGTTTGTGATTTTGATATTGAGATAATATTTGTCAGAATGTGACATTTGATCGTGGATGAATTTAATCGATTATTCATATTATAAACCAAAAGAACCAATAAACCCAAGGATTTAATATTATAAACCGAAAGAATTGATGAACCCAAGGAAATTGATTTAAAAATTTAGACAATTGTTGTCACAATGCAACGTTGGACCAACTATGACCATGGTTGGCGATGGGTGATTTTCATATTGCGACAATATTTGTCAGAATGTGACATTTTATCATGGATGAAATTGATCGGTTATTGATATTATAAACCAAAATAACTAATAACCCAAGGGTTTAATATTATGAACCAAACGAATTGGTGAACCCAAGGGAATTGATTTAAACATTCAGACAATTGTTGTCACAATGCGACGTTGGACCAACTATGAACATGGTTGGCCATGGGTGATTTTCATATTGAGAAAATATTTGTAAGAATGTGACATTTGATCATGGATGAAATTGATCGATTATTCATATTATAAAACAAAAGAACTAATAAAACCAAGGGTTTAATATTATAAACGAAACGAATTGGTGAACCCAAGGGAAAACAATTACCCAAAAAATTATAAACCAAAAGAATTGGTGAACCTAAGGGAATTTATTTAAACATCGAGACAACTTTTGTCACAATGCGACGTTGGACCAACTATGACCATGGTTGGCCATGGGTGATTTTCATATTGAGACAATATTTGTAAGAATGTGACATTTGATCATGGATGAAATTGATCTATTATTCATATTATAAGCCAAAAGAACTAATAAACCCAAGGGTTTAATATTATAAACCAAAGGAATTGGTGAACCCAAGGGAAAACCATTACCCAAAAAATTATAAACCAAAGGAATTGGTGAACCCAAGGGAATTGATTTAAACATTGAGAAACTTGTCGTCACAATGTGATGTTGGACCAACTATGAACATGGTTGGCCATGGGTGATTTTCATATTGAGACAATATTTGTCATAATATGACATTTGATCATGGATGACGTTGATCGATTATTCATATTATAAACTGATAGAACTAATAAAACCAAGGGTTTAATATTATAAACCAAACGAATTGGTGAACCCAAGGGAAAACAATTACCCAACAAATTATAAACCAAAGGAATTGGTGAACCCAATGGAATTTATTTAAACATCGAGACAAATTTTGTCACAATGCGACGTTGGACCAACTATGACCATGGTTGGCCACGGGTGATTTTCATATTGAGACAATATTTGTCAAAATGTGACATTTGATCATGGATGACATTGATGGATTATTCATATTATAAACCAAAATAACTAATAAACCCAAGGGTTTAATATTATAAACCGAAGGAATTGGTGAACCCAAGCTAATTCATTTAAACATTGAGACAATTGTTGTGAGAATGCGACTTTGGACCAACTATGACCATCGTTGGCCATGGGTGATTTTCATATTGAGAAAATATTTTTCAGAATGTGACATATGATCATAGATGACATTTATCGATTTTTCATATTGTAAACCAAAAGACCTAATAAACCCAAGGGAAAACCATTACCCAACAAATTATAAACCAAAGGAATTGGTGAACCCAAGTGAATTGATTTAAACATCGAGACAATTTTTGTGACAATGCAACGCTAGACCAACTCTGACCATGGTTGGGCATGGGTGATTTTCATATTGAGACAATATTTTTCAGAATGTGACATTTGATCATGGATGACATTGATCGATTATTCATATTATAAACCAAAAGAACTACTAAACCCAAGGGTTTAATATTATAAAAAAAAAGGAATTGGTGAACCTAAGGGAATTGATTTAAAAATTGAGACAATTTTTCTCCCAATGTGACATTGGACCAACTATGACCATGGTTGGCCACGGGTGATTTTCATATTGAGACAATATTTGTCAGAATCTGACATATGATCATGCATGACATTGATCGATTATTAATATTATAAAGAAAAAGAACTAATAAAACCAATGGTTTAATATTATAAACCAAAGGAATTGGTGAACCCAAGGGAATTGATTTAGACATCGAGACAACTTTTGTCACAATACAACGTTGGACCAACTATGACCATGGTTGGCCATTGGTGATTTTAATATTGAGATAATATTTGTCAGAATGTGACATTTGATCATGGATAAAATTGATCGGTTATTCATATTATAAACCAAAAGAACTAATAACCCAAGGGTTTAATATTATAAACCAAAGGAATTGGTGAACCCAAGTGAATTGATTTAAACATTGAGACAATTGTTGTCACAATGCGACGTTGGACCAACTATGAATATGGTTGGCCATGGGTGATTTTCATATTGAGACAATATTTGTCAGAATGTGACATTTGATCATGGATGACATTGATCGATTATTCATATTATAAACCAAAAGAACTAATAAAATTTAGGGTTTAATATTATAAACCAAAGGAATTGGTGAAGCAAAGGGAATTGATTTAAACATTCAGATAATTCTTGTCACAATGCGACGTTGGACCAACTATGACCATGGTTGGCCATGGGTGATTTTCATATTGAGACAATATTTATCAGAATATGAAATTTGATCATGGACGAAATTTATCGATTATTCATATTATAAACCAAAAGAACTAATAAACCCAAGGGTTTAATATTATAAACCGAAGGAATTGGTGAACCCAAGGGAATTGATTTAAACATCGAGACAATTTTTGTGACAATGTGACATTGGACCAACTATGACCATGGTTGTCCATGGGTGATTTTCATATTGAGACAATATTTTTCAGAATGTCACATTTGATCATGGATGACATTGATTGATTATTCATATTATAAACCAAAATAACGAGTAAACCCAAGGGTTTAATATTATAAACCAAAGGAATTGGTGAACCCAAGGGAATTGATTTAAACATCGAGCCAATTTTTGTGACAATGTGACGTTGGAAAAACTATGACCATCGTTGTCCATGGGTAATTTTCATATTGAGAGAATATTTGTCAGAATGTGACATTTGATCATGGATGAAATTGATCGATTATTCATATTATAAACCAAAAGAAATAATAAAACCAACAGTTTAATATTATAATCCAAAGGAATTGGTGAACCCAAGGGAAAACCATTACCCAACAAATTATAAACCAAACAAATTGGTGAACCCAAGGGAATTGATTTAAACATCGAAACAATTTTTGTGACAATGGGACGTTTGACCAACTATGACCATGGTTGGCCATGGGTGATTTTCATATTGAGACAATATTTTTCAGAATGTGACATTTGATCATGGATGACATTGATCGATTATTCATATTATAAACCAAAAGAACTAGTAAACCCAAGGTTTTAATATTATAAACCAAAGGAATTGTTGAAGGCAAGGGAATTGATTTAAACATTAAGACCATTTTTGTCACAATGCGACGATGGACTAACTATGACCATGGTTGGCCATTTTTGATTTTCATATTGAGCCAATATTTGTCAGAATGTGACATATGATCATGGAGGACGTCGATCGATTATTCATATTATAAACCAAAGGAATTGGAGAACCCAAGGGAAAAACATTACCCAAGAAATTATAAACCAAAGGAATTGGTGAACCCAAGGGAATTGATTTAAACATTCACACAATTGTTGTCACAATGCGACGTTGGACCAACTATGACCATGGTTGGCCATGGGTGATTTTCATATTGAGACAATATTTTTTAGAATGTGACATTTAATCATGGATGAAATATATCGATTATTCATATTATAAATCAAAAGAACTTGTAAACCCAAGGGTTTAATATTATAAACCATTGGAATTTGTTAACCCAGGGATATTGATTTAAACATTGAGACAATTTTTGTCACAATGCGGCGTTAGACCAATTATTACCATGGTTGGCCATGGGTGATTTTAATATTGAGACAATATTTGTAAGAATGTGACATTTGATCATGGATGAAATTGATCGATTATTCATATTATAAACCAAAAGAACTAATAAACCCAAGGGTTTAATATTATAAACCAAAGGAATTGGTGAACCTAAGGGAAAACCATTACCCAACAAATTATAAACCAAAGGAATTGGTGAACCCAAGGGAATTGATTTAAACATTGAGACAATTGTTGTCACAATGCGACGTTGGACCAACTATGAACATGGTTGGCCATGGGTGATTTTCATATTGAGACAATATTTGTCAAAATGTCACATTTTATCATGGATTAGGTTGATCGATTATTCATATTATAAACTGAAAGAACTAATAAAACCAAGGGTTTAATATTATAAATGAAACGAATTGGTGAACCCAAGGGAAAACAATTACACAACAAATTATAAACCAACCAAAGGAATTGGTGAACCAAGAAATTTATTTAAACATGAGACAACTTTTGTCACAATGCGATGTTGGACCAAGCTTATGACCATGGTTGTTCATGGGTGATTTTCATATTGAGACAATATTTGTCAAAATGTGACATTTGATCATGGATGACATTGATTGATTATTCATATTATAAACCAAAAGAACTAATAAACCCAAGGGTTTAATATTATAAATCAAAGGAATTGGTGAACCCAAGGGAATTGATTTAAACATTGAGACAATTGTTGTGACAATGCGACATTGGACCAACTATGACCATCGTTGGCCATTGGTGATTTTCATATTGCAACAATATTTGTCAGAATGTGACATATGATCATGGATGACGTTGATCGATTATTCATATTATAAACCGAAAGAACTAATAAACCAAAGGGTTTAATATTATAAACTGAACGAATTGGTGAACCCAAGGGAATTGATTTAAAATTTGAGAAAACTATTGTCAGAATGCGACGTTGGACCAACTATGACCATCGTTTTCCATGGGTGATATTCATACTGAGACAATATTTGTCAAAATGTGACATTTGATCATGGATAACATTGATTGATTATTCATATTATAAACCAAAAGAACTAATAAACCCAAGGGTTTAATATTATAAACCGAAGGAATTGGTGAACCCAAGGGAATATATTTAAACATTGAGACAATTGTTGTGACAATGCGACGTTGGACCAACTACGACCATGGTTGGCCATGGGTGATTTTCATATTGAGACAATATTTGTCAGAATGTGACATTTGATCATGGATGACATTGATCGATTATTCATATTACAAACAAAAAGAGCTAGTAAACCCAAGGGTTTAATATTATAAACCAAAGGAATTGGTGAACCCAAGGGAATTGATTTAAACATCGAGAATTTTTTTGTGACAATGCGACGTTGGACCAGCTATGACCATGGATGGCCATGGGTGATTTTAATATTGAGACAATATTTTTTAGAATGTGACATTTGATCATGGATGACATTGATCGATTATTCATATTATAAACCAAGAGAGCTAGTAAAGCCAAGGGTTTAATATTATAAACCAAAGGAATTGCTGAACCCAAGGGAATTGATTTAAACATTGAGACAAGTTTTGTCACAATGCGATGTCAAACCAACTATGAACATGTTTTTCCATGGGGGATTTTCATATTGAGACAATATTTGTAAAAATGTGACATTTAATCATGGATGAAATTGATCGATTATTCATATTATAAACCAAAAGAACTAATAAACCCAAGTGTTTAATATTATAAACCAAAGGAATTGGTGAAACCCAGGGAAAACCATTACCCAAAAAATTATAAACCAAAGGAATTGGTGAACCCAAGGGAATTTATTTAAACATCGAGACACTTTTTGTGACAATGCGATGTTGGACCAACTATCACCATGGTTGGCCATGGGTGATTTTCATATTGAGACAATATTTTTCAGAATGTGACATTTGATCATGGATGACATTGATCGATTATTCATATTATAAACCAAAAGAGCTAGTAAAGCCAAGGGTTTAATATTATAAACCAAATGAATTGGTGAACCCAAGGGAATTGATTTAAACATTGAGACAAGTTTTGTCACAATGCGATGTCAGACCAACTATGACCATGGTTGGCCATGGGTGATTTTCATATTGAGACAATATTTGTAAAAATGTGACATTTAATCATGGATGACATTGATCGATTATTCATATTATAAACCAAAATAACTTGTAAACCCGAGGGTTTAATATTATAAACCGAAGGAATTGGTGAACCCAAGGGAATTGATTTAAACATTAAAACAAGTTTTGTCACAATGCGATGTTAGACCAACTATGACCATGGTTGGGCATGGGTGATTTTCATATTGAGACAATATTTGTAACAATGTGACATTTGATCATGGATGAAATTGATCGATTATTTATATTATAAACCAAAAGAACTAATAAACCCAAGGGCTTAATATTATAAACCAAAGGAATTGGTGAAACCAAGGGAAAACCATTACCCAACAAATTATAAACCAAAGGAATTGGTGAACCCAAGGTAATTGATTTTAAAATCGAGACAATTTTTGTGACAATGCGACGTTGGACCAACTATGACCATGGTTGGCCGTGGGTGATTTTCATATTGAGACAATATTTTTTAGAATGTGACATTTGATCATGGATGACGTTGATCAAGTATTCATATTATAAACTGAAAGAACTAATAAAACCAAGGGTTTAATATTATAAACCAAACGAATTGGTGAACCCAAGGGAAAACATTTACCTAACAAATTGTAAACCAATGGAATTGGTGAACCCAAGGGAATTTATTTAAACATCGAGACAACTTTTGTCACAATGCGAAGTTGGACCAACTATGACCATGGTTGGCCATGGGTGATATTCATATTGAGACAATATTTGTCAAAATGTGACATTTGATCATGGATAACATTGATCGATTATTCATATTATAAACCAAAAGAACTAATAAACCCAAGGGTTTAATATTATAAACCAAAGGTATTGGTGAACCCAAGGGAATTGATTTAAACATTGAGACAATTGTTGTGACAATGCGACGTTGGACCAACTACGACCATGGTTGGCCATGGTTGATTTTCATATTGAGACAATATTTGTCAGAATGTGACATTTGATCATGGATGACATTGATCGATTATTCATATTATAAACAAAAAGAGCTAGTAAACCCAAGGGTTTAATATTATAAACCAACGGAATTGGTGAACCTAAGGGAATTGATTTAAACATCGAGAATTTTTTTGTGACAATGTGACGTTGGACCAGCTATGACCATGGTTGGCCATGGGTGATTTTCATATTCAGACAATATTTGTTAGAATGTGACATTTTATCATGGATGACATTGATCGATTATTCATATTATAAACCAAAAGAGCTAGTAAATCCAAGGGTTTAATATTATAAACCAAAGGAATTGGTGAACCCATGGGAATTGATTTAAACATTGAGACAATTTTTTTCAGAATGCGATGTCAGACCAACTATGACCATGGTTGGCCATCGGTGATTTTCATATTGAGACAATATTTTTAAAAATGTGACATTTAATCATGGATGAAATTGATCGATTATTCATATTATAAACCAAAAGAACTAATAAACCCAAGGGTTTAATATTATAAACCAAAGGAATTGGTGAAACCAAGGGAAAACCATTACCCAACAAATTATAAACCAAAGGAATTGGTGAACCCAAGGGAATTTATTTAAACATCGAGACACTTTTTGTGACAATGCGATGTTGGACCAACTATCACCACGGTTGGCCATGGGTGATTTTCATATTGAGACAATATTTTTCAAAATGTGACATTTGATCATGGATGACATTGATCGATTATTCATATTATAAACCAAAAGAATTAGTAAACCCAAGGGTTTAATATTATAAACCAAAGTAATTGTGTAACCCAAGGGAATTGATTTAAACATTGAGACATTGTTTGTCACAACGCGACGTTGGACCAACTATGACCATGGTTGGCCATGGGTGATTTTCATATTGAGAGAATATTTTTCAGAATGTGACATATGATCATGGATGACATTGATCAATTACTCATTTTATAAACCAAAGGAATTGGTGAACCCAAGGGAAAACAATTACCCAAAAAATTATAAACCCAAGTGAATTGATTTAAACATCGAGACAACTTTTGTCACAATGCAACGTTGGAACAACTATGACCATGGTTGGCCGTTAGTGATTTTCATATTGAGGCAATATTTGTCAGAATGTGACTTTTGATATTGGATGAAATTGATCGGTTATTCATATTATAAACCAAAAGAACTAATAAACCCAAGAGTTTAATATTATAAACCAAAGTAATTGGTGAACCCAAGGGAATTGATTTAAACATTGAGACAATTGTTGTCACAATGCGACGTTGGACCAACTATGACCATGGTTGGCCATGGGTGATTTTCATATTGCGAAAATATTTGTCAGAATGTGACATATGATCATGGATGACGTTGATCGATTATTCATATTATAAACCAAAAGAACTAATAAAACCAAGAGTTTAATATTATAAACCAAAGGAATTGGTGAACCCAAGGGAAAACCATTGCCCTACAAATTATAAACTAAACGAATTGGTGAACCCAAAGCAATTGATTTAAACATTCAGACAATTGTTGTCAGAATGCGATGTTGGACCAATTTAGGAACATGGTTGGCCATGGGTGATTTTCATATTGAGACAATATTTGTCAGAATGTGACATTTGGTCATGGATGAAATTGATCGATTATTCATATTATAAACCAAAAGAAATAATAAACCCAAGGGTTTAATATTATAAACCAAAGGATTTGGTGAACCCAAGGGAAAACCATTACCCAGAAAATTATAAACCAAAGGAATTGGTGAACCCAAGGGAATTGATTTAAACATATAGACAATTTTTGTGACAATGTGATGTTGGACCAACTATGAACATGGTTGTCCATGGGTGATTTTCATATTGAGACAATATTTGTCAGAATGTGACATTTGATCATGGATCAGGTTGATCGATTATTCATATTATAAACTGAAAGAACTAATAAAACCAAGGGTCTAATATTATAAACCAAATGAATTGGTGAACCCAAGGGAATTGATTTAAACATTGAGACAATTGTTGTCATAATGCGGCGTAGGACCAACTATGAACATGGTTAGCCATGGGTGATTTTCATATTCAGACAATATTTGTCAGAATGTGAGATTTGATCATGGATGAGGTTGATCGATTATTCATATTATAAACTGAAAGAACTAATAAAACCAAGGGTATAATATTATAAACCAAATGAATTGGTGAACCCAAGGGAAAACCATTACACAAAAAATTATAAACCAAAGGAATTAGTGAACCCAAGGGAATTGATTTAAACATTTAGAAAATTGTTGTCACAATGCAACTTTGGACAAACTATGAAAATGGTTGGCCATGGGTGATTTTCATATTGAGACAATATTTGTCAGAATATGACATTTGATCATGGATGACGTTGATCCATTATTCATATTATAAATTGAAAGAGCTAATAAAACCAAGGGTTTAATATTATAAACCGAACAAATTGGTGAACCCAAGGGAAAAAAATTACCCAAAAAATTATAAACCAAAGGAATTGGTGAACCCAAGGGAATTTATTTAAACATCGAGACAAACGTTTTGACAATGCGACGTTGGACCAACTATGACCATGGCTTTCCATGGGTGATTTTCATATTGAGACAATATTTCTCAAAATGTGACATTTGATCATTGATGACATTGATCGATTATTCATATTATAAACAGAAAGAACTAGTAAAGCCAAGGGTTTAATATTATAAACCGAAGGAATTGGTGAACCCAAGGGAATTCATTTAAACATTGAGACAATTGTTGTGACAATGCGACGATGGAACAACTATCACCATCGTTGGCCATGGTTGATTTTCATATTGAGACGATATTTGTCAGAATGTGACATATGATCATACATGACATTGATCGATTTTTCATATTATAAACCAAAAGAACTAATAAACCCAAGGTTTTGATATTATAAACCAAAGGAATTGGTGAACCCAAGGGAAAACCATTACCCAACAAATTATAAACCAAAGGAATTGGTGAACCCAAGGGAATTGATTTAAACATCGAGACAATTTTTGTGACAATGCAAGCGTTGGACCAACTATGACCATGGTTAGCCATGTGTGATTTTCATATTGAGACAATATTTGTCAGAATGTGACATATGATCATGGATGACATTGATCGATTATTCATATTATAAACCAAAAGAACTAATAAACCCAAGGGTTTAATATTATAAACCAAAGGAATTAGTGAACCTAAGGGAAAACCATTACCCAAAAAATTATAAACCAAAGGAATTGGTGAACCCAAGGGTTTTTATTTAAACATCGAGACAATTTTTGTGACAATGTGACGTTGGACCAACTATGACCATGGTTAGCCATGGGTGATTTTGATATTGAGACAATATTTGTGAGAATGTGACTTTTGATCATGGATGACATTCATCGATTATTCATATTATAAATCAAAAGAACTAGTAAACACAAGGGTTTAATATTATAAACCAACGGAATTGGTGAACGCAAGGGAATTGATTTAAACATTGAGACAATTTTTGTCACAATGCGACGTTAGACCAAACAAGACCATGGTATGCCATGTGTGATTTTCATATTGAGACAATATTTGCTAAAGTGTGACATGGACAATGGGTGAAATTGATCGATTATTCATATTATAAGAAAAGAACTAATAAACCCAACGGTTTAATATTATAACTAAAATTGGTGAAACCAAGGAAAAATGCCGAAAATTATTAACCAGATTGTTTAAACATCGAGATAAATTTTGTCACAATCCAACGTTGGACCAACTATGACCATGGTTGGCCATGGGTGATTTTCATATTGAGATAAGATTTGTTAGAATGTGACATTTGATCATGGATGGCGTTGAGCAATAATTCATATTATAAACCAAAAGAACTAATAAACCCAAGGGTTTAATATTATAAACCAAAATAATTTGTGAACCCAAGGAAATTGATTTAAAAATTCAGACAATTGTTGTCACAATGCGACGTTGTACCAACTATGACCACGGTTGGCCATTGGTGATTTTCATATTGAGACAATATTGGTTAGAATTTGACATTTGATCATGGATGAAATTGATCGGTTATTCATATTATAAACCAAAAGAACTAATAAAATTTAGGGTTTAATATTATAAAGCAAAGGAATTGGTGAACCCAAGGGAATTGATTTAAACATTGAGACAATTGTTGTCACAATGCGACGTTGGACCAACTATGACCATGGTTGGCTGTGGGTGATTTTCATATTGCGACAATATTTTTCAGAATTTGACATATGATCATGGATGACGTTGATCGATTATTCATATTATAAACCAAAAAAACTAATAAAACCAAGGGTTTAATATTATAAACCAAAGGAATTGGTGAACCCAAGGGAAAACCATTACCCTACAAATTATAAACCAAACAATTTTTTTAACAAAGGGAATTGATTTAAACTTTAAGAAAATTGTTGTCACAATGCGACGTTGGACCAACTATGAACATGGTTGGCCATCGGTGATTTTCATATTGAGACAATATTTGTCAGAATGTGACATATGATCATGGATGACATTGATAGATTATTCATATTATAAACCAAAAGAACTAATAAACCCAAGGGTTTGATATTATAAACCAAAGGAATTGGTGAACCCAAGGGAAAACCATTACCCAACCAATTATAAACCAAAGGAATTGGTGAACCCAAGGGAATTGATTTAAACATCGAGACAATTTTTGTGACAATGCGACGTTGGACCAACTATGACCATGGTTGTCCATGTGTGATTCTCATATTGAGACAATATTTGTCAGAATGTGACATTTGATCATGGATGACATTGATCGATTATTCATATTATAAACCAAAAGAACTAGTAAACCCAAGGGTTTAATATTATAAACTAAACGAATAGGTGAACCCAAGCCAATTGATTTAAACATTCAGACAATTGTTGTCACAATGCGATGTTGGACCAATTTAGGAACATGGTTGGCCATGGGTGATTTTCATATTGAGACAATATTTGTTAGAATGTGACATTTGATCATGGATGAAATTGATTGATTATTCATATTATAAACCAAAATAACTAATAAACCCAAGGGTTTAATATTATAAACCAAAGGAATTGGTGAAACCAAGGGAAAACCATTACCCAAAAAATTATAAACCAAAGGAATTGGTGAACCCAAGGGAATTTATTTAAACATCGAGACAATTTTTGTGACAATGCGATGTTGGACCAACTATGACCATGGTTGGCCATGGGTGATTTTCATATTGAGACAATATTTGTCAGAATTTTACATTTGATCATGGATGAAATTAATCGATTATTCATATTATAAACCAAAAGAACAAGTAAACCCAACGGTTTAATATTATAAACCAAAGGAATTTTGTTGCCCAAGGGAATTGATTTAAAAATTGAGATAATTTTAGTCACAATGTGACATTGGACCAACTATGACCAAGGTTGGTCATGGGTGATTTTCATATTTAGACAATATTTGTTAGAGTGTGACATATGATAATGGATGACATTGATCGATTATTCATATTATAAAGAAAAAGAACTAATAAACCCAACGGTTTAATATTATAAACCAAAGGAATTGGTGAACCCAAGGGAAAGAAATTACCCAAAAAATTATAAACCAAAGGAATTGGTGAACCCAAGGGAATTTATTTAAACATCGAGATAAATTTTGTCACAATCCAACGTTGGACCAACTATGACCATGGTTGGCCATGGGTGATTTTCATATTGAGATAAGATTTGCAGAATGTGACATTTGATCATGGATGACGTTGAGAAATTATTCATATTATAAAGCAAAAGAACTAATAAACCCAAGGGTTTAATATTATAAACCAAAATAATTGGTGAACCCAAGGAAATTGATTTAAAAATTTAGACAATTGTTGTCACAATGCGACGTTGGACCAACTATGACCACGGTTGGCCATGGGTGATTTTCATATTGAGACAATATTGGTTAGAATGTGACATTTGATCATGGATGAAATTGATCGGTTACTCATACTATAAACCAAAAGAACTAATAAACTTTAGGGTTTAATATTATAAAGAAAAGGAATTGGTGAACCCAAGGGAATTGATTTAAACATTGAGACAATTGTTGTCACAATGCGACGTTGGACCAACTATGACCATCGTTGGCTGTTGGTGATTTTCATATTGCGACAATATTTTTCAGAATTTGACATATGATCATGGATGACGTTCATCGATTATTCATATTATAAAACAAAAAAACTAATAAAACGAAGGGTTTAATATTATAAACCAAAGGAATTGGTGAACCCAAGGGAAAACCATTACCCTACAAATTATAAACCAAACAAATTGTTGAAAAAAGGGAATTGATTTAAACTTTAAGACAATTGTTGTCACAATGCGACGTTGGACCAACTATGAACATGGTTGGCCATCAGTGATTTTCATATTGAGACAATATTTGTCAGAATGTGACATTTGATCATGGATGACATTGATCGATTATTCATATTATAAACCAAAAGATATAATAAAATTTAGGGTTTAATATTATAAAGCAAAGGAATTGGTGAACCCAAGGGAAAACCATTACCCAAAAAATTATAAACCAAAGTAATTGGTGAACCCAAGGGAATTTATTTAAACATCGATACAATTTTTGTGACAATGTGACGTTGGACCAACTATGACCATGGTTGTGCATGGGTGATTTTCATATTCAGACAATATTTGTCATAATGTGACATTTGATCATCGATGACATTGATCGATTATTCATATTGTAAACCAAGAGAACTAGTAAAACCAAGGGTTTAATATTATAAACCAAAGGAATTGGTGAACCCAAGGAAATTTATTTAAACATCGAGACAATTTTTGTGACAATGCGACTTTGGACCAACTATGACCATGGTTGTCCATGGGTGATTTTCATATTGAGAGAATATTTGTCAGAATGTGACATTTGATCATGGATGAAATTGATCAATTATTCATATTATAAACCAAAAGAACTAATAAAACCAAGGGTTTAATATTATAAACCAAAGGAATTGGTGAACCCAAGAGAAAACCATTACCCATAAAATTATAAACCAAAGGAATTGGTGAACCCAAGGGAATTGATTTAAACATCGAAACAATATTTGTGACAATGGGACGTTGGACCAACTATGACCATGGTTGGCCATGGTTGATTTTCATATTGAGACAATATTTGTCAAAATGTGACATTTGATCATGGATGACATTGATCGATTATTCATATTATAATCCAAATGAACTAATAAACCCAAGGGTTTAATATTATAAACCGAAGGAATTGGTGAACCCAAGGGAATTGATTTAAACATTGAGACAATTGTTGTGACAATGCGACGTTGGACCAACTATGACCATGGTTGGCCATGGGTGATTTTCATATTGAGCCAATATTTGTCAGAATGTGACATATGATCATGGAAGAGGTTGATATATTATTCATATTATAAACCGAAAGAACTAATAAACCCAAGGGTTTAATATTATAAACCAAAGGAATTGGATAACCCAAGGGAATTGATTTAAACATTCACACAATTGTTGTCACAATGCGACGTTGGAAAACCTATCAAAATGGTTGGCCATGGGTGATTTTCATATTGAGAAAATATTTGTCAAAATGTGACATTTGATCATGGATGACATTGATCGATTATTCATATTATAAACCAAAAGAACTAATAAACTTTAGGGTTTAATATTATAAACCAAAGGAATTGTTAAACCCAAGTGAATTGATTTAAACATTTAGATAATTGTTGTCACAATGTGACGTTGGACCAACTATTACAATGGTTGGCCATGGGTGATTTTCATATTGAGACAATATTTATGAGAATGTGACATTTGATCATGGATGAAATTGATCGATTATTCATATTATATTATCAAAATAACTTGTAAACCCAAGGGTTTAATATTATAAACCAAAGGAATTTGGAACCCAAGGGAATTGATTTAAACATTGAGACAATTTTTGTCACAATGAGACGTTAGACCAACTATTACCATGGTTGGCCATGGGTGATTTTCATATTGAGACAATATTTGTAAGAATGTGACATTTGATAATGGATGAAATTGATCGATTATTCATATTATAAACCAAAAGAACTAATAAACCCAAGGGTTTAATATTATAAAGCAAACGAATTGGTGAACCGAAGAGAATTGATTTAAACATTGAGACAATTGTTGTCACAATGCGACGTTGGACCAACTATGACCATGGTTGGCCATGGGAGATTTTGATATTGCAACAATATTTTTCAGAATGTGACATATGATCATGGATGACATTCATCGATTATTATTATTATAAACCAAAATAACTAATAAAACCAAGGGTTTAATATTATAAACCAAAGTAATTGGTGAACCCAAGGGAAAAAAATTACACTACAAATTATAAACCAAACGAATTGGTGAAACCACGGGAATTGATTTAAACATTCAGACAATTGTTGTGACAATGCGATGTTGGACCAACTAGGAACATGGTTGGCCATGGGTGATTTTCATATTGAGACAATATTTGTAAGAATGTGACATTTGATCATGGATGAAATTGATTAATTATTCATATTATAAACCAAAAGAACTAATAAACCCAAGGGTTTAATATTATAAACCAAAGGAATTGGTGAACCCAAGGGAAAAAAATTACCCAAAAAATTATAAACCAAAGGAATTGGTGAACCCAAGGGAATTGATTTAAACATTGAGACAATTTTGGTCACAATGCGACATTGGACCAACTATGACCATGGTTCGCCATGGGTGATTTTCATATTGAGATAATATTTTTCAAAATGTGACATTTGATCATGGATGACATTGATCGATTATTCATATTATAAACCAAAAGAACTAATAAAGCCAAGTGTTTAATATTATAAACTGAAGGAATTGGTGAACCCAAGGGAATTGATTTAAACATTCAGACATTTTTTGTCACAATGCGACGTTAGACAAACCATTACCATGGTTGGCCATGGGTGATTTTCATATTGAGAAAATATTTGTAAGAATGTGACATTTGATCATGGATGAAATTGATCGATTATTCCTATTATAAACCAAAAGAACTAATAAACCCAAGGGTTTAATATTATAAACCAAAGGAATTGCTGAACCCAAGGGAATTGATTTAAACATTGAGACAATTGTTGTCACAATGCGACATTGGACCAACTATGACCATGGTTGGCCATGGGTGATTTTGATTTTGCGACAATATTTGTCAGAATGTGACATTTGATAATGGATGATGTTGATCGATTATTCATATTATAAACTGAAAGACCTAATAAAACCAAGGGTTTAATATTATAAACCAAAGGAATTGGTGAACCCAAGGGAAGACAATTACCCAAAAAATTATAAACCAAAGGAATTGGTCAACCCTAGGGAATTTAATTAAACATCGAGACAATTTTTTTCACAATGCGACGTTGGACCAACTATGACCATGGCTCGCCATGGGTGATTTTCATATTGAGACAATATTTGTTAACATGTGACATTTGATCATGGATGACATTGATCGATTATTCATATTATAAACAAAAAGAACTAATAAACCCAAGGGTTTAATAATATAAACCGAAGGAATTGGTGAAGCCAAGGGAATTGATTTAAACATTCATATAATTGTAGTCAAAATGTGACGTTGGACCAACTATGACCATGTTTGGCCATGGGTGATTTTCATATTGAGACAATATTTGTCAGAATGTGACATTTGATCATGGATGACATTGAACGATTATTCATATTATAAACCAAAAGAACTCATAAACCCAAGGTTTTAATATTATAAACCAAAGGAATTCGTGAACCCAAGGGAGTTGATTTAAACATTGAGACATTTTTTGTCACAATGCGACGTTAGACCAACTATTGCCATTGTTGGCCATGGGTGATTTTCATATTGAGACAATATTTGTAAGAATGTGACATTTTATCATGGATGAAATTGATCAATTATTCATATTATAAACCAAAAGAACTAATAAAGCCAAGGGTTTAATATTATAAACCAAAGGAATTGGTGAACCCAAGGGAAAACCATTACCCAACACATTATAAACCAAAGGAATTCGTGAACCCAAGGGAATTGATTTAAACATTCAGAATTTTTTTTTCACAATGTGACGTTGGATCAACTATGAACATGTTTGGCCATGGGTGATTTTCATATTCAGACAATATTTGTCAGAATGTGACATTTGATCATGGATGAGGTTGATCGATTATTCATATTATAAACTGAAAGAACTAATAAAACCAAGGGTTCAATATTATAAACCAAATGAATTGGTGAACCCTAGGGAAAACAATTACCCAACAAATTATAAACCAAAGGAATTGGTGAACCCAAGGGAATTTATTTAAACATCGAGACAACTTTTGTCACAATGCGACGTTGGACCAACTATGACCATGGTTCGCCATGTGTGATTTTCATATTGAGACAATAGTTGTCAAAATGTGACATTTGATCATGGATGACATTTATCGATTATTCATATTATAAACCAAAAGAACTAATAAACCCAAGGGTTTAATATTATAAACCGAAGGAATTGGTGAACCCAATGGAATTGATTTAAACATTGAGAGAATTGTTGTCATAATGTGATGCTGGAACAACTATGAACATGGTTGGCCATGGGTGATTTTCATATCGAGACAATATTTTTCGGAATGTCACATTTGATCATGGATGGCATTGATCCATTATTCATATTATAAACCAAAAGAACTAATAAACCCAAGGATTTAATATTATAAACCAAAGGAATTGGTGAACCCAAGGGAATTGATTTAAATATTGAGACAATTGTTGTCACAATGCGACATTGGACCAACTATAACCATGGTTGGCTGTGGGTGATTTTCATATTGCGACAATATTTTTCAGAATTTGACATATGATCATGGATGACATTGATCGATTATTCATATTATAAACCAAAAAAACTTATAAAACCAAGGGTTTAATATTATAAACCAAAGGAATTGGTGAACCCAAGGGAAAACCATTACCCTACAAATTATAAATCAAATGAATTGTTGAACAAAGGGAATTGATTTGAACTTTAAGACAATTGTTGTCACAATGCGACGTTGGACCAACTATGAACATGGTTGGCCATGGGTGATTTTCATATTGAGACAATATTTGTCAGAATGTGACATTTGATCATGGATGACATTGATCGATTATTCATTTTATAAACCAAAAGAACTAATAAACTTTAGGGTTTAATATTATAAACCAAAGGAATTGGTGAACCCAAGGGAAAACCATTACCCAACAAATTATAAACCAAAGGAATTAGTGAACCCAAGGGAATTTATTTAAACATCGAGACAATATTTGTGACAATGTGATGTTGGACCAACTATGACCATGGTTCTCCATGGGTGATTGTCATATTGAGACAATATTTGTCAGAATGTGACATTTGATCATGGATGACATTGATCGATTATTCATATTATAAACCAAAAGAACTAGTAAAACCAAGGGTTTAATATTATAAACCAAAGGAATTTAGGAACCCAAGGGAATTGATTTAAACATCGAGACAATTTTGTGACAATGTGACGTTGGACCAACTATGACCATGGTTTTCCATGGGTGATTTTCATATTGAGAGAATATTTGTCAAAATGTCACATTTGATCATGGATTAAATCTATCGATTATTCATATTATAAACCAAAAGAACTAATAAAACCAAGGGTTTAATATTATAAACCAAAGGAATTGGTGAACCCAAGGGAATTGATTTAAACATCGAAACAATTTTTGTGACAATGGGACGTTGGACCAACTATGACCATGGTTGGCCATGGGTGATTTTCATATTGAGACAATATTTTTCAAAATGTCATATTTGATCATGGATGACATTGATCGATTATTCATATTATAAACCAAATGTACTAATAAACCCAAGGGTTTAATATTATAAACCGAACGAATTGGTGAACCCAATTGAATTGATTTAAACATTGAGACAATTGTTGTGAAAATGCGACGTTGGACAAACTATGACCATGGTTGGCCATGGGTGATTTTCATATTGAGCCAATATTTGTCAGAATGTGACATATGATCATGGATGACGTTGATAGATTATAGATATTATAAACCACAAGAACTAATAAACCCAAGGGTTTAATATTATAAACCAAAGGAATTGGAGAACCCAAGGGAATAGATTTAAAAATTCACACAATTGCTGTCACAATGCGACGTTGGAAAACCTATGAACATGGTTGGCCATGGGTGATTTTCATATTCAGACAATATTTGTCAGAATGTGACATTTTATCATGGATGAAATTGATCGATTATTCATATTATAAACCAAAAGAACTAATAAACTTTCGGGTTTAATATTATAAACCAAAGGAATTGGTGAACCCAAGGGAAAACAATTACCCAACAAATTATAAACCAAAGGAATTGGTAAACCCAAGGGAATTTATTTAAACATCGAGACAATTTTTGTGACAATGTGACGTTGGACCAACTATGACCATGGTTGTCCATGGGTTATTTTCATATTGAGACAATATTTGTCAGAATGTGACATTTGATCATGGATGAAATTGATCGATTATTCATATTATAAACCAAAAGAACTAATAAAACCAAGGGTTTAATATTATAAACCAAAGGAATTGGTGAACCCAAGGGAAAACAATTACCCAAAAAATTATAAACCAAAGGAATTTGTGAACCCAAGGGAATTGATTTGAACATCGAAACAAATTTGGTGACAATGGGACGTTGGACCAACTATGTCCATGGTTGGCCATGGGTGATTTTCATATTGAGACAATATTTTTCAAAATGTCACATTTGATCATGGCTGACATTGATCGATTATTCATATTATAAAACAAATGGACTAATAAACCCAAGGGTTTAATATTATAAACCGAAGGAATTGGTGGGCCCAATTGAATTTATTTAAACATTGAGACAATTGTTGTGACAATGCAATGTTGGACCAACTATGACCACGGTTATCCATGGGTGATTTTCATATTGAGCCAATATTTGTCAGAAAGTGACATATGATCATGGATGACGTTGATAGATTATTCATATTATAATCCGAAAGAACTAATAAACCCAAGGGTTTAATATTATAAACCAAAGGAATTGGATAACCCAAGGGAATTGATTTAAAAATTCCCACAATTGTTGTCACAATGCGACATTGGACAACCTATGAACATGGTTGGCCATGGGTGATTTTCATATTCAGAAAATATATGTCAGAATGTGAAATTTGATCATGGATGACATTGATCGATTATTGATATTATAAACCAAAAGAACTAGTAAACCAAAGGGTTTAATATTATAAACCAAAGGAATTTCTGAACCCAAGGGAATTGATTTAAACATTGAGACAAGTTTTGTCACAATGCGATGTGAGACCAACTATGACCATGTTTTTACATGGGGGATTTTCATATTGAGACAATATTTGTAAAAATGTGACATTTAATCATGGATGAAATTGATCGATTATTCATATTATAAACCAAAAGAACTAATAAACCCAAGTGTTTAATATTATAAACCAAAGGAATTGGTGAAACCAAGGGAAAACCATTACCCAAAAAATTATAAACCAAAGGAATTGGTGAACCCAAGGGAATTTATTTAAACATCGAGACACTTTTATGACAATGCGATGTTGGACCAACTATCACCATGGTTGGCCATGGGCGATTTTCATATTGAGACAATATTTTTCGAATGTGACATTTGATCATATGGATGACATTGATCGATTATTCATATTATAAACCAAAAGAGCTTGGTAGCCAAGGTTTAATATTATAAACCAAAGGAATTGGTGAACCCAAGGAGCCTGATTTAAACATTGAGACAAGTTTTGTCACAATGCGATGTCGTACTAACTATGACCATGGTTGGCCATGGGTGATTTTCATATTGAGACAATATTTGTAAAAATGTGACATTTAATCATGGATGACATTGATCGATTATTCATATTATAAACCAAAATAACTTGTAAACCCGAGGGTTTAATATTATAAACCGAAGGAATTGGTGAACCTAAGGGAATTGATTTAAACATTAAAACAAGTTTTGTCACAATGTGATGTTAGACCAACTATGACCATGGTTGGCCATTGGTGATTTTCATATTGAGACAATATTTGTAACAATGTGACATTTGATCATGGATGAAATTGATCGATTATTCATATTATAAACCAAAATAACTAATAAACCCAAGGGCTTAATATTATAAACCAAAGGAATTGGTGAAACCAAGGGAAAACCATTACCCAACAAATTATAAACCAAAGGAATTGGTGAACCCAAGGTAATTGATTTTAAAATCGAGACAATTTTTGTGACAATGCGACATTGGACCAACTATGACCATGGTTGGCCGTGGGTGATTTTCATATTGAGACAATATTTTTTAGAATGTGACATTTGATCATGGATGACGTTGATCAAGTATTCATATTATAAACTGAAAGAACTAATAAAACCAAGGGTTTAATATTATAAACCAAACGAATTGGTGAACCCAAGGGAAAAAATTTACCCAACAAATTGTAAACCAATGGAATTGGTGAACCCAAGGGAATTTATTTAAACATCGAGAGAACTTTTGTCACAATGCGAAGTTGGACCAACTATGACCATGGTTGGCCATGGGTGATATTCATATTGAGACAATATTTGTCAAAATGTGGCATTTGATCATGGATAACATTGATCGATTATTCATATTATAAACCAAAAGAACTAATAAACCCAAGGGTTTAATATTATAAACCAAAGGTATTGGTGAACCCAAGGGAATTGATTTAAACATTGAGACAATTGTTGTGACAATGCGACATTGAACCAACTACGACCATGGTTGGCCATGGTTGATTTTCATATTGAGACAATATTTGTCAGAATGTGACATTTGATCATGGATGACATTGATCGATTATTCATATTATAAACAAAAAGAGCTAGTAAAGCCAAGGGTTTAATATTATAAACCAAAGAAATTGGTGAACCAAAGGCAAAACCATTACCCAAGAAATTATAAACCAAAGGAATTGGTGAACCTAAGGGAATTGATTTAAACATCGAGAATTTTTTTGTGACAATGTGACGTTGGACCAGCTACGACCATGGTTGGCCATGGGTGATTTTCATATTCAGACAATATTTGTTAGAATGTGGCATTTGATCATGGATGGCATTGATCGATTATTCATATTATAAACCAAAAGAGCTAGTAAAGCCAAGGGTTTAATATTATAAACCAAAGGAAATGGTGAACCCAAGGGAATTGATTTAAACATTGAGACAATTTTTTTCACAATGCGATGTCAGACCAACTATGACCATGGTTGGCCATGGGTGATTTTCATATTGAGACAATATTTTTAAAAATGTGACATTTAATCATGGATGAAATTGATCGATTATTCATATTATAAACCAAAAGAACTAATAAACCCAAGGGTTTAATATTATAAACCAAAGGAATTGGTGAAACCAAGGGAAAACCATTACCCAACAAATTATAAACCAAAGGAATTGGTGAACCCAAGGGAATTTATTTAAACATCGAGACACTTTTTGTGACAATGCGAAGTTGGACCAACTATCACCATGGTTGGCCATGGGTGATTTTCCTATTGAGACAATATTTTTCAGAATGTGACATTTGATCATGGATGACATTGATCGATTATTCATATTATAAACCAAAAGAACTAGTAAACCCAAGGGTTTAATATTATAAACCAAAGGAATTGTGTAACCCAAGGGAATTGATTTAAACATTGAGACAATTTTTGTCACAACGCGACGTTGGACCAACTATGACCATGGTTGGCCATGGGTGATTTTCATATTGAGAGAATATTTTTCAGAATGTGACATATGATCATGGATGACATTGATCAATTACTCATTTTATAAATAAAAATAACTAATAAACCCAAGGGTTTAACATTATAAACCAAAGGAATTGGTGAACCCAAGGGAAAACAATTACCCAAAAAATTATAAACCAAAGGAATTGGTGAACCCAAGGGAATTGATTTAAACATCGAGACAACTTTTGTCACAATGCAACGTTGGACCAACTATGACCATGGTTGGCCGTCGGTGATTTTCATATTGAGGCAATATTTCTCAGAATGTGACTTTTGATATTGGATGAAATTGATCGGTTATTCATATTATAAACCAAAAGAAATAATAAACCCAAGAGTTTAATATTATAAACCAAAGGAATTGGTGAACCCAAGGGAATTGATTTAAACATTGAGACAATTGTTGTCACAATGCGACGTTGGACCAACTATGACCATGGTTGGCCATAGGTGATTTTCATATTGAGACAATATTTGTCAGAATGTGACATATGATCATGGATGACGTTGATCGATTATTCATATTATAAACCAAAAGAACTAATAAAACCAAGAGTTTAATATTATAAACCAAAGGAATTGGTGAACCCAAGGGAAAACGATTACCCTACAAATTATAAACTAAACGAGTTGGTGAACCCAAGGCAATTGATTTAAACATTCAGACAATTTTTGTCACAATGCGATGTTGGACCAATTTAGGAACATGGTTGGCCATGGGTGATTTTCATATTGAGACAATATTTGTCAGAATGTGACATTTGGTCATGGATGAAATTTATCGATTATTCATATTATAAACCAAAAGAAATAATAAACCCAAGGGTTTAATATTATAAACCAAAGGATTTGGTGAACCCAAGGGAAAACCATTACCCAGAAAATTATAAACCAAAGGAATTGGTGAACCCAAGGGAATTGATTTAAACATATAGACAATTTTTGTGACAATGTGATGTTGGACCAACTATGAACATGGTTGTCCATGGGTGATTTTCGTATTGAGACAATATTTGTCAGAATGTGACATTTGATCATGGATGAGGTTGATCGATTATTCATATTATAAACTGAAAGAACTAATAAAACCAAGGGTCTAATATTAAAAACCAAATGAATTGGTGAACCCAAGGGAATTGATTTAAACATTGAGACAATTGTTGTCATAATGCGGCGTTGGACCAACTATGAACATGGTTAGCCATGGGTGATTTTCATATTCATACAATATTTGTCAGAATGTGAGATTTGATCATGGATGAGGTTGATCGATTATTCATATTATAAACTGAAAGAACTAATAAAACCAAGGGTATAATATTATAAACCAAATGAATTGGTGAACCCAAGGGAAAACCATTACAAAAAAAATTATAAACCAAAGGAATTAGTGAACCCAAGGGAATTGATTTAAACATTTAGAAAATTGTTGTCACAATGCAACCTTGGACCAACTATGAACATGGTTGGCCATGGGTGATTTTCATATTGAGACAATATTTGTCAGAATATGACATTTGATCATGGATGACGTTGATCCATTATTCATATTATAAATTGAAAGAGCTAATAAAACCAAGGGTTTAATATTATAAACCGAACAAATTGGTGAACCCAAGGGAAAAAAATTACCCAAAAAATTATAAACCAAAGGAATTGGTGAACCCAAGGGAATTTATTTAAACATCGAGACAAACGTTTTGACAATGCGACGTTGGACCAACTATGACCATGGCTTGCCATGGGTGATTTTCATATTCAGACAATATTTTTCAAAATGTGACATTTGATCATTGATGACATTGATCGATTATTCATATTATAAACAGAAAGAACTAGTAAAGCCAAGGGTTTAATATTATAAACCGAAGGAATTGGTGAACCCAAGGGAATTCATTTAAACATTGAGACAATTGTTGTGACAATGCGACGATGGAACAACTATCACCATCGTTGGCCATGGTTGATTTTCATATTGAGACGATATTTGTTAGAATGTGACATATGATCTGTTGGGCAATTTATTTGAACAAATTGCTGCATTAAATTATCGACCAGGGAAACTCGTGAGCTTGTGATGGTGCCAGCAATATATATGCAGGAGTAGGCAACTAACTCTATGTCTAACTAAATTGTTTATGATTCAATATAATATGCAAGGGAAGTTCTCAGATAAGCAGGCTCCTAACTTAGGAGGTCCTGGTTGTCCTTCCCTACAGTATCATAGAGAAATCATTCATAAAACCAGAAACTTGAAATAAAGACAAGGCTATTCAAAAGTTGAAAGTAATATATTCTATAACTCTAACTCAATTAGTTTAAAAAGAGGAATAATATTGAAATGGTTCTTGACTCAAGAAATCCACTTTCACCTCAATTACCACTTAATGAATCAGAGATTAAAACCAAGAACTTAAGATGGATAAATTATTAATGAAAGAAGCTCTTAACTTAAGAGACATGTAGAGTATTCCATTATAATTCATTCATCAATCACACACAAATCCTTAAACATCTAAGAAATGAAATGAAACAAAATCTAATATGAAATAAAATGTTTCTCTCTCATCCTTTTAGAGTGAGCTCAATTCTCTTAGAACAAGACAAATTATTCCCTTATACTACATTAAGAAACTTATATCTAAAACTACATAAATTCCATAAATTCATATTCTACATTAACACAATTTACATCTAAAACTACATAATGGAAATATATGAAAAATGAAGCTTTATTCTATTCCATCATCAATTGGATACAATACTCTAAGAGTCCTCCCCTTGGAATGGAGGAGGTACTCCTATTTATACAATGAGAGGAGTAACAAACTCATAATGATCATCCACTAATATCTCTAACCATCTAGACACATAACCCTATCCTCCATGATTTCCTCCATGATCTTTTCCATGAGGCTTATCTTCTTAACTTCGAATTTGATCATCCAAGGCCACATAAAGGTGTCTTGGAAGCTTCCTTTGAGCCTACACATGTCAACAAACTCATGCTAATTGTTAGGCATAAGTATAAGCATATTATTTTCTAAGTTTTAGCCATAAATTCACCTTAAAATGTTAAGAATTAATAAACTTTGGAAAAACATAGTTATGACCCAATAATGAAGTGAATGTAATGATATGGAGGTGGAATGGAGGTGACATGAAGGTAAAATGTGAAGATATTGATGAATAATGGAGTGAAAATAGGGACTATTTTGAGGCCCAACATACCCCCACACTGAAGGTATTGCATGTCCTCATGCAATCTATTACATTACTTTTTGGTACTTGAGCTTTGGCTTAAACTCTGCATGAGATCATTTACTTAACTTTTGCAAAGCGTTATTTTGATGGACTACAACTTGGTTGGTTCTTGTGTTTCAACCATATTTTGTTTGTTGCGTTCATTGTATGATCTTTGCATAATGATAATGTGCTTTTTATGGCAGAGTATTTTTGTTGGAATGCATCATGGTTGGTTCTTGTGTAACAACCATGATTCTATTGGCATCCAATTAACTTTTAAATACTTTAGACAAAGCCATTTGTATGCTCATGTAATAGTAAATATATTTTGAAGGTAAGTGGGTTTAGAATGTGATATATAGCTGTGGATATGAATGTGACAAAACATGTATGTAAATGTATCCTTCCCATTAAACGGATGGCTTTGGCAATGAAAGGAAAGGAAGTGAAGTTTTTTTCCAAAAATTATTATTCTAACATTTCAAGGAATTTAATGGTTAAAAGTTAGAAAATAGCATACCTTAACTTACCCTTCCAAAAATAGGTGAGAGTCGTGCATGTGTGACTGCAAACTGTTGTGAAAATGGTGGATGAAAGATGGATCTGCATTGTCATATCAGCTGCTGGATCTGTTGCTACTAGATGAAAAATCTGAGGAGTCTGCTGAACATGGCTGAAAGTTGTATCTGCTGCTGGATGATGAATCCGATGAGTTTGCTGAATATGGCTGAAAATCTATAAGGCTTGGAAGGTATACAAAATATAGAAGTTACATTTTCCTCCCAGCCTTATTTATTGACTTGTCCTCAAGTGAAATACAATGAATACCATGAATGGAAATACAATGAATGAAAATTGGCTTCATCTCCTGCAAAATATGGGTCTTCAAGTCTTCAACGCTCGATGGCACAAATCTTGCTATGTGATTAAATGTGTCGATGTCGAACATAGCAAGAAGTTGTTGACTTAGTGGCCGTTAATGAATGCCCCTAGCCAACACAAGAGCTCCCACCATTGATTCCAATGGGAGTCAGGATGCCTAACACATCTTTGTAGGTACGAATAAATTTTTCGTGGTCGAGTCACCTACAAGATCCAACGAACAAGGGATATTAATGTACTCCCATTGTTCATTGGCAAGAGTACTTGCCATTAAGGCATGCAAGCCTCTAGGTGTTTTTTTTCAATGATACTTAGACTCTAGGACTTTGACTCAAGCAGGGTTTTATTGGCAGAAATGAAGGGGAATCGTGATGACAAGAAAAATGGCAATATGCTTGTAAAGATGTAAGGAAATGCATGATGTATGAACAAGAACTCTTTCTGTGAAAAATGGATATGGAAATGTCATGCGTTATAGATGTACAATTGATGGGATTCAAAATCTTTTCAGAAAGGGAGGTGGAAGGTAATGGTTGTGGAGATGGATTTGTCTTGAGAATTTTTCATGAATTTAGTCTTTGGAAGACTAATTGTCGTCACAATGTAGTCTCCTTAATGATCGCTTTGTCGTCCTGTAACCTGTAAAAAAACTTGACAAAAAGAAACATAAGTGTGTTCAAGAAGGAATACGCATTTCCTTCATGATTCTTACGCAAAAATTTTATACCAAATAAAACAAATTAAGGACAATCAAAGGTGTTGAAATTGACTTAATCATGATATTAAAATCAATCCATTCTTAAAAATAACCATGAAAAATAATACTCCCTGTCAGATAACTCATGAAATGTGCTTCGCAATTCTAATCTGTAAAGCATACAAGAACCATGTGATGAGTTTATACCATCTTGATGCTATCGAAATAGAATTGAATCCTCCAATTGATTTTTAAAATTTGTTTCCAAGTGTTCCATTATTTATTTTCAAATCTACGTGAATTTTGTGAAAAGTGTGTTTATTTTTTTATTTTTTTATTTTTCCCTTGTACCAACTGTTGCGGTTTCATCCAATTCCATTATTCTCTCAATATGCATTTTACCAAAGTTTTTTTATGCCAATGTTCTTTACTTTATAAAATGCCAATATTCGCCCCTCAAATCCTTTAAAACAACCACTGTCACAAAACACAATTTTTTTTTTTTTTTTTTTTTTTAATAAAAATCATAACCTAACAATATATTAATTCAATCATATAACAACAAACATAACAACAATTATATACAACAAATTAAATAATAAAAAAAATAATAACAAACTACAACTATAACAATTAATACAATTATATCAATATATAATATATTAATATAATTAATATATTAATACATTAATATATTAATACAAATATAACAAACCTTAAATAACAAATATAGACATCAACTTATAACAAATTACAATTAACAAAAGAAAAATAAAAAAATAAAAATTTACAACTATATTAATATAATTATAACAATATATTAATATATTAATATAATTAATATATTAATATATTAATACAATCATAGCAAATCAAATATTAACTATAAAAAGAAATTATAACAAATACAAATCAAAACAAATCAACATTAACTAAAAATATATAAATATGAATCAAAACAAATAAAAAAAACATAACATATAACATTAAATACAAAACAAATTAAAACTAAAAATTCAAACAAACCAAAAGAAATGGAAAAAAAACGGATCTGGGCGCAATATGTTAAATTGTGATTGAAAGAACCTCAATTTTCTCCTAAATCGCTGCACATTTCAGGAAATTTCTCACGAGTCACCTAATTACCCCCGTTCTGGAAAAAACCCATGTCTCAGTTTTTTTTAATTCATCTTAGTTTGCTCAGAAAATCCATTTTAAAATCGCGTGTTGAAACTGATGCGATTTCGTGAAGCTTTTGGCAATAGAAATCAAGTGCTGTGCATGGTAATGGAGTCCAGCATACGAAGGTAAAGAATTTAAGGAATGAAATAAAGCTTTTGATCTATATTTGATTGTCATTCACGCCAACAACTTGACAATGTGTTTACAATGAAAGAGCAAATTCAGAGTTGTGTTTTTTTTTTTCTGTGAGAACTAATCAACTCTTAAGGCAATTACCCACTATTTACTGCATCCATTCTACTCCACCCAGCTTTTCTTATTGGAGGATTTCAGTCTCCAGTTAAGGTCGGTACGCAGATCAATTTTTCAGCAAGAGTTTTTTTTTTATTTGAATAAATCAATTGATTTTCTGATCTTCCTGATTGCACGAAGCGCAGGAAGAGAGCATACTCATCGCTTGATTTGTTTTTATTTATGCAGGGGGGTGTTTTTGAAATGACGAAATTTAAAACTAGCTAAACATTAAAACATCAGAAAATTCAAACTTAAACTCCTTTGCGAAGATCCTGCTGTCACCAGGGTTCAAAAATTATTTTTTCTAAAGAAAAATGCTAATACTAAATTAAATTTCTAATGCCTAATCCCTTAGCACCATCCCCGGCAACGGCGCCAAAATGTTGGGCAATTTATTTGAACAAATTGCTGCATTAAATTATCGACCAGGGAAACTCGTGAGCTTGTGATGGTGCCAGCAATATATATGCAGGAGTAGGAAACTAACTCTATGTCTAACTAAATTGTTTATGATTCAATATAATATGCAAGGGAATACTTTAGACAAGGATCCTAACTTAGGAGGTCCTGGTTGTCCTTCCCTACAGTATCATAGAGAAATCATTCATAAAACCAGAAACTTGAAATAAAGACAAGGCTATTCAAAAGCTGAAAGTAATATATTCTATAACTCTAACTCAATTAGTTTAAAAAGAGGAATAATATTGAAATGGTTCTTGACTCCAGAAATCCACTTTCACCTCAATTACCACTTAATGAATCAGAGATTAAAACCAAGAACTTAAGATGGATAAATTATTAATGAAAGAAGCTCTTAACTTAAGAGACATGTAAAGTATTCCATTATAATTCATTCATCAATCACACACAAATCCTTAAACATCTAAGCAATGAAATGGAACAAAATCTAATATGAAATAAAATGTTTCTCTCATCCTTTTAGAGTGAGCTCAATTCTCTTAAGAACAAGACAAATTATTCCATATACTACATTAAGGAAACTTATATCTAAAACTACATAAATTCCATAAATTCAGATTCTACATTAACACAATTTACATCTAAAACTACATAATGGAAATATATGAAAAATGAAGCTTTATTCTATTCCATCATCAATTGGATACAATGCTCTAAGATTCCTCCCCTTGGAATGGAGGAGGTACTCCTATTTATACAATTAGAGGAGTAACAAACTCATAATGATCATCCACTAATATCTCTAACCATCTAGACACATAACCCTATCCTCCATGATTTCCTCCATGATCTTTTCCATGAGGTTTATCTTCTTAACTTCGAATTTGATCATCCAAGGCCACATAAAGGTGTCTTGGAAGCTTCCTTTGTGCCTACACATGTCAACAAACTCATGCTAATTGTTAGGCATAAGTATAAGCATATTATTTTCTAAGTTTTAGCCATAAATTCACTTTAAAATGTTAAGAATTAATAAACTTTGGAAAAACATAGTTATGACCCAATAATGAAGTGAATGTAATGATATGGAGGTGGAATGGAGGTGACATGAAGGTAAAATGTGAAGATATTGATGAATAATGGAGTGAAAATAGGGACTATTTTGAGGCCCAACATGATCATACATGACATTGATCGATTTTTCATATTATAAACCAAAAGAACTAATAAACCCAAGGGTTTGATATTATTAACCAAAGCAATTGGTGAACCCAAGGGAAAACCATTACCCAACAAATTATAAACCAAAGGAATTGGTGAACCCAAGGGAATTGATTTAAACATCGAGACAATTTTTGTGACAATGCGACGTTTGACCAACTATGACCATGGTTGGCCATGTGTGATTTTCATATTGAGACAATATTTGTCAGAATGTGACATTTGATCATGGATGAAATTGATCAATTATTCATATTATAAACCAAAATAACTAATAAAACCAAGGGTTTAATTTTATAGACGAAAGGAATTGGTGAAACCAAGGGAAAACCATTACCCAAAAAATTATAAACCAAAGGAATTGGTGAACCCAGGGGAATTTATTTAAACATCGAGACAATTTTTGTGACAATGCGATGTTGGACCAACTATGACCATGGTTGGCCATGGGTGATTTTCATATTGAGACAATATTTGCCAGAATTTTACAATTGATCATGGATGAAATTAATCGATTATTCATATTATAAACCAAAAGAACTAGTAAACCCAAGGGTTTAATATTATAAACCAAAGGAATTTTGTAGCCCAAGGGAATTGATTTAAAAATTGAGATAATTTTTGTCACAATGTGACATTGGACTAACTATGACCATGGTTGGGCATGGGTGATTTTCATATTTAGACAATCTTTGTTAGAGTGTGACATATGATAATGGATGAAATTGATCGATTATTCATATTATAAAGAAAAAGAACTAATAAACCCAACGGTTTAAAATTATAAACTAAAGGAATTGGTGAAACCAAGGGAAATAAATTACCCAAAAAATTATAAACCAAAGGAATTGGTGAACCCAAGGGAATTTATTTAAACATCGAGATAAATTTTGTCACAATCCAACGTTGGACCAACTATGACCATGGTTGGCCATGGGTGATTTTCATATTGAGATAAGATTTGTCAGAATGTGACATTTGATCATGGATGGCGTTGAGCAATTATTCATATTATAAACCAAAAGAACTAATAAACCCAAGGGTTTAATATTATAAACCAAAATAATTTGTGAACCCAAGGAAATTGATTTAAAAATTCAGACAATTGTTGTCACAATGCGACGTTGTACCAACTATGACCACGGTTGGCCATTGGTGATTTTCATATTGAGACAATATTGGTTAGAATGTGACATTTGATCATGGATGAAATTGATCGGTTATTCATATTATAAACCAAAAGAACTAATAAACTTTAGGGTTTAATATTATAAAGCAAAGGAATTGGTGAACCCAAGGGAATTGATTTAAACATTGAGACAATTGTTGTCACAATGCGACGTTGGACCAACTATGACCATGGTTGGCTGTGGGTCATTTTCATATTGCGACAATATTTTTCAGAATTTGACATATGATCATGGATGACGTTGATCGATTATTCATATTATAAACCAAAAAAACTAATAAAACCAAGGGTTTAATATTATAAACCAAAGGAATTGGTGAACCCAAGGGAAAACCATTACCCTACAAATTATAAACCAAACAATTTTTTTAACAAAGGGAATTGATTTAAACTTTAAGAAAATTGTTGTCACAATGCGACGTTGGACCAACTATGAACATGGTTGGCCATCGGTGATTTTCATATTGAGACAATATTTGTCAGAATGTGACATATGATCATGGATGACATTGATAGATTATTCATATTATAAACCAAAAGAACTAATAAACCCAAGGGTTTGATATTATAAACCAAAGGAATTGGTGAACCCAAGGGAAAACCATTACCCAACCAATTATAAACCAAAGGAATTGGTGAACCCAAGGGAATTGATTTAAACATCGAGACAATTTTTTTGACAATGCGACGTTGGACCAACTATGACCATGGTTGGCCATGTGTGATTCTCATATTGAGACAATATTTGTCAGAATGCGACATTTGATCATGGATGACATTGATCGATTATTCATATTATAAACCAAAAGAACTAGTAAACCCAAGCGTTTTCTATGATAGAACCAATCTATCAGGTGAACCCAAGGCAAGTGATTTAAGATTCGCACAATTGTTGTCACAATGCGATGTTGGACCAATTTAGGAACATGGTTGGCCATGGGTGATTTTCATATTGAGACAATATTTGTTAGAATGTGACATTTGGTCATGGATGAAATTGATCGATTATTCATATTATAAACCAAAAGAACTAATAAACCCAAGGTTTTAATATTATAAACCAAAGGAATTGGTGAAACCAAGGGAAAACCATTACCCAAAAAATTATAAACCAAAGGAATTGGTGAACCCAAGGGAATTTATTTAAACATCGAGACAATTTTTGTGACAATGCGATGTTGGACCAAATATGACCATGGTTGGCCATGGGTGATTTTCATATTGAGACAATATTTGTCAGAATTTTACATTTGATCATGGATGAAATTAATCGATTAGTCATATTATAAACCAAAAGAACTAGTAAACCCAAGGGTTTAATATTATAAACCAAAGGAATTATGTAGCCCAAGGGAATTGATTTAAAAATTGAGATAATTTTTGTCACAATGTGACATTGGACCAACTATGACCATGGTTGGCCATGGGTGATTTTCATATTTAGACAATGTTTGTTAGAGTGTGACATATGATAATGGATGACATTGATCGATTATTCATATTATAAAGAAAAAGAACTAATAAACCCAACGGTTTAATATTATAAACCAAAGGAATTGGTGAACCCAAGGGAAAGAAATTACCCAAAAAATTATAAACCAAAGGAATTGGTGAACCCAAGGGAATTTATTTAAACATCGAGATAAATTTTGTCACAATCCAACGTTGGACCAACTATGACCATGGTTGGCCATGGGTGATTTTCATATTGAGATAAGATTTGCAGAATGTGACATTTGATCATGGATGACGTTGAGAAATTATTCATATTATAAACCAAAAGAACTAATAAACCCAAGGGTTTAATATTATAAACCAAAATAATTGGTGAACCCAAGGAAATTGATTTAAAAATTTAGACAATTGTTGTCACAATGCGACGTTGGACCAACTATGACCATGGTTGGCCATGGGTGATTTTCATATTGAGACAATATTGGTTAGAATGTGACATTTGATCATGGATGAAATTGATCGGTTACTCATACTATAAACCAAAAGAACTAATAAACTTTAGGGTTTAATATTATAAAGAAAAGGAATTGGTGAACCCAAGGGAATTGATTTAAACATTGAGACAATTGTTGTCACAATGCGACGTTGGACCAACTATGACCATCGTTGGCTGTTGGTGATTTTCATATTGCGACAATATTTTTCAGAATTTGACATATGATCATGGATGACGTTCATCGATTATTCATATTATAAAACAAAAAAACTAATAAAACGAAGGGTTTAATATTATAAACCAAAGGAATTGGTGAACCCAAGGGAAAACCATTACCCTACAAATTATAAACCAAACAAATTGTTGAAAAAAGGGAATTGATTTAAACTTTAAGACAATTGTTGTCACAATGCGACGTTGGACCAACTATGAACATGGTTGGCCATCAGTGATTTTCATATTGAGACAATATTTGTCAGAATGTGACATTTGATCATGGATGACATTGATCGATTATTCATATTATAAACCAAAAGATATAATAAAATTTAGGGTTTAATATTATAAAGCAAAGGAATTGGTGAACCCAAGGGAAAACCATTACCCAAAAAATTATAAACCAAAGTAATTGGTGAACCCAAGGGAATTTATTTAAACATCGATACAATTTTTGTGACAATGTGACGTTGGACCAACTATGACCATGGTTGTGCATGGGTGATTTTCATATTCAGACAATATTTGTCATAATGTGACATTTGATCATCGATGACACTGATCGATTATTCATATTATAAACCAAAAGAACTAGTAAAACCAAGGGTTTAATATTATAAACCAAAGGAATTGGTGAACCCAAGGAAATTTATTTAAACATCGAGATAATTTTTGTGACAGTGCGACTTTGGACCAACTATGACCATGGTTGTCCATGGATGATTTTCATATTGAGAGAATATTTGTCAAAATGTGACATTTGATCATGGATGAAATTGATCGATTATTCATATTATAAACCAAAAGAACTAATAAAACCAAGGGTTTAATATTATAAACCAAACAAATTGGTGAACCCAAGAGAAAACCATTACCCATAAAATTATAAACCAAAGGAATTGGTGAACCCAAGGGAATTGATTTAAACATCGAAACAATATTTGTGACAATGGGACGTTGGACCAACTATGACCATTGTTGGCCATGGGTGATTTTCATATTGAGACAATATTTGTCAAAATGTGACATTTGATAATGGATGACATTGATCGATTATTCATATTATAAACCAAATGAACTAATAAACCAAAGGGTTTAATATTATAAACCAAAGGAATTGATGAACCCAAGGGAATTGATTTGAACATTGAGACAATTGTTGTGACAATCCGACGTTGGACCAAATATGACCATGGTTGGCCATGGGTGATTTTCATATTGTGCCAATATTTGTCAGAATGTGACATATGATCATGGATGATGTTGATATATTATTCATATTATAAACTGAAAGAACTAATAAACCCAAGTGTTTAATATTATAAACCAAAGGAATTGGATAACCCAAGGGAATTGATTTAAACATTCACACAATTGTTGTCACAATGTGACGTTGGAAAACCTATGAAAATGGTTGGCCATGGTAGATTATCATATTGAGAAAATATTTGTCATAATGTGACATTTGACCATGGATGACATTGATCGATTACTCATATTATAAGCCAAAAGAACTAATAAACTTTAGGGTTTAATATTATAAACCAAAGGAATTGTTAAACCCAAGTGAATTGATTTAAACATTTAGATAATTGTTGTCACAATGCGATGTTGGACCAACTATTACAATGGTTGGCCATGGGTGATTTTCATATTGAGACAATATTTATCAGAATGTGACATTTGATCATGGATGAAATTGATCGATTATTCATATTATAAATCAAAATAACTTGTAAACCCAAGGGTTTAATATTATTAACCTAAGGAATTTGGAACCCAAGGGAATTGATTTAAACATTGAGACAATTTTTGTCACAATGAGACGTTAGACCAACTATTACCATGGTTGGCCATGGGTGATTTTCATATTGAGACAATATTTGTAAGAATGTGACATTTGATCATGGATGAAATTGATCGATTATTAATATTATAAACCAAAAGAACTAATAAACCCAAGGGTTTAATATTATAAACCAAAGAACCAGAACTGAAGAGAATTGATTTAAACATTGAGACAATTGTTGTCACAATGCGACGTTGATCAACTACATTCATGGTTGGCCATGGGAGATTTTGATATTGCAAACAATATTTTTCTGTAATGTGACATATGAGATCATGGATGACATTCATCGATTATTATTATTATAAACCAAAAGAAATAATAAACCCAGGGGTTTAATATTATAAACCAAAGGAATTGGTGAAACCAAGGGAAAATCATTACCCAAAAACTTATAAACCAACGGAATTGGTGAACCCAAGGGAATTGATTTAAACATTGAGACAATTGTTGTCACAATGTTGGACCAACTATGACCATGGCTGGCCATGGGTGATTTTCATATTGAGACAATATTTGTCCAAATGTGACATTTGATCATGGATGACATTGATCGATTATTCATATTATCAACCAACAAAACTAATAAACCTGAGGGTTTAATATTATAAACCAAAGGAATTGGTGAAGCCAAGGGAATTGATTTAAACATTCAAATAGTTTTTGTCACAATGTGACGTTGGACCAACTATGACCATGTTTGGCCATGGGTGATTTTCATATTTAGACAATATTTGTCAGAATGTGACATTTGATCATGGATGACATTGATCAATTATTCATATTATAAACCAAAAGAACTAGTAAACCCAAGGTTTTAATATTATAAACCAAAGGAATTCGTGAACCCAAGGGAATTGATTTAAAAATTGAGACAATTTTTGTCACAATGCGACGTTAGCCCAACTATTACCATGGTTGGACATGGGTGATTTTCATATTGAGGCAATATTTGTAAGAATGTGACATTTGATCATGGATGAAATTGATTAATTATTCATATTATAAACCAAAAGAACTAATAAACCCAAGGGTTTAATATTATAAACCAAAGGAATTGGTGAACCCAAGGGAAAACAATTACCCAAAAAATTATAAACCAAAGGAATTGGTGAACCCAAGGGAATTGATTTAAACATTGAGACAATTGTTGTCACAATGCGACGTTCGACCAACTATGACCATGGTTCGCCATGGGTGATTTTCATATTCAGACAATGTTTTTCAGAATGTGACATTTGATCATGGATGACATTGATCGATTATTTATATTATAAACCAAAAAAACTAATAAACCCAAGTGTTTAATATTATAAACCAAAGGAATTGGTGAACCCAAGGGAATTGATTTAAACATTCAGACAATTTTTGTCACAATGCGACGTTAGACCAACTATTACCATGGTTGGCCATGGGTGATTTTCATATTGAGAAAATATTTGTAAGAATGTGACATTTGATCATGGATGAAATTGATCGATTATTCCTATTATAAAACTAAAAAAAGAACTAATAAACCCAAGGGCTTAATATTATAAACCAAAAGGAATTGGTGAACCCAAGGGAATTGATTTAAACATTGAGACAATTGTTGTCACAATGCGACGTTGGACCAAGTATGACCATGGTTGGCCATGGGTGATTTTGATTTTGCGACACAATATTTGTCGAATGTGACATTTGATAATGGATGATGTTGATCGATTATTCATATTTTGAACTAGAAGACCTAATAAAACCAAGGGTTTAATATTATAACCAAAGGAATTGAGGAACCCAAGGGAAGACAATTACCCAAAAAAATTATAAACCAAAGGAATCGTCAACCCTAGGAATTCTAATTAAAACATCGAGACAATTTTTTTCACAATGCGACGTTGATTGTTCATGACCATGGCTCGCCATGGGTGATTTTCATATTGAGACAATATTTGTTAACATGTGACATTTGATCATGGATGACATTGATCGATTATTCATATTATAAAAACAAAGAACTATTAAAAACCCAAGGGTTTAATAATATAAACCGAAGGAATTGGTGAAGCCAAGGAATTGATTTAAACATTCATATAATTGTAGTCAAAATGTGACGTTGGACCAACTATGACCATGTTTGGCCATGGGTGATTTTCATATTGAGACAATATTTGTCAGAATGTGACATTTGATCATGGATGACATTGAACGATTATTCATATTATAAACCAAAAGAACTCATAAACCCAAGGTTTTAATATTATAAACCAAACGAATTCGTTAACCCAAGGGAATTGATTTAAACATTGAGACAATTTTTGTCACAATGCGACGTTAGACCAACTATTGCCATGGTTGGCCATGGGTGATTTTCATATTGAGACAATATTTGTAAGAATGTGACATTTTATCATGGATGAAATTGATCAATTATTCATATTATAAACCAAAAGAACTAATAAAGCCAAGGGTTTAATATTATAAACCAAAGGAATTCGTGAACCCAAGGGAAAACCATTACCCAAAACATTATAAACCAAAGGAATTCGTGAACCCAAGGGAATTGATTTAAACATTCAAATTTTTTTTTTCACAATGCGACGTTGGATCAACTATGAACATGGTTGGCCATGGGTGATTTTCATATTCAGACAATATTTGTTAGAATGTGACATTTAATCATGGATGACGTTGATCGATTATTCATATTATAAACTTAAAGAACTAATAAAACCAAGGGTTTAATATTATAAACCAAATGAATTGGTGAATCCTAGGGAAAAAAATTACCCAACAAATTATAAAACAAAGGAATTGGTGAACCCAAGGGAATTTATTTAAACATCGAGACAACTTTTGTCACAATGCGACATTGGACCAACTATGACCATGGTTCGCCATGGGTGATTTTCATATTGAGACAATAGTTGTCAAAATGTGACATTTGATCATGGATGACATTGATCGATTATTCATATTATAAAACTGTAAAATAACTAATAAACCCAAGGGTTTAATATTATAAACCGAAGGAATTGGTGAACCCAAGGGAATTGATTTAAACATTGAGAGAATTGTTGTCATAATGTGATGCTGGAACAACTATGAACATGGTTGGCCATGGGTGATTTTCATATTGAGACAATATTTGTCGGAATGTCACATTTGATCATGGATGACATTGATCCATTATTCATATTATAAACCAAAAGAACTAATAAACCCAAGGATTTAATATTATAAACCAAAGGAATTGGTGAACCCAAGGAAATTGATTTAAATATTGAGACAATTGTTGTCACAATGCGACATTGGACCAACTATAACCATGGTTGGTTGTGGGTGATTTTCATATTGCGACAATATTTTTCAGAATTTGACATATGATCATGGATGACATTGATCGATTATTCATATTATAAACCAAAAAAACTTATAAAACCAAGGGTTTAATATTATAAACCAAAGGAATTGGTGAACCCAAGGGAAAACCATTACCCTACAAATTATAAACCAAATGAATTGTTGAACAAAGGGAATTGATTTGAACTTTAAGAGAATTGTTGTCACAATGCGACGTTGGACCAACTATGAACATGGTTGGCCATGGGTGATTTTCATATTGAGACAATATTTGTCAGAATGTGACATTTGATCATGGATGACATTGATCGATTATTCATGTTATAAACCAAAAGAACTATTAAACTTTAGGGTTTAATATTATAAACCAAAGGAATTGGTGAACCCAAGGGAAAACCATTACCCAACAAATTATAAACCAAAGGAATTGGTGAACCCAAGGGAATTGATTTAAACATTGAGACAATTGTTGTCACAATGCGACGTTCGACCAACTATGACCATGGTTGGCCATGGGTGATTTTCATATTGAGACAATATTTGTCAGAATGTGACATTTGATTATGGATGGCATTGATCGATTATTCATATTATAAACCAAAAGAACTAATAAACCCAAGGGTTTAATATTATAAACCAAAGGAATTGGTGAACCCAAGGGAATTGATTTAAACATTGAGACAATTGTTGTCACAATGCGACGTTGGACCAACTATGACCATGGTTGGCCATGGGTGATTTTCATATTCAGACAATATTTGTCATAATGTGACATTTTATTATGGATGACATCGATCGATTATTCATATTATAAACCAATGGAATTGGTGAACCCAAGGGGTTTACATTATTAAACCAAAGGAATTGGTGAACCAGTAAGGAAATTTATTTAAACATCGAGATAATTTTGTGACAAGACTTTTGACTCAACTATGTGACCATGGTTGTCCATGGATGATTTTCTATATTGAGAGAATATACTTTGTCTAAAT
Organism: Pinus albicaulis; assembly: GCA_034641835.2. Lineage (NCBI taxonomy): Eukaryota > Viridiplantae > Streptophyta > Pinopsida > Pinales > Pinaceae > Pinus > Pinus albicaulis. The sequence continues at coordinate 690,576,770 of CM076574.1, forward strand.
GTGACATTTGATCATGATGAAATTGATCGATTATTCATATTATAAACCAAAAGAACTAATAAAACCAAGGGTTTAATATTATAAACCAAACAAATCGTGAACCCAAGAGAAAACCATTACCCATAAATTATAAACCAAAGGAATTGGTGAACCCATGAAATTGCTCTAACATCGTAAACAATATTTCCAGGACAATGACGTTGGACTCAACTATGACCATGGTTGCTGCAGTTGATTTTCATATTGAGACAATATTTTTCAAAATGTCACATTTGATCATGGCTGACATTGATCGATTATTCATATTATAAAACAAATGGACTAATAAACCCAAGGGTTTAATATTATAAACCGAAGGAATTGGTGGGCCCAATTGAATTGATTTAAACATTGAGACAATTGTTGTGACAATGCAATGTTGGACCAACTATGACCATGGTTAGCCATGGGTGATTTTCATATTGAGCCAATATTTGTCAGAAAGTGACATATGATCATGGATGACATTGATAGATTATTCATATTATAATCCGAAAGAACTAATAAACCCAAGGGTTTAATATTATAAACCAAAGGAATTGGATAACCCAAGAGAATTGATTTAAAAATTCACACAATTGTTGTCACAATGCGACGTTGGACAACCTATGAACATGGTTGGCCATGGGTGATTTTCATATTCAGACAATATATTTCAGAATGTGACATTTGATCATGGATGACATTGATCGATTATTCATATTATAAACCAAAAGAACTAATAAACTTTAGGGTTTAATATTATAAACCAAAGGAATTGTTAAACCCAAGTGAATTGATTTAAACATTTAGATAATTGTTGTCACAATGTGACGTTGGACCAACTATTACAATGGTTGGCCATGGGTGATTTTCATATTGAGACAATATTTATGAGAATGTGAAATTTGATCATGGATGAAATTGATCGATTATTCATATTATATTATCAAAATAACTTGTAAACCCAAGGGTTTAATATTATAAACCAAAGGAATTTGGAACCCAAGGGAATTGATTTAAACATTGACACAATTTTTGTCACAATGCGACGTTAGACCAACTATTACCATGGTTGGCTATGGGTGATTTTAATATTGAGACAATATTTGTAAGAATGTGACATTTGATCATGGATGAAATTGATCGATTATTCATATCATAAACCCAAGGGTTTAATATTATAAACCAAATGAATTGGTGAACCCAAGGGAATTGATTTAAACATTGAGACAATTGTTGTCACAATGCGACGTTGGACCAACTATGACCATGGTTGGCCATGGGAGATTTTGATATTGCAACAATATTTTTCAGAATGTGACATATGATCATGGATGACATTCATCGATTATTATTATTATAAACCAAAAGAAATAATAAAACCAAGGGTTTAATATTATAAACCAAAGTAATTGGTGAACCCAAGGGAAAAAAATTACCGCCTGAAATTATAAATAAGCGAATTGAAACGAAATTGATTTAAACGATTATTGTATTGTCACAATGCGATGTTGGACAACTAAGACATGGTTGGCCATGGAATTTTTCTATTGAACAAATATTTGTCAGAGTGTGACATTTGATCATGGATGACATTGATCGATTATTCATATTGCAAACCAAAAGAACTAATTAAATTGAGGGTTTAATATTATAAACCAAAGGAATTGGTGAAGCCAAGGGAATTGATTTAAACATTCAAATAGTTTTTGTCACAATGTGACGTTGGACCAACTATGACCATGTTTGGCCATGGGTGATTTTCATATTTAGACAATATTTTTCAGAATGTGACATTTGATCATGGATGACATTGATCGATTATTCATATTATAAACCAAAAGAACTAGTAAACCCAAGGTTTTAATATTATAAACCAAAGGAATTGTTGAAGGCAAGGGAATTGATTTAAACATTAAGACCATTTTTGTCACAATGCGACGATGGACTAACTATGACCATGGTTGGCCATTTTTGATTTTCATATTGAGCCAATATTTGTAGAGATAGCGATTTGATTTGGGATAAAATTGATTAATTATTTATATTATAAACCAAAAGAACTAATAAGCACAAGGGTTTAATATTATAAACCAAAGGAATTGGTGAACCCAAGGGAAAACCATTACCCAACAAATTATAAACCAAAGAGATTGGTGAACCCAAGGGAATTGATTTAAACATTGAGACAATTTTTGTCACAATCACGACGTGGACCAACTATGATACATGGTTAAGCCATGGGTGATTTTCATATTGAGATAATATTTTTCAAATGTGACATTTGATCATGGATGACATTGATCGATTGTTATATTACTATTGAGAACAATAAACCCAAGTGTTTAATATTATAAACTGAAATTGAGTGAACTGGGAATTGAGATTTAAACATTGAGACAATTGTTGTCACAATGCGACGTTCGACTAACTATGACCATGGTTGGCCATGGGTGATTTTCATATTGAGACAATATTTGTCAGAATGTGACATTTGATCATGGATGACATTGATCGATTATTCCTATTATAAACCAAAAGAACTAATAAACCCAAGGGTTTAATATTATAAACCAAAGGAATTGGTGAACCCAAGGGAATTGATTTAAACATTGAGACAATTGTTGTCACAATGTGACATTGGACCAACTATGACCATGGTTGGCCATAGGTGATTTTCATAGTGAGACAATATTTTTCAGAATGTGACATTTGATAATGGATGACATTGATCGATTATTCATTTTATAAACTAAAAGAACTAATAAACCCAAGGGTTTAATACTATAAACCAAAAGAATTAGAATTTAGACCCAAGGAAGACAATTGCAAAATTCTCGTAAAGAGGAATTGGTCAACCTAGAATTTAATTAAGACTTATGGAACAATTTTTTCTATTCTGACGATTGATGCCCCTGACCATAAAACAGCATAGGTGATTTTCACTCAATGAGACAACAGTATGTTAACATGTGACATTTGATGTAGGGTGGCATTGTCGATTATTCATATAAAATCAAAAGAACTAATGACCAAGAAGGAATAATAATATAAACGAAGAAATTGGTGAAGCCAAGGGAATTAATTTAAACATTCTCGCTATTATGAGTTACCTTAGTCAAAATGTGACGTTGGACCAACTATGACCATGTTTGGCCATGGGTGATTTTCATATTGAGACAATATTTGTCAGAATGTGACATTTGATCATGGATGACATTGAACGATTATTCATATTATAAACCAAAAGAACTCATAAACCCAAGGTTTTAATATTATAAACCAAACGAATTCGTTAACCCAAGGGAATTGATTTAAACATTGAGACAATTTTTGTCACAATGCGACGTTAGACCAACTATTGCCATGGTTGGCCATGGGTGATTTTCATATTGAGACAATATTTGTAAGAATGTGACATTTTATCATGGATGAAATTGATCAATTATTCATATTATAAACCAAAAGAACTAATAAAGCCAAGGGTTTAATATTATAAACCAAAGGAATTCGTGAACCCAAGGGAAAACCATTACCCAAAACATTATAAACCAAAGGAATTCGTGAACCCAAGGGAATTGATTTAAACATTCAAAATTTTTTTTTCACAATGCGACGTTGGATCAACTATGAACATGGTTGGCCATGGGTGATTTTCATATTCAGACAATATTTGTTAGAATGTGACATTTAATCATGGATGACGTTGATCGATTATTCATATTATAAACTTAAAGAACTAATAAAACCAAGGGTTTAATATTATAAACCAAATGAATTGGTGAATCCTAGGGAAAAAAATTACCCAACAAATTATAAAACAAAGGAATTGGTGAACCCAAGGGAATTTATTTAAACATCGAGACAACTTTTGTCACAATGCGACATTGGACCAACTATGACCATGGTTCGCCATGGGTGATTTTCATATTGAGACAATAGTTGTCAAAATGTGACATTTGATCATGGATGACATTGATCGATTATTCATATTATAAACCAAAATAACTAATAAACCCAAGGGTTTAATATTATAAACCGAAGGAATTGGTGAACCCAAGGGAATTGATTTAAACATTGAGAGAATTGTTGTCATAATGTGATGCTGGAACAACTATGAACATGGTTGGCCATGGGTGATTTTCATATTGAGACAATATTTGTCGGAATGTCACATTTGATCATGGATGACATTGATCCATTATTCATATTATAAACCAAAAGAACTAATAAACCCAAGGATTTAATATTATATTAGGGTGGTGAACCCAAGGAATTGATTTAAATAATTGAGACAATTTATTTATCTAATCGATGAATATACATTACATAGTTAGTTGTAGGTACTCATATTGCGACAATATTTTCAAATTTAGGCTTGTATGATCATGGATGACATTGATCAATTAATTAATATTATAAACCAAAACTTATAAAACCAAGGGTTTAATATTATAAACGAAAGGTGAACAGACAAGGAAAACCATTACCCTACAAATTATAAACCAAATGAATTGTTGAACAAAGGGAATTGATTTGAACTTTAAGAGAATTGTTGTCACAATGCGACGTTGGACCAACTATGAACATGGTTGGCCATGGGTGATTTTCATATTGAGACAATATTTGTCAGAATGTGACATTTGATCATGGATGACATTGATCGATTATTCATTTTATAAACCAAAAGAATTAATAAACTTTAGGGTTTAATATTATAAACCAAAGGAATTGGTGAACCCAAGGGAAAACCATTACCCAACAAATTATAAACCAAAGGAATTAGTGAACCCAAGGGAATTTATTTAAACATCGAGACAATATTTGTGACAATGTGATGTTGGACCAACTATGACCATGGTTCTCCATGGGTGATTTTCATATTGAGACAATATTTGTCAGAATGTGACATTTGATCATGGATGACATTGATCGATTATTCATATTATAAACCAAAAGAAATAGTAAAACCAAGGGTTTAATATTATAAGCCAAAGGAATTTAGGAACCCAAGGGAATTGATTTAAACATCGAGACAATTTTGTGACAATGTGACGTTGGACCAACTATGACCATGGTTTTCCATGGGTGATTTTCATATTGAGAGAATATTTGTCAAAATGTCACATTTGATCATGGATTAAATCTATCGATTATTCATATTATAAACCAAAAGAACTAATAAAACCAAGGGTTTAATATTATAAACCAAAGGAATTGGTGAACCCAAGGGAATTGATTTAAACATCGAAACAATTTTTGTGACAATGGGACGTTGGACCAACTATGACCATGGTTGGCCATGGGTGATTTTCATATTGAGACAATATTTTTCAAAATGTCATATTTGATCGTGGATGACATTGATCGATTATTCATATTATAAACGAAATGTACTAATAAACCCAAGGGTTTAATATTATAAACCGAAGGAATTGGTGAACCCAATTGAATTGATTTAAACATTGAGACAATTGTTGTGAAAATGCGACGTTGGACAAACTATGACCTTGGTTGGCCATGGGTGATTTTCATATTAAGCCAATATTTGTCAGAATGTGACATATGATCATGGATGACGTTGATGGATTATAGATATTATAAACCGCAAGAACTAATAAACCCAAGGGTTTAATATTATAAACCAAAGGAATTGGAGAAACCAAGGGAATTGATTTAAAAATTCCCACAATTGCTGTCACAATGCGACGTTGGAAAACCTATGAACATGGTTGGCCATGGGTGATTTTCATATTCAGACAATATTTGTCAGAATGTGACATTTGATCATGGATGAAATTGATCGATTATTCATATTAGAAACCAAAAGAACTAATAAACTTTCGGGTTTAATATTATAATAGGAATTGAGTGAACCAAAGTATTCCCAACAAATTATAAACAAAATTGGTGAACCAGGGAATTTATTTAAACATCGAACAATTTTGTTACAATGTGGCGGTGGACAACTATGACTCCATGGTTACTCCATGAGTTCTTCGCATATTGAGGGAATATTTTCGTCATGACATTTGATCATGGATGAAATTGATCTGATTATTAATGTTATAAAAACAAAACTAATAGGCAAAGAGTTTAATATTATAAATACAAAGGTATTGGTAGACAAGAAAATATAATTTTAAAATTATAAACCAAAGGAATTTGTGAACCCAAGGGAATTGATTTGAACATCGAAACAAATTTGGTGACAATGGGACGTTGGACCAACTATGTCCATGGTTGGCCATGGGTGATTTTCATATTGAGACAATATTTTTCAAAATGTCACATTTGATCATGGCTGACATTGATCGATTATTCATATTATAAAACAAATGGACTAATAAACCCAAGGGTTTAATATTATAAACCGAAGGAATTGGTGGGCCCAATTGAATTTATTTAAACATTGAGACAATTGTTGTGACAATGCAATGTTGGACCAACTATGACCACGGTTATCCATGGGTGATTTTCATATTGAGCCAATATTTGTCAGAAAGTGACATATGATCATGGATGACGTTGATAGATTATTCATATTATAATCCGAAAGAACTAATAAACCCAAGGGTTTAATATTATAAACCAAAGGAATTGGATAACCCAAGGGAATTGATTTAAAAATTCCCACAATTGTTGTCACAATGCGACATTGGACAACCTATGAACATGGTTGGCCATGGGTGATTTTCATATTCAGAAAATATATGTCAGAATGTGAAATTTGATCATGGATGACATTGATCGATTATTGATATTATAAACCAAAAGAACTAGTAAACCAAAGGGTTTAATATTATAAACCAAAGGAATTTCTGAACCCAAGGGAATTGATTTAAACATTGAGACAAGTTTTGTCACAATGCGATGTGAGACCAACTATGACCATGTTTTTACATGGGGGATTTTCATATTGAGACAATATTTGTAAAAATGTGACATTTAATCATGGATGACATTGATCGATTATTCATATTATAAACCAAAATAACTTGTAAACCCGAGGGTTTAATATTATAAACCGAAGGAATTGGTGAACCCAAGGGACTTGATTTAAACATTAAAACAAGTTTTGTCACAATGCGATGTTAGACCAACTATGACCATGGTTGGCCATGGGTTATTTTCATATTGAGACAATATTTGTAACAATGTGACATTTGATCATGGATGAAATTGATCGATTATTAATATTATAAACCAAAAGAACTAATAAACCCAAGGGCTTAATATTATAAACCAAAGGAATTGGTGAAACCAAGGGAAAACCATTACCCAACAAATTATAAACCAAAGGAATTGGTGAACCCAAGGTAATTTATTTTAAAATCGAGACAATTTTTGTGACAATGCGACGTTGGACCAACTATGACCATGGTTGGCCGTGGGTGATTTTCATATTGAGACAATATTTTTTAGAATGTGACATTTGATCATGGATGACGTTGATCAAGTATTCATATTATAAACTGAAAGAACTAATAGAACCAAGGGTTTAATATTATAAACCAAACGAATTGGTGAACCCAAGGGAAAAAATTTACCCAACAAATTGTAAACCAATGGAATTGGTGAACCCAAGGGAATTTATTTAAACATCGAGACAACTTTTCTCACAATGCGAAGTTGGACCAACTATGACCATGGTTGGCCATGGGTGATATTCATATTGAGACAATATTTGTCAAAATGTGACATTTGATCATGGATAACATTGATCGATTATACATATTATAAACCAAAAGAACTAATAAACCCAAGGGTTTAATATTATAAACCGAAGGTATTGGTGAACCCAAGGGAATTGATTTAAACATTGAGACAATTGTTGTGACAATGCGACGTTGGACCAACTACGACCATGGTTGGCCATGTGTGATTTTCATATTGAGAAAATATTTGTCAGAATGTGACATTTGATCATGGATGACATTGATCGATTATTCATATTATAGACCAAAAGAACTAGTAAACCCAAGGGTTTAATATTATAAACCAAAGGAATTGGTGAACCAAAGGCAAAACCATTACCCAAGAAATTATAAACCAAAGGAATTGGTGAACCTAAGGGAATTGATTTAAACATCGAGAATTTTTTTGTGACAATGTGACGTTGGACCAGCTATGACCATGGTTGGCCATGGGTGATTTTCATATTCAGACAATATTTGTTAGAATGTGACATTTGATCATGGATGACATTGATCGATTATTCATATTATAAACCGAAAGAGCTAGTAAAGCCAAGGGTTTAATATTATAAACCAAAGGAATTGGTGAACCCAAGGGAATTGATTTAAACATTGAGACAATTTTTTTCACAATGCGATGTCAGACCAACTATGACCATGGTTGGCCATGGGTGATTTTCATATTGAGACAATATTTTTAAAAATGTGACATTTAATCATGGATGAAATTGATCGATTATTCATATTATAAACCAAAAGAACTAATAAACCCAAGGGTTTAATATTATAAACCAAAGGAATTGGTGAAACCAAGGGAAAACCGTTACCCAACAAAGTATAAACCAAAGGAATTGGTGAACCCAAGGGAATTTATTTAAACATCGAGACACTTTTTGTGACAATGCGATGTTGGACCAACTATCACCATGGTTGGCCATGGGTGATTTTCATATTGAGACAATATTTTTCAGAATGTGACATTTGATCATGGATGAAATTGATTGATTATTCATATTATAAACCAAAAGAACTAGTAAACCCAAGGGTTTAATATTATAAACCAAAGGAATTGTGTAACCCAAGGGAATTGATTTAAACATTGAGACAATTTTTGTCACAACGCGATGTTGGACCAACTATGACCATGGTTGTCCATGGGTGATTTTCATATTGAGAGAATATTTTTGAAAATGTGACATATGATCATGGATGACATTGATCAATTACTCATTTTATAAATAAAAAGAACTAATAAACCCAAGGGTTTAATATTATAAACCAAAGGAATTTTTTTTTTTTTTTTTTTTTTTTTTTTTTCTGCTAGACGCATTCTACACCCACCGGTTTCGAACCGGTGACCTTGCAGAACGGAGTGCCTTAAGAGTACACCCCATCACCGACTGCTCTAAGCCTCGTGGGCTAAACCAAAGGAATTGGTGAACCCAAGGGAATTGATTTAAACATCGAGACAACTTTTGTCACAATGCAACGTTGGACCAACTATGACCATGGTCGTGGGGTTTGTCAGTGATTTTCATATCAAGGCAATATTTGCTCTAATGTGACTTTTGATATTGGATGAAATTGATCGTTATTCATATTATAAACCAAAAGAACTAATAAACCCAAGAGTTTAATATTATAAACCAAAGGAATCGTGAACCCAAGGGAATCGATCAAAACATCGAGACAATTGTTAAGTCACAATGCGACGTTGGACCAACTATGACCATGGTTGGCCATGGGTGATTTTCATATTGCGACAATATTTGTCAGAATGTGACATATGATCATGGATGACGTTGATCGATTATTCATATTATAAACCAAAAGAACTAATAAAACCAAGAGTTTAATATTATAAACCAAAGGAATTGGTGAACCCAAGGGAAAACCATTACACTACAAATTATAAACTAAACGAATTGGTGAACCCAAGGTAATTGATTTAAACATTCAGACAATTGTTGTCACAAAGCGATGTTGGACCAATTTAGGAACATGGTTGGCCATGGGTGATTTTCATATTGAGACAATATTTGTCAGAATGTCACATTTGGTCATGGATGAAATTGATCGATTATTCATATTATAAACCAAAAGAAATAATAAACCCAAGGGTTTAATATTATAAACCAAAGGATTTGGTGAACCCAAGGGAAAACCATTACCCAGAAAATTATAAACCAAAGGAATTGGTGAACCCAAGGTAATTGATTTAAACATATAGACAATTTTTGTGACAATGTGATGTTGGACCAACTATGAACATGGTTGTCCATGGGTGATTTTCGTATTGAGACAATATTTGTCAGAATGTGACATTTGATCATGGATGAGGTTGATCGATTATTCATATTATAAACTGAAAGAACTAATAAAACCAAGGGTATAATATTATAAACCAAATGAATTGGTGAACCCAAGGGAATTGATTTAAACATTGAGACAATTGTTGTCATAATGCGGCGTTGGACCAACTATGAACATGGTTAGCCATGGGTGATTTTCATATTCAGACAATATTTGTCAGAATGTGAGATTTGATCATGGATGAGGTTGATCGATTATTCATATTATAAACTGAAAGAACTAATAAAACCAAGGGTATAATATTATAAACCAAATGAATTGGTGAACCCAAGGGAAAACCCTTAAGGTACCATAAACCAAAGGAATTAGTGAACCCAAGGGAATTGATTTAAACATTTAGAAAATTGTTGTCACAATGCAACTTTGGACCAACTATGAACATGGTTGGCCATGGGTGATTTTCATATTGAGACAATATTTGTCAGAATATGACATTTGATCATGGATGACGTTGATCCATTATTCATATTATAAACTGAAAGAGCTAATAAAACCAAGGGTTTAATATTATAAACCGAACAAATTGGTGAACCCAAGGGAAAAAAATTACCCAAAAAATTATAAACCAAAGGAATTGGTGAACCCAAGGGAATTTATTTAAACATCGAGACAAACGTTTTGACAATGCGACGTTGGACCAACTATGACCATGGCTTGCCATGGGTGATTTTCATATTGAGACAATATTTTTCAAAATGTGACATTTGATCATTGATGACATTGATCGATTATTCATATTATAAACAGAAAGAACTAGTAAAGCCAAGGGTTTAATATCATAAAACGAAGGAATTGGTGAACCCAAGGGAATTCATTTAAACATTGAGACAATTGTTGTGACAATGCGACGATGGAAAAACTATCACCATCGTTGGCCATGGTTGATTTTCATATTGAGACAATATTTGTCAGAATGTGACATATGATCATACATGACATTGATCGATTTTTCATATTATAAACCAAAAGAACTAATAAACCCAAGGGTTTGATATTATAAACCAAAGGAATTGGTGAACCCAAGGGAAAACCATTACCCAACAAATTATAAACCAAAGGAATTGGTGAACCCAAGGGAATTGATTTAAACATCGAGACAATTTTTGTGACAATGCGACGTTTGACCAACTATGACCATGGTTGGCCATGTGTGATTTTCATATTGAGACAATATTTGTCAGAATGTGACATTTGATCATGGATGAAATTGATCAATTATTCATATTATAAACCAAAATAACTAATAAAACCAAGGGTTTAATTTTATAGACGAAAGGAATTGGTGAAACCAAGGGAAAACCATTACCCAAAAAATTATAAACCAAAGGAATTGGTGAACCCAGGGGAATTTATTTAAACATCGAGACAATTTTTGTGACAATGCGATGTTGGACCAACTATGACCATGGTTGGCCATGGGTGATTTTCATATTGAGACAATATTTGCCAGAATTTTACAATTGATCATGGATGAAATTAATCGATTATTCATATTATAAACCAAAGGAATTTTGTAGCCCAAGGGAATTGATTTAAAAATTGAGATAATTTTTGTCACAATGTGACATTGGACCAACTATGACCATGGTTGGCCATGGGTGATTTTCATATTTAGACAATATTTGTTAGAGTGTGACATATGATAATGGATGAAATTGATCGATTATTCATATTATAAAGAAAAAGAACTAATAAACCCAACGGTTTAATATTATAAACTAAAGGAATTGGTGAAACCAAGGGAAAGAAATTACCCAAAAAATTATAAACCAAAGGAATTGGTGAACCCAAGGGAATTTATTTAAACATCGAGATAAATTTTGTCACAATCCAACGTTGGACCAACTATGACCATGGTTGGCCATGGGTGATTTTCATATTGAGATAAGATTTGTTAGAATGTGACATTTGATCATGGATGGCGTTGAGCAATAATTCATATTATAAACCAAAAGAACTAATAAACCCAAGGGTTTAATATTATAAACCAAAATAATTTGTGAACCCAAGGAAATTGATTTAAAAATTCAGACAATTGTTGTCACAATGCGACGTTGTACCAACTATGACCACGGTTGGCCATTGGTGATTTTCATATTGAGACAATATTGGTTAGAATTTGACATTTGATCATGGATGAAATTGATCGGTTATTCATATTATAAACCAAAAGAACTAATAAAATTTAGGGTTTAATATTATAAAGCAAAGGAATTGGTGAACCCAAGGGAATTGATTTAAACATTGAGACAATTGTTGTCACAATGCGACGTTGGACCAACTATGACCATGGTTGGCTGTGGGTGATTTTCATATTGCGACAATATTTTTCAGAATTTGACATATGATCATGGATGACGTTGATCGATTATTCATATTATAAACCAAAAAAACTAATAAAACCAAGGGTTTAATATTATAAACCAAAGGAATTGGTGAACCCAAGGGAAAACTATTACCCTACAAATTATAAACCAAACGAATTTTTTAACAAAGGGAATTGATTTAAACTTTAAGAAAATTGTTGTCACAATGCGACGTTGGACCAACTATGAACATGGTTGGCCATCGGTGATTTTCATATTGAGACAATATTTGTCAGAATGTGACATATGATCATGGATGACATTGATCGATTATTCATATTATAAACCAAAAGAACTAATAAACCCAAGGGTTTGATATTATAAACCAAAGGAATTGGTGAACCCAAGGGAATTGATTTAAACATCGAGACAATTTTTGTGACAATGCGACGTTGGACCAACTATGACCATGGTTGGCCATGTGTGATTCTCATATTGAGACAATATTTGTCAGAATGTGACATTTGATCATGGATGACATTGATCGATTATTCATATTATAAACCAAAAGAACTAGTAAACCCAAGGGTTTAATATTATAAACTAAACGAATAGGTGAACCCAAGGCAATTGATTTAAACATTCAGACAATTGTTGTCACAATGCGATGTTGGACCAATTTAGGAACATGGTTGGCCATGGGTGATTTTCATATTGAGACAATATTTGTTAGAATGTGACATTTGGTCATGGATGAAATTGATCGATTATTCATATTATAAACCAAAAGAACTAATAAACCCAAGGGTTTAATATTATAAACCAAAGGAATTGGTGAAACCCAGGGAAAACCATTACCCAAAAAATTATAAACCAAAGGAATTGGTGAACCCAAGGGAATTTATTTAAACATCGAGACAATTTTTGTGACAATGCGATGTTGGACCAACTATGACCATGGTTGGCCATGGGTGATTTTCATATTGAGACAATATTTTTCAGAATTTTACATTTGATCATGGATGAAATTAATCGATTATTCATATTATAAACCAAAAGAACTAGTAAACCCAAGGGTTTAATATTATAAACCAAAGGAATTTTGTAGCGCAAGGGAATTGATTTAAAAAATGAGATAATTTTTGTCACAATGAGACATTGGACCAACTATGACCATGGTTGGCCATGGGTGATTTTCATATTTAGACAATATTTGTTAGAGTGTGACATATGATAATGGATGACATTGATCGATTATTCATATTATAAAGAAAAAGAACTAATAAACCCAACGATTTAATATTATAAACCAAAGGAATTGGTGAACCCAAGGGAATTTATTTAAACATCGAGATAAATTTTGTCACAATCCAACGTTGGACCAACTATGACCATGGTTGGCCATGGGTGATTTTCATATTGAGATAAGATTTGCAGAATGTGACATTTGATCATAAATGACGTTGAGAAATTATTCATATTATAAACCAAAAGAACTAATAAATCCAGGGGTTTAATATTATAAACCAAAATAATTTGTGATCCCAAGGAAATTGATTTAAAAATTTAGACAATTGTTGTCACAATGCGACGTTGGACCAACTATGACCACGGTTGGCCATGGGTGATTTTCATATTGAGACAATATTGGTTAGAATGTGAGATTTGATCATGGATGAAATTGATCGGTTACTCATACTATAAACCAAAAGAACTAATAAACTTTAGGGTTTAATATTATAAAGAAAAGGAATTGGTGAACCCAAGGGAATTGATTTAAACATTGAGACAATTGTTGTCACAATGCGACGTTGTACCAACTATGACCATCGTTGGCTGTTGGTGATTTTCATATTGCGACAATACTTTTCAGAATTTGACATATGATCATGGATGACGTTGATCGATTATTCATATTATAAAACAAAAAAACTAACAAAACCAAGGGTTTAATATTATAAACCAAAGGAATTGGTGAACCCAAGGGAAAACCATTACCCTACAAATTATAAACCAAATGAATTGTTGAACAAAGGGAATTAATTTAAACTTTAAGACAATTGTTGTCACAATGCGACGTTGGACCAACTATGAACATGGTTGGCCATCGGTGATTTTCATATTGAGACAATATTTGTCAGAATGTGACATTTGATCATGGATGACATTGATCTATTATTCATATTATAAACCAAAAGAACTAATAAACTTTACGGTTTAATATTATAAACCAAAGGAATTGGTGAACCCAAGGGAAAACCATTACCCAAAAAATTATAAACCAAAGTAATTGGTGAACCCAAGGGAATTTATTTAAACATCGATACAATTTTTGTGACAATGTGACGTTGGACCAACTATGACCATGGTTGTGCATGGGTGATTTTCATATTAAGACAATATTTGTCATAATGTGACATTTGATCATCGATGACATTGATCGATTATTCATATTATAAACCAAAAGAACTAGTAAAACCAAGGGTTTAATATTATAAACCAAAGGAATTGGTGAACCCAAGGAAATTTATTTAAACATCGAGACAATTTTTGTGACAATGCGACTTTGGACCAACTATGACCATGGTTGTCCATGGGTGATTTTCATATTGAGAGAATATTTGTCAGAATGTGACATTTGATCATGGATGAAATTGATCGATTATTCATATTATAAACCAAAAGAACTAATAAAACCTTAAGGGTTTAATATTATAAACCAAAGGAATTGGTGAACCCAAGGAAAACCATTACCCATAAATTATAAACCAAAGGAATTTGTGAACCCAAGGGAATTGTTTTAAACATTGAGACAATTGTTGTCACAATGCGACGTTGGACCAACTATGACCATGGTTGACCATGGGTGATTTTCATATTGAGACAATATTCGTCAGAATGCGACATTTGGTCATGGATGACATTGATCGATTATTCATAGTATAAACCAAATGAACTAATAAACCCAAGGGTTTAATATTATAAACCAAAGGAATTGGTGAACCCAAGGGAATTGATTTAAACATTGGAATAATTGTTGTGACAATGCGACGTTGGACCAACTATGACCATGGTTGGCCATGGGTGATTTTCATATTGAGCCAATATTTGTCAGAATGTGACATATGATCATGGAAGAGGTTGATATATTATTCATATTATAAACCGAAAGAACTAATAAACCCAAGGGTTTAATATTATAAACCAAAGGAATTGGATAACCCAAGGGAATTGATTTAAACATTCACACAATTGTTGTCACAATGCGACGTTGGACAACCTATCAAAATGGTTGGCCATGGGTGATTGTCATATTGAGAAAATATTTGTCAGAATGTGACATTTGATCATGGATGACATTGATCGATTATTCATATTATAAACCAAAAGAACTAATAAAATTTAGGGTTTAATATTATAAACCAAAGGAATTGTTAAACCCAAGTGAATTGATTTAAACATTTAGATAATTGTTGTCACAATGCGACGTTGGACCAACTATTACAATGGTTGGCCATGGGTGATTTTCATATTGAGACAATATTTATGAGAATGTGACATTTGATCATGGATGAAATTGATCGATTATTCATATTATATTATCAAAATAACTTGTAAACCCAAGGGTTTAATATTATAAACCAATGGAATTTGGAACCCAAGGGAATTGATTTAAACATTGAGACATTTTTTGTCACAATGCGACGTTAGACCAACTATAACCATGGTTGGCCATGGGTGATTTTCATATTGAGACAATATTTGTAAGAATGTGACATTTGATCATGGATGAAATTGATCAATTATTCATATTATAAACCAAAAGAACTAATAAACCCAAGGGTTTAATATTATAAACCAAAGGAATTGGTGAACCGAAGAGAATTGATTTAAACATTGAGACAATTGTTGTCACAATGCGACGTTGGACCAACTATGACCATGGTTGGCCATGGGAGATTTTGATATTGCAACAATATTTTTCAGAATGTGACATATGAGGTTGGATGACATTCATCGATTATTATTATTATAAACCAAAAGAACTAATAAAACCAAGGGTTTAATATTATAAACCAAAGTAATTGGTGAACCCAAGGGAAAAAAATTACACTACAAATTATAAACCAAACGAATTGGGGAAACCAAGGGAATTGATTTAAACATTCAGACAATTGTTGTCACAATGCGATGTTGGACCAACTAGGAACATGGTTGGCCATGGGTGATTTTCATATTGAGACAATATTTGTCAGAATGTGACATTTGATCATGGATGACATTGATCGATTATTCATATTATAAACCAAAAGAACTAATTAAATTGAGGGTTTAATATTATAAACCAAAGGAATTGGTGAAGCCAAGGGAATTGATTTAAACATTCAAATAGTTTTTGTCACAATGTGACGTTGGACCAACTATGACCATGTTTGGCCATGGGTGATTTTCATATTTAGAAAATATTTTTGAATGTGACATTTGATCATGGATGACATTGATCGATTATTCATATTATAAACCAAAAGAACTAGTAAACCCGAGGTTTTAATATTATAAACCAAAGAAATTATCGAACCCAAGGGAATTGATTTAAAATTGAGACAATTTTTGTCACAATGCGGCGTTAGCCCAACTGTACCATCGTTGGACATGGGTGATTTTCATATTGAGGCAATATTTGTAAGAATGTGACATTTGATCATGGATGAAATTGATTAATTATTCATATTATAAACCAAAAGAACTAATAAACCCAAGGGTTTAATATTATAAACCAAAGGAATTGGTGAACCCAAGGGAAAACAATTACCCAAAAAATTATAAACCAAAGGAATTGGTGAACCCAAGGGAATTGATTTAAAAATTGAGACAATTTTGGTCACAATGCGACATTGGACCAACTATGACCATGGTTCGCCATGGGTGATTTTCATATTGAGATAATATTTTTCAAAATGTGACATTTGATCATGGATGACATTGATCGATTATTCATATTATAAACCAAAAGAACTAATAAACCCAAGTGTTTAATATTATAAACTGAAGGAATTGGTGAACCCAAGGGAATTGATTTAAACATTCAGACAATTTTTGTCACAATGCGACGTTAGACCAACTATTACCATGGTTGGCCATGGGTGATTTTCATATTGAGAAAATATTTGTAAGAATGTGACATTTGATCATGGATGAAATTGATCGATTATTCCTATTATAAACCAAAAGAACTAATAAACCCAAGGGTTTAATATTATAAACCAAAGGAATTGGTGAACCCAAGGGAAAACCATTACCCAACACATTATAAACCAAAGGAATTCGTGAACCCAAGGGAATTGATTTAAACATTCAGAAATTTTTTTTCACAATGCGACGTTGGATCAACTATGAACATGGTTGGCCATGGGTGATTTTCATTTTCAGACAATATTTGTCAGAATGTGACATTTGATCATGGATGACGTTGATCGATTATTCATATTATAAACTGAAAGAACTAATAAAACCAAGGGTTTAATATTATAAACCAAATGAATTGGTGAACCCTAGGGAAAACAATTACCCAACAAATTATAAACCAAAGGAATTGGTGAACCCAAGGGAATTTATTTAAACATCGAGACAAATTTTGTCACAATGCGACGTTGGACCAACTATGACCATTGTTCACCATGGGTGATTTTCATATTGAGACAATAGTTGTCAAAATGTGACATTTGATCATGGATGACATTGATCGATTATTCATATTATAAACCAAAAGAACTAATAAACCCAAGGGTTTAATATTATAAACCGAAGGAATTGGTGAACCCAAGGGAATTGATTTAAACATTGAGAGAATTGTTGTCATAATGTGATGCTGGAACAACTATGAACATGGTTGGCCATGGGTGATTTTCATATTGAGACAATATTTGTCGGAATGTCACATTTGATCATGGATGACATTGATCCATTATTCATATTATAAACCAAAAGAACTAATAAACCCAAGGATTTAATATTATAAACCAAAGGAATTGGTGAACCCAAGGGAATTGATTTAAATATTGAGACAATTGTTGTCACAATGCGACATTGGACCAACTATAACCATGGTTGGCTGTGGGTGATTTTCATATTGCGAAAATATTTTTCAGAATTTGACATATGATCATGGATGACATTGATCGATTATTCATATTATAAACCAAAAAAACTTATAAGACCAAGGGTTTAATATTATAAACCAAAGGAATTGGTGAACCCAAGGGAAAACCATTACCCTACAAATTATAAACCAAATGAATTGTTGAACAAAGGGAATTGATTTGAACTTTAAGACAATTGTTGTCACAATGCGACGTTGGACCAACTATGAACATGGTTGGCCATGGGTGATTTTCATATTGAGACAATATTTGTCAGAATGTGACATTTGATCATGGATGAAACTGATCGATTATTCATATTAGAAACCAAAATAACTAATAAACTTTAGGGTTTAATATTATAAACCAAAGGAATTGGTGAACCCAAGGGAAAACCATTACCCAACAAATTATAAACCAAAGGAATTAGTGAACCCAAGGGAATTTATTTAAAAATCGAGACAATATTTGTGACAATGTGATGTTGGACCAACTATGACCATTGTTCTCCATGGGTGATTTTCATATTGAGACAATATTTTTCAGAATGTGACATTTGATCATGGATGACATTGATCGATTATTCATATTATAAACCAAAAGAACTAGTAAAACCAAGGGTTTAATATTATAAACCAAAGGAATCGAGGAACCCAAGGGAATTGATTTAAACATCGAGACAATTTTTGTGACAATGCGACGTTGGACCAACTATGACCATGTTTTTCCATGGGTGATTTTCATATTGAAAGAATATTTGTCAGAATGTCACATTTGATCATGGATTAAAACTATCGATTATTCATATTATAAACCAAAAGAACTAATAAAACCAAGGGTTTAATATTATAAACCAAAGGAATTTGTGAACCCAAGGGAATTGATTTAAACATCGAAACAATTTTTGTGACAATGGGACGTTGGACCAACTATGACCGTGGTTGGCCATGGGTGATTTTCATATTGAGACAATATTTTTCAAAATGTCATATTTGATCATGGATGACATTGATTGATTATTCATATTATAAACCAAATGTACTAATAAACCGAAGGGTTTAATATTATAAACCGAAGGAATTGGTGAACCCAATTGAATTGATTTAAACATTGAGACAATTGTTGTGAAAATGCGACGTTGGACAAACTATGACCATGGTTGGCCATGGGTGATTTTCATATTGAGCCAATATTTGTCAAAATGTGACATATGATCATGGAGGACGTTGATAGATTATAGATATTATAAACCGCAAGAACTAATAAACCCAAGGGTTTAATATTATAAACCAAAGGAATTGGAGAACCCAAGGGAATTGATTTAAAAATTCACACAATTGTTGTCCCAATGCGACGTTGGAAAACCTATGAACATGGTTGGCCATGGGTGATTTTCATATTCAAACAATATTTTTCAGAATGTGACATTTGATCATGGATGAAATTGATCGATTATTCACATTATAAACCAAAATAACTAATAAACTTTCCGGTTTAATATTATAAACCAAAGGAATTGGTGAACCCAAGGGAATTTATTTAAACATCGAGACAATTTTTGTGACAATGTGACGTTGGACCAACTATGACCATGGTTGTCCATGGGTTATTTTCATATTGAGACAATATTTGTCAGAATGTGACATTTGATCATGGATGAAATTGATCGATTATTCATATTATAAACCAAAAGAACTAATAAAACCAAGGGTTTAATATTATAAACCAAAGGAATTGGTGAACCCAAGGGAAAACAATTACCCAAAAAATTATAAACCAAAGGAATTTGTGAACCCAAGGGAATTGATTTAAACATCGAAACAAATTTGGTGACAATGGGACGTTGGACCAACTATGTCCATGGTTGGCCATGGGTGATTTTTATATTGAGACAATATTTTTCAAAATGTCACATTTGATCATGGCTGACATTGATCGATTATTCATATTATAAAACAAATGGACTAATAAACCCAAGGGTTTAATATTATAAACCGAAGGAATTGGTGGGCCCAATTGAATTGATTTAAACATTGAGACAATTGTTGTGACAATGCAATGTTGGACCAACTATGACCATGGTTAGCCATGGGTGATTTTCATATTGAGCCAATATTTGTCAGAAAGTGACATATGATCATGGATGACATTGATAGATTATTCATATTATAATCCGAAAGAACTAATAAACCCAAGGGTTTAATATTATAAACCAAAGGAATTGGATAACCCAAGAGAATTGATTTAAAAATTCACACAATTGTTGTCACAATGCGACGTTGGACAACCTATGAACATGGTTGGCCATGGGTGATTTTCATATTCAGAACAATATATTTCAGAATGTGACATTTGATCATGGATGACATTGATCGATTATTCATATTATAAACCAAAAGAACTAATAAACTTTAGGGTTTAATATTATAAACCAAAGGAATTGTTAAACCCAAGGGAATTGATTTAAAAATTTAGATAATTGTTGTCACAATGTGACGTTGAACCAGATATGACAATGGTTGGCCATGGGTGATTTTCATATTGAGACAATATTTGTCAGAATGTGACATTTGATCATGGATGAAATTGTTCGGTTATTCATATTATAAATCAAAAGAACTTTTAAACCCAAGGCTTTAATATTATAAACCAAAGGAATTGGGAACCCAAGGGAATGTATTTAAAAATTGAGACAATTTTTGTCACAATGTGATGTTAGACCAACTATTACCATGGTTGGCCATGGGTGATTTTAATATTGAGACAATATTTGTAAGAATGTGACATTTGATCATGGATGAAATTGATCGATTATTCATATTATAAACCAAAAGAGCTAATAAACCCAAAGGTTTAATATTATAAACCAGAGGAATTGGTGAACCCAAGGGAATTGATTTAAACATTGAGACAATTGTTTTCTCAATGCGGCGTTGGACCAACTATGACCATGGTTGGCCATGGGTGATTTTGATATTGCGACAATATTTGTCAGAATGTGACATATGATTGTGGATGACGTTGATCGATTATTATTATTATAAACCAAAAGAACTAATAAAACCAAGGGTTTAATATTATAAACCAAAGGAATTGGTGAACCCAAGGGAAAAAAAATTACAGTAAAAATTATAAACCAAATGAATTGGTGAACCCAAGGGAATTGATTATTCATATTATAAACCAAAAGAACTAATAAACTTGAGGGTTTAATATTATAAACCAAAGGAATTGGTGAAGCCAAGGGAATTGATTTAAACATTCAGATAATTGTTGTCACCATGCGACGTCAGACCAATTATGACTATGGTTGGCCATGGGTGATTTTCATATTGAGACAATATTTGTTAGAATGTGACATTTGATCATGGATGACATTGATCGATTATTCATATTATAAACCAAAGTAACTAGTAAACCCAAGGTTTTAATATTATAAACCAAAGGAATTGGTGAACCCAAGGGAATTGATTTAAACATTGAGACAATTTTTGTCACAATGCGACATTAGACCAACTATGACCATGGTTGGCCATGGGTGATTTTCATATTGAGACAATATTTGTTAGAATGTGACATTTGATCGTGGATGACATTCATCGATTATTCATATTATAAACCAAAAGAACTAGTAAACCCAAGATTTTAATATTATAAACCAAAGGAATTGGTGAACCCAAGGAAATTGATTTAAACATTGAGACAATTTTTGTCACAATGCGACGTTGGACCAACTATGACCTTTGTTGGCCATGGGTGATTTTCATATTGAGACAATATTTGTCAGAATGTGACATTTGATCATGGATGACATTGATCGATTATTCATATTATAAAAAAAAAGAGCTAGTAAACCCAAGGGTTTAATATTATAAACCAAAGGAATTGGTGAACCCAAGGGAATTGATTTAAACATTGAGACAATTTTTGTCACAATGCGATGTTGGACCAACTATGAACATGGTTGGACATGTGTGATTTTCATATTGAGACAATATTTGTCAGAATGTGACATTTTATCATGGATGACATTGATCGATTATTCATATTATAAACCAAAAGAACTAATAAACCCAAGGGTTTCATATTATAAAACAAGGAATTGGTGAACCCAAGGGAATTGATTTAAAAATTCAGACAATTCTTGTGACAATACGACGTTAGACCAACTATGACCATGGTTTGCCATGGGTGATTTGCATATTGAGAAAATATTTGTCATAATGTGACATATGATCATAGATGACATTGATCGATTTTTCATATTATAAACCAAAAGAACTAATAAACCCAAGGGTTTAATATTATAAACCAAAGGAATTGGTGAACCCAAGGGAATTAATTTAAACATCGAGACAATTTTTGTGACAATGCGACGTTGGACCAACTATGACCATGGTTGGCCATGTGTGATTTTCATATTGAGACCATATTTGTCAGAATGTGAAATTTTATCATGGATGACATTGATCGATTATTCATATTATAAACCAAAAGAACTAGTAAACCCAAGGTTTTAATATTATAAACCAAAGGAATTGGTGAACCCAAGGGAATTGATTTAAACATTGAGACAAGTTTTGTCACAATGCAATGTTAGACCAACTATGGCCATGGTTCACCATGGGTGATTTTCATATTGAGACAATTTTTGTCAAAATGTGACATTTGATTATGGATGACATTGATCGCTTATTCATATTATAAACCGAAGGAATTGGTGAACCCAAGGGAATTGATTTAAACATTCAGACAATTGTTGTGACAATACGACGTTGGACCAACTATGACCATGGTTGGCCATGGGTGATTTTCATATTGAGAAAATATTTGTCATAATGTGACATATGATCATAGATGACATTGATCAATTTTTCATATTATAAACCAAAAGAACTAATAAACCCAAGGGTTTAATATTATAAACCAAAGGAATTTTTTAACCCAAGGGAATTGATTTAAAGATCAAGACAAATTTTGTCACAATGCAACGTTGGACCAACTATGACCATGGTTGGCAATGGGTGATTTTAATATTGAGATAATATTTGTCAGAATGTGACATTTGATCATCGATGAATTTAAGGCTCCTGCAGAAGCTTCAATTGCTGAGGTTATAAGAGTAGCCCAATTTTTCCCAAGGTTCATTGAAGATGAAGGAAATGATCTTCTGATGGCACCGGTCTCCAAGGATGAAGTGGAATCAACCCTAAAATCGATGCAAAAGGAGAAAAGCCCAGGACCGGACGGCTGGACTGTGGAATTTTTTCTCCAC
The DNA here is from genome assembly GCA_034641835.2 of Pinus albicaulis. Classification (NCBI taxonomy): domain Eukaryota; kingdom Viridiplantae; phylum Streptophyta; class Pinopsida; order Pinales; family Pinaceae; genus Pinus; species Pinus albicaulis. Next base: position 690,600,582 of record CM076574.1, read on the forward strand.
TTTTTTGATATGCTGGGTGATGACCTGACTGCGGTGGTGGAAGAATCAAGGGTCTCAGGCTTGGTCTACCAGCCTTTTAATGCCACTTTTCTGACCCTCATCCCTAAGTCGGACCAACCTTCCTCTTTTAATGACTTTCGCCCCATCTCACTCTGCACATGCTTATACAAGGTTATTGCAAAGATTGTCGCCTCCAGGCTGAAACCTTTCCTCTCCAAAATCATCTCTGTGGAACATTTTGGCTTTTTGGATGGGAGACAAATCCATGAGGCTGTAGGTGTGGCTCAGGAAACCCTTCACAGTCTAAAAATAAGCCGGAAAAAAGGGGCCATCATTAAAATTGATCTCTCTAAGGCCTACGACAGAATCATTTGGATGTATCTAAGGCTTCTCCTAACTCATTTGGGGTTCAGGCATGACTTTGTAAGGTGGATCATGGCGTGTGTTACCTCGACTTCGATTGCAGTTCTGATAAATGGTGCTGCCTCAGAATTCTTCAAACCGCAAAGGGGTCTACGCCAGGGATGCCCTCTCTCCCCCCTACTGTTCCTGCTAGCAGCTGAAGGTTTAAGTTTATTGATCAAAGCGGCGAAGAGATAGGGTGATATGAAAGGGATTTAAGTTGGACTGAACCTCTGGGTGACACATATTTTTTTTGTTGACGACATCCTCATTTTTAGTGATGGAATCCGGGAGGACTGCTGCTGTCTTAAAAGGCTCTTAGACCTCTTCTTGAAAGCCATGGGTCTGGTCATAAATGATCAGAAATCTTCGGTCATGACAGCAGGGCTCTCCCCCCTCAAAGAAAACAGAGTAAAGGAGATTCTCTCGTTTGAATTAAAGTCCCTTCAGGATCTGTTCAAATACCTTGGTTTTAAGCTGAAACCTGACTCATACAGGGCTCAAGACTGGAATTGGCTCCTGGCGAAAATTGAGGACAGAATGAAACATTGGAGTTTTAAATGGCTGTCAAGGGCAGGCAGGCTTGTGTTGATTAAATCTGTGGTTTTGGCCATTCCAGTGTACTGGGCTAGCCTCATATGGGTGCCTAAATGCATTTTGCTGAAAATAAACAAAATCTATAGCAGATTCTTATGGGCTGGCCAGAAGAAGGATTATGTCTCTTCTTGGTTTGCCTGGGATAAAATTGTCCGACCCAAAAAATGGGGGGGGTGGGGGATAAAGGATTTGTTCCCTTTCTCTCAGTCTTTAGCTGCTAAACTCGCGTGGAGGCTGATTGTTTCAGATAACCTTTGGACTGCTGTGACTAGGAGGAAGTATATTGACCCAGCCTCGCCTCTAGAATGGATAAGATAGCCTTCTAAATCAACAAGGAATTCCTCAGTGGTATGGAAAGCTTTGGTGGCAGCTGTACAGATTATTAAAAAAGGCTTGGCATGGAAAGTGGGTGACGGTAGCTCCATAAGGTTAGGTAGGGACCCATGGGTGGGCTGCTCGGACTCCTTTGCTCTTTCAAGAGACCTGCTTGAGCTTTTAAATAACAGAGGTTTTTTCTCTCTCAGTCAAATTGCTGATAATGGAAACACATCAATCTGGAGGCAGGAGTGGCTCTCAGTGAATGCTCTTGCTCTAGAAGAAAGGTGGCATGATGAATGGGGGGCTTTTCGCGCAGGTCTGTTGAACTCCCATATTCGTATTACAAATGAGCCGGATGAGCTGAGATGGGTGCACTCCCAATCAGGCTTCTACTCTCCAAAGATGGGATATGAATGGCTCATGTCGCAAAAGGGGTGGGAGGAGCCAAACTGGTGGGCCAAGACTTTGTGGAAACTGAAAGGGCCAGCAAAGACTCGGTTGTTTTTCTGGTGTGTTCTTCAAAAGAAAGTACCTACTTGGGACCTTCTCCAAAAAAGGGGGAAGATAGGTCCAGGCTGGTGCTCCTTGTGTAAGGAGAGTGAGGAATCTCTCCAACATATCTTCCTTTCCTGTCCATTCTCAAAAAGCCTCTGGAACGAAATTTTAAGACAATCAAAGGTCCCCCTTCATTGGGAGGGGGAGGAAATATCAGAGGCCTGGAATAATTGGTGGCAACAGGCTCCCAATGACAAAGTCAGAACGATGCCCCTGCTGGTTGTATGGGGAGTATGGCTAGCCAGGAATCACTGCATTTTCAAAGACTCTCTCTTTCCCATCGCCAGATTAGCAGCCGAAGGAGTGGCCATATTTTAAAGCATACCACTTCCATCTAATTCTAGGAGCTGTAGACCTGTTCAGGTAGAAGAAATAAAGGGCTCCATCCTGTGGGCTTATTTTGATGGAGCCTCAGATATAAACAAAAATTGTGGAGCTGGTCTGGTCATTCACTATCCCACTGGAATTTCTCTCAAAGCCTCCATTGGACTTGGTACCGGAAAAAATAACTTTGCTGAGCTCAAAGCCTTACATTTGCTTCTTTGCTGGCTCTCTTTGCGTAATGAGTGGGAGGTTTAGATCTTTGGGGATTCTCTGAACACAATCAAGTGGGCGAATGGCTCACATCATTGCAGGAATTTTATCTTAACTCCTTTGCTTTCTGAAATTATTCATCTTAAAAGTTTTTTTGCTGAGCTGAATATTTGTCACATCTACAGGGAAAGAAACACAGAAGCAAACAACCTTTCTAAAAAAGGCATTGAGCAGGTTTTGGACTCATGGTCAGTTGAATAAGTAGTTGATGGAATGGCAAGGAGACTTGCCCCTCCTGTTTTTGTTTAATCCGGGAGCTGCCAACAGCTCTTTTACATTCACTGTCTTTTTATTTTCTGTATATAGAACTCTGATGTTCAAAATTTTTTGTATATTTAAAAAAAATGTCAAAAACTCAGCGTTGTTTTCCGTTAACCGGAGGCCTGAGAACTTGTTTATTTATTGTCATAACAGTACTATCAGCCAGCACAGTTTTTGCTAGCTGGTCTTTGGACAGTTGTGGTGCTGAGCATACCCTGTTTCGGTGTTTTATCCTAAATGGAAGCCGGGGTTAGCTTACACCACAGTTTGAATTTTTTTGCATTAGCTTTTGTGGACAGGGCTGTAGGGTGTTTTAAAAAAAAACACAGCTGCTTATGGTTTTCTCTGGAAAAGGGAAAGGAATGCAATGCATATGCTATGTAACCCTCTTATATAATAGAAGGTTCGATTTTTTCTGTGGAAAAAAAAAACTAATAAACCCAAGGATTTAATATTATAAACCAAAAGATTTGGTGAACCCAAGGAAATTGATTTAAAAATTCGGACAAATGTTGCCACAATGCGACGTTGGACCAACTGTGACCATGGTTGGCCATCAGTGATTTTCATATTGAGACAATATTTGTCAGAATGTGACATTTTATCATGAATGAAATTGATCAGTTATTCATATTATAAACCAAAATAACTAATAAACCCAAGGGTTTAATATTATAAACCAAAGGAATTGGTGAACCCAAGTGAATTGATTTAAACATTGAGAAAATTGTTGTCACAATGCGACGTTGGACCAACTATGACCATGGTTGGCCATGGGTGATTTTGATATTGCGACAATATTTGTCAGAATGTGAAATATGATCATGCATGACATTGATCGATTATTATTATTATAGACCAAAGGAACTAATAAAACCAGGGGTTTAATATTATAAACCAAAGGCATTTGTGAACCCAAGCGAAAACCATTACCCTACAAATTATAAACGAAATGAATTGGTTAACCCAGGGGAATTGATTTAAACATTCAGACAATTGTTGTCACAATGCGATGTTGGACCAACTAGGAACATGGTTGGCCATGGGTGATTTTCATATTGAGACAATATTTGTCAGAATGTGACATTTGATCATGGATGAAATTGATCGATTATTCATATTATAAACCAAAAGAAATAATAAACCCAAGGGTTTAATATTTTAAACCAAAGGAATTGGTGAACCCAAGGGAAAACCATTACCCAACAAATTATAAACCAAAGGAACTAGTGAACCCAAGGGAATTGATTTAAACATCAAGACAATTTTTGTGACAATGTGACATTGGACCAACTATGACCATGGTTGTCCATGGGTGATTTTCATATTGAGACAACATTTTTTAGAATGCAACATTTGATCTTGGATGACATTGATTGATTATTCATATTATAAACCAAAAGAACTACTAAACCCAAGGGTTTAATATTATAAACCAAAGGAATTGGTTAACCCAAGGGAATTGATTTAAACATCGAGACAATTTTTGTGACAATGCGACGTTGGACCAACTATGACCATGGTTGGGCATGGGTGATTTTCATATTTAGATAATATTTGTCAGAATGTGACATTTTATCATGGATGAAATGGATCGATTATTGATAATATAAACGAAAGGAATTTTTGAACCCAAGGGAATTGATTTAAACATTAAGACAATTTTTTTCACAATGCAAGATAATATTTGTCAGAATGTGACATATGATCATAGATGATGTTGATCGATTATTCATATTATAAACCGAAAGAAATAATAAACCCAAGGGTTTAATATTATAAACCAAAGGAATTGGAGAACCCAAGGGAAAACCATTACCCAAAAAATTATAAACCAAAGGAATTAGTGAACCCAAGGGAATTGATTTAAACATTCAGAAAATTGTTGTCACAATGCGACTTTGGACCAACTATGAACATGGTTGGCCATGGGTGATTTTCATATTGAGACAATATTTGTATGAATGTGACATTTGATCATGGATGAAATTGATCGATTATTCATATTATAAACCAAAAGAACTAATAAACCCAAGGGCTTAATATTATAAACCAAAGGAATTGGTGAACCCAAGGGAAAACCATTACCCAAAAAATTATAAACCAAAGGAATTGGTGAACCCAAGGGAATTGATTTAAACATTGAGAAACTTGTCAGCACAATGTGATGTTGGACCAACTATGAACATGGTTGGCCATGGGTGATTTTGATATTGAGACAATATTTTTCAGAATATGAAATTTGATCATGGATGACGTTGATCGATTATTCATATTATAAACTGAAAGAACTAATAAAACCAAGGGTTTAATATTATAAACCAAACGAATTGGTGAACCCAAGGGAAAACAATTACCCAACAAATTATAAACCAAAGGAATTGGTGAACCCAAGGGAATTTATTTAAACATTGAGACAACTTTTGTGACAATGCGACGTTGGACCAACTATGACCATGGTTGGCCACGGGTGATTTTCATATTGAGACAATATTTGTCAAAATTTGACATTTGATCATGGATGACACACATCGATTATTCATATTATAAACCAAAAGAACTAATAAAACCAAGGGTTTAATATTATAAACCGAAGGAACTGGTGAACCCAAGCTAATTGATTTAAGCATTGAGACAATTATTGTGACAATGCGACGTTGAAACAACTATGACCATCATTGGCCATGGGTGATTTTCATATTAAGATAATATTTCTCATAATGTGACATATGATCATAGATGACATTGATCGATTTTTCATATTATAAACCAAAAGAACTAATAAACCCAAGGGTTTAATATTATAAACCAAAGTAATTGGTGAACCCAAGGGAAAACCATTACCCAACAAATTATAATCCAAAGGAATTGGTGAACCCAAGGGAATTGATTTAAACATCGAGATAATTTTTGTGATAATGCGACGTTGGACCAACTATGACCATGGTTGGCCATGGGTGATTTTCATATTGAGACAATATTTTTCAGAATGTGACATTTGATCATGGATGACATTGATTGATTATTCATATTATAAACCAAAAGAAATACTAAACCGAAGGGTTTAATATTATAAACAAAAGGAATTGGTTAACCCAAGGGAATTGATTTAAAAATTGAGACAAATTTTGTCACAATGTGACATTGGACCAACTATGACCACGGTTGGCCATGGTTGATTTTCATATTGAGACAATATTTGTCAGAATGTGACATATGATCATGGATGACATTGATCGATTATTCATATTATAAATCAAAAGAACTAATAAACCCAATGGTTTAATATTATAAACCAAAGGAATGGGTGAACCCAAGAAAATTGATTTAGACATCGAGACAACTTTTGTCACAATGCAACGTTGGACCGACTATGACCATGGTTGGCCATTGGTGATTTTCATATTGAGATAATATTTGTCAGAATGTGACATTTGATCATGGATAAATCTGATCGATTATTTATATTATAAACCAAAATAACCAATAAACCCAAGGATTTAATATTATAAACCGAAAGAATTGATTAACCCTAGGAAATTGGTTTAAAAATTTAGATAATTGTTGTCACAATGCGACGTTGGACCAACTATGACCATGGTTGGCGATGGGTGATTTTCATATTGCGACAATATTTGCCAGAATGTGATATTTGATCATGGATGAAATTGATCGGTTATTGATATTATAAACCAAAATAACTAATAACCCAAGGGTTTAATATTATAAACCAAAGGAATTGGTGAACCCAAGGGAATTGATTTAAACATTCAGACAATTGTTGTCACAATGCGACGTTGGACCAACTATGAACATGGTTGGCCATGGGTGATTTTCATATTGAGACAATATTTGTCAGAATGTGACATATGATCATGGATGAAATTGATCGATTATTCATATTATAAACCAAAAGAACTAATAAACCCAAGGGTTTAATATTATAAACCAAAGGAATTGGTGAACCCAAGGGAATTGATTTAAACATTGAGAAAATTATCGTCACAATGTGATGCTGGACCATCTATGAACATGGTTGGCCATGGGTGATTTTCATATTGAGACAATATTTGTTAGAATATGACATTTGATCATGGATGACGTTGATCGATTATTCATATTATAAACTGAAAGAACTAATAAAACCAAGGGTTTAATATTATAACCCAAACGAATTGGTGAACCCAAGGGAAAACAATTACCCAACAAATTATAAACCAAAGGAATTTGTGAACCCAAGGGAATTTATTTAAACATATGGACAAATTTTGTCACAATGCGACGTTGGACCAACTATGACCATGGTTGGCCATGGGTGATTTTCATATTGAGACAATATTTGTCAAAATGTGACATTTGATCATGGATGACATTGATGGATTATTCATATTATAAACCAAAATAACTAATAAACACAAGGGTTTAATATTATAAACGGAAGGAATTGGTGAACCCAAGCTAATTGATTTAAACATTGAGACAATTGTTGTGATAATGCGATGTTGGACCAACTATGACCATCGTTGGCCATGGGTGATTTTCATATTCAGACAATATTTTTCAGAATGTGACATATGATCATAGATGACATTTATCGATTTTTCATATTATAAACCAAAATAACTACTAAACCCAAGGGTTTAATATTATAAACAAAAGGAATTGGTGAACCTAAGGGAATTGATTAAAAAATTGAGACAATTTTTTTCACTGTCACATTGGACCAACTATGACCATGGTTGGCCATGGGTGATTTTCATATTGAGACAATATTTGTCAGAATGTGACATTTTATAATGGATGACATTGAGCGATTATTCATATTATAAAGCAAAATAACTAATAAAACCAATGGTTTAATATTATAAACCAAAGGAATTGGTGAACCCAAGGGAATTGATTTAGACATCGAGACAACTTTTGTCACAATGCAACGTTGGACCAACTATGACCATGGTTGGCCATTGGTGATTTTCATATTGAGATAATATTTGTTAGAATGTGACATTTGATCATGGATGAAATTGATCGGTTATTCATATTATAAACCAAAAGAACTAATAACCCAAGGGTTTAATATTATAAACCAAAGGAATTGGTGAAAGCAAGGGAATTGATTTAAACATTTAGATAATTGTTGTCACAATGCGACGTTGGACCAACTATGACCATGGTTGGCCATGGGTGATTTCCATATTGAGACAATATTTATCAGAATATGAAATTTGATCATGGATGAAATTGATCGATTATTCATATTATAAACCAAAATAACTAATAAACCCAAGGGTTTAATATTATAAACCAAAGGAATTGGTGAACCCAAGAGAATTGATTTAAACATCGAGACATTTTTTGTGACAATGCGACGTTGGACCAACTATGACCATCGTTGTCCATGGGTGATTTTCATATTGAGAGAATATTTGTCAGAATGTGACATTTGATCATGGATGAAATTGATCGATTATTCATATTATAAACCAAAATAAATAATAAAACCAACGGTTTAATATTATAATCCAAAGAAATTGGTGAACCCAAGGGAAAACCATCACCCAACAAATTATAAACCAAACAAATTGGTGAACCCAAGGGAATTGATTTAAACATCGAAACAATTTTTGTGACAACGGGACGTTGCACCAACTATGACCATGGTTGGCCATGGGTGATTTTCATATTGAGACAATAGTTTTGAGAATGTGACATTTGATCATGGATGACATTGATCGATTATTCATATTATAAACCAAAAGAACTAGTAAACCCAAGGGTTTAATATTATAAACCAAAGGAATTGTTGAAGGCAAGGGAATTGATTTAAACATTAAGACCATTTTTGTCACAATGCGACGATGGACTAACTATGACCATGGTTGGCCATGGGTGATTTTCATATTGATCCAATATTTGTCAGAATGTGACATATGATCATGGATGACGTTGATTGATTATTCATATTATAAACCGAAAGAACTAATAAACCAAGGGGTTTAATATTATAAACCAAAGGAATTGGAGAACCCAAGGGAAAACCATTACCCAACAAATTATAAACCAAAGGAATTGGTGAACCCGAGGGAATTGATTTAATCATTCACACAATTGTTGTCACAATGTGACATTGGACCAACTATGACCATGGTTGGGCATGGGTGATTTTCATATTGAGACAATATTTGTCAGAATGTGACATTTAATCATGGATGAAATATATCGATTACTCATATTATAAATCAAAAGAACTTGTAAACCCAAGGGTTTAATATTATAAACCATTGGAATTTTTGAACCCAAGGGAATTGATTTAAACGTTGAGACAATTTTTGTCACAATGCGGCGTTAGACCAACTATTACCATGGTTGGCCATGGGTGATTTTAATATTGAGACAATATTTTTAAGAATTTGACATTTCATTATGGATGAAATTGATCGATTATTCATATTATAAACCAAAAGAACTAATAAACCCAAGGGTTTAATATTATAAACCAAAGGAATTGGTGAACCCAAGGGAATTGATTTAAACATTGAGACAATTGTTGTCACAATGCGACGTTGGACCAACTATGAACATGGTTGGCCATGGGTGATTTTCATATTGAGACAATATTTGTCAAAATGTCACATTTTATCATGGATTAGGTTGATCGATTATTCATATTATAAACTGAAAGAACTAATAAAACCAAGGGTTTAATATTATAAATGAAACGAATTGGTGAACCCAAGGGAAAACAATTACACAACAAATTATAAACCAAAGGAATTGGTGAACCAAAGGGAATTTATTTAAACATCGAGACAACTTTTGTCACAATGCGATGTTGGACCAACTATGACCATGGTTGTTCATGGGTGATTTTCATATTGAGACAATATTTGTCAAAATGTGACATTTGATCATGGATGACATTGATTGATTATTCATATTATAAACCAAAAGAACTAATAAACCCAAGGGTTTAATATTATAAATCAAAGGAATTGGTGAACCCAAGGGAATTGATTTAAACATTGAGACAATTGTTGTGACAATGCGACATTGGACCAAGGGCAAAACCATACCCAAGAAATTATAAACCAAAGGAATTGGTGAACCCAAGGGAATTGATTTTAAACATTGAGAAAATTTTTGTGACAATGCCACGTTGATTGTGTTTATGACCATGGTTGGCCATGGTGATTTTCATTGAGACAATATTTGGTCGTATCGTGACATTTGATCATGGATGACTTGTAAACCCGAGGGTTTAATATTATAAACCGAAGGAATTGGTGAACCCAAGGGAATTGATTTAAACATTAAAACAAGTTTTGTCACAATGCGATGTTAGACCAACTATGACCATGGTTGGGCATGGGTGATTTTCATATTGAGACAATATTTGTAACAATGTGACATTTGATCATGGATGAAATTGATCGATTATTTATATTATAAACCAAAAGAACTAATAAACCCAAGGGCTTAATATTATAAACCAAAGGAATTGGTGAAACCAAGGGAAAACCATTACCCAACAAATTATAAACCAAAGGAATTGGTGAACCCAAGGTAATTGATTTTAAAATCGAGACAATTTTTGTGACAATGCGACGTTGGACCAACTATGACCATGGTTGGCCGTGGGTGATTTTCATATTGAGACAATATTTTTTAGAATGTGACATTTGATCATGGATGACGTTGATCAAGTATTCATATTATAAACTGAAAGAACTAATAAAACCAAGGGTTTAATATTATAAACCAAACGAATTGGTGAACCCAAGGGAAAACATTTACCTAACAAATTGTAAACCAATGGAATTGGTGAACCCAAGGGAATTTATTTAAACATCGAGACAACTTTTGTCACAATGCGAAGTTGGACCAACTATGACCATGGTTGGCCATGGGTGATATTCATATTGAGACAATATTTGTCAAAATGTGACATTTGATCATGGATAACATTGATCGATTATTCATATTATAAACCAAAAGAACTAATAAACCCAAGGGTTTAATATTATAAACCAAAGGTATTGGTGAACCCAAGGGAATTGATTTAAACATTGAGACAATTGTTGTGACAATGCGACATTGAACCAACTACGACCATGGTTGGCCATGGTTGATTTTCATATTGAGACAATATTTGTCAGAATGTGACATTTGATCATGGATGACATTGATCGATTATTCATATTATAAACAAAAAGAGCTAGTAAAGCCAAGGGTTTAATATTATAAACCAAAGAAATTGGTGAACCAAAGGCAAAACCATTACCCAAGAAATTATAAACCAAAGGAATTGGTGAACCTAAGGGAATTGATTTAAACATCGAGAATTTTTTTGTGACAATGTGACGTTGGACCAGCTACGACCATGGTTGGCCATGGGTGATTTTCATATTCAGACAATATTTGTTAGAATGTGGCATTTGATCATGGATGGCATTGATCGATTATTCATATTATAAACCAAAAGAGCTAGTAAAGCCAAGGGTTTAATATTATAAACCAAAGGAAATGGTGAACCCAAGGGAATTGATTTAAACATTGAGACAATTTTTTTCACAATGCGATGTCAGACCAACTATGACCATGGTTGGCCATGGGTGATTTTCATATTGAGACAATATTTTTAAAAATGTGACATTTAATCATGGATGAAATTGATCGATTATTCATATTATAAACCAAAAGAACTAATAAACCCAAGGGTTTAATATTATAAACCAAAGGAATTGGTGAAACCAAGGGAAAACCGTTACCCAACAAATTATAAACCAAAGGAATTGGTGAACCCAAGGGAATTTATTTAAACATCGAGACACTTTTTGTGACAATGCGATGTTGGACCAACTATCACCATGGTTGGCCATGGGTGATTTTCATATTGAGACAATATTTTTCAGAATGTGACATTTGATCATGGATGACATTGGTCGATTATTCATATTATAAACCAAAAGAACTAGTAAACCCAAGGGTTTAATATTATAAACCAAAGGAATTGTGTAACCCAAGGGAATTGATTTAAACATTGAGATAATTTTTGTCACAACGCGACGTTGGACCAACTATGACCATGGTTGGCCATGGGTGATTTTCATATTGAGAGAATAGTTTTCAGAATGTGACATATGATCATGGATGACATTGATCAATTACTCATGTTATAAAGCAAAATAACTAATAAACCCAAGGGTTTAATATTATAAACCAAAGGAATTGGTGAACCCAAGGGAAAAGAATTACCCAAAAAATTATAAACCAAAGGAATTGGTGAATCCAAGGGAATTGATTTAAACATTGAGACAACTTTTGTCACAATGCAACGTTGGACCAACTATGACCATGGTTGGCCGTGGGTGATTTTCATATTGAGATAATATTTGTCAGAATGTGACATTTGATCATGGATGAATTTGATCGATTATTCATATTATAAACCAAAGGAACTAATAAACCCAAGGATTTAATATTATAAACCAAAAGAATTGGTGAACCCAAGGAAATTGATTTAAAAATTCAGACAATTGTTGTCACAATGCGACGTTGGACCAACTGTGACCATGTTTGGCCATGGTTGATTTTCATATTGAGGCAATATTTGTTAGAATGTGACATTTTATATTGGATGAAATTTATCGGTTATTCATATTATAAAACAAAATAACTAATAAACCCAAGATTTTAATATTATAAACCAAAGGAATTGGTGAACCCAAGGGAATTGATTTAAACATTGAGAAAATTGTTGTCACAATGCGTCGTTGGACCAACTATGACCATGGTTGGCCATGGGTGATTTTCATATTGTGACAATATTTGTCAGAATATGACATATGATCATGGATGACGTTGATCGATTATTCATATTATAAACCAAAAGAACTAATAAAACCAAGGGTTTAGTATTATCAACCAAAGGAATTGGTGAACCCAAGGGAAAACCATTACCCTACAAATTATAAACTAAACGAATTGGTGAACCCAAGGGAATTCATTTAAACATTCAGACAATTGTTGTCACAATGCGATGTTGGACCAATTTAGGAACATGGTTGGCCATGGGTGATTTTCATATTGAGACAATATTTGTCAGAATGTGACATTTGGTCATGGATGAAATTGATCGATTATTCATATTATAAACCAAAAGAACTAATAAAGCCAAGGGTTTAATATTATAAAACAAAGGATTTTGTTAACCCAAGGGAAAACCATTACTCAAAAAATTATAAACCAAAGGAATTGGTGAACCCAAGGGAATTGATTTAAACATCGAGACAATTTTTGTGACAATGTGATGTTGGACCAACTATGAACATGGTTGTCCATGGGTGATTTTCATATTGAGACAATATTTGTCAGAATGTGACATTTGATCTTGGATGAAATTGATCGATTATTCATATTATAAACCAAAATAACTAATAAACCCAAGGGTTTAATATTATAAACCAAAGGAATTGGTGAACCCAAGGGAGTGGATTTAAACATTGAGAGAATTTTTGTGGTAATGTGACGTTGGACCAACTATGACCATTGTTGGGCATGGGTGATTTTCATATTGAGACAATATTTTTCAGAATGTGACATATGATCATGGATGACATTAATCGATTATTCATATTATAAACCAAAAGAACTAATTAAACCAAGTGTTTTATATTATAAACCAAAGGAATTGGTGAACCCAAAGGAAAACCATTACCCAAAAAATTAAAACCAAAGGAATTGGTGAACCCAAGGGAATTGATTTAAAAATTGAGACAATTTGTGTGACAATGTGATGTTGGACCAACTATGAACATGGTTGTCCATGGGTGATTTTCATATTGATACAATATTTTTCAGAATGTGACATTTGATCTTGGATGACATTGATCGATTATTCATATTGTAAACCAAAAGAACTAGTAAACACAAGGGTTTAATATTATAAACCAAAGTAATTGTTGAACCCAAGGGAATTGATTTAAACATTGAGACAATTGTTGTCACAATGCGACGTTGGACAAACTATGAACATGGTTGGCCATGGGTGATTTTCATATTCATACAATATTTGTCAGAATGTGACATTTGATCAAGGATGAGGTTGATCGTTTATTCATATTATAAACTGAAAGAACTAATAAAACCAAGGGTCTAATATTATAAACTAAACAAATTGGTGAACCCAAGGGAAAACCATTACACAAAAAATTATAAACCAAAGGAATTAGTGAACCCAAGGGAATTGATTTAAACATTTAGAAAATTGTTGTCACAATGCAACTTTGGACCAACTATGAACATGGTTGGCCATGGGTGATTTTCATATTGAGACAATATTTGTCAGAATATGAAATTTGATCATGGATGACAATGATCCATTATTCATATTATAAACTGAAAGAACTAATAAAACCAAGGGTTTAATATTATAAACTGAACAAATTGGTGAACCCAAGGGAAAAAAATTACCCAAAAAATTATAAACCAAAGGGAATTTATTTAAACATCGAGACAACTTTTTTGACAATGCGACGTTGGACCAACTATGACCATGGCTTGCCATGGGTGATTTTCATATTGAGACAATATTTGTCAAAATGTGACATTTGATCATTGATGACATTAATCGATTATTCATATTATAAACCAAAAGAACTAGTAAAGCCAAGGGTTTAATGTTATAAACCGAAGGAATTGGTGAACCCAAGGGAATTGATTTAAACATTGAGACAATTGTTGTGACAATGCGACGATGGACCAACTATGACCATCGTTGGCCATGGTTGATTTTCATATTGAGACAATATTTGTCAGAATGTGACATATGATCATAGATGACATTGATCGATTTTTCATATTATAAACCAAAAGAACTAATAAACCCAAGGGTTTGATATTATAAACAAAAGGAATTGGTGAACCCAAGGGAAAACCATCACCCAACAAATTATAAACCAAAGGAATTGGTGAACCCAAGGGAATTGATTTAAACATCGAGACAATTTTTGTGACAATGCGACGTTGGACCAACTATGACCATGGTTGGCCATGTGTGATTTTCATATTGAGAAAATATTTGTCAGAATGTGACATTTGATCATGGATGACATTGATCGATTATTCATATTATAGACCAAAAGAACTAGTAAACCCAAGGGTTTAATATTATAAACCAAAGGAATTGGTGAACCAAAGGGAATTGATTTAATCATTAAGACAATTTTTGTCACAATGCGATGTTAGACCAACTATGACCATGGTTGGCCATGGGTGATTTTCATATTGATACAATATTTTTCAGAATGTCACATTTGATCATGGATGAAATTGATCAATTATTCATATTATAAACCAAAATAACTAATAAAACCAAGGATTTAATTTTATAAACCAAAGGAATAGGTGAAACCAAGGGAAAACCATTACCCAAAAAATTATAAACCAAAGGAATTGGTGAACCTAAGGGAATTTATTTAAACATCGAGACAATTTTTGTGACAATGCGATGTTGGATCAACTATGACCATGGTTGGCCATGGGTGATTTTCATATCGAGACAATATTTGTCAGAATTTGACATTTGATCATGGATGAGATTAATCAATTATTCATATTATAAACCAAAAGAACTAGTAAACCCAAGGGTTTAATATTATAAACCAGAGGAATTTTGTAGCCCAAGGGAATTGATTTAAAAATTGAGATAATTTTTGTCACAATGTGACATTGGACCAACTATGACCATGGTTGGCCATGGGTGATTTTCATATTTAGACAATATTTTTCAGAGTGTGACATATGATAATGGATTACATTGATCGATTATTCATATTATAAAGAAAATAACTTATAAACCCAACAGTTTAATATTATAAACCAAAGGAATTGGTGAACCCAAGGGAAAGAAATTACCCAAAAAATTATAAAGCAAAGGAATTGGTGAACCCAAGGGAATTTATTTAAACATCGAGATAACTTTTTTCACAATCCAACGTTGGACCAACTATGACCATGGTTGGCCATGGGTGATTTTCATATTGAGATAATATTTTTCAGAATGTGACATTTGATCATGGATGAAGTTGAGCGATTATTCATATTATAAACCGAAAGAACTAATAAACCCAAGGGTTTAATATTATAAACCAAAATAATTGGTGAACCCAAGGAAATTGATTTAAAAATTCAGACAATTGTTGTCACAATGCGACGTTGGACCAACTATGACCACGGTTGGCCATGGGTGATTTTCATATTGAGACAATATTGGTTAGAATGTGACATTTGGTCATGGATGAAATTGATTGGTTATTCACATTATAAACCAAAAGAACTAATAAACTTTAGGGTTTAATATTATAAAGCAAAGGAATTGGTGAACCCAAGGGAATTGATTTAAACATTGAGACAATTGTTGTAACAATGCGACGTTGGACCAACTATGACCATGGTTGGCTGTGGGTGATTTTCATATTGCGACAATATTTTTCAGAATTTGACATATGATCATGGATAACGTTGATCAATTATTCATATTATAAACCAAAAAAACTACTAAAACCAAGGGCTTAATATTATAAACCAAAGGAATTGGTGAACCCAAGGGAAAACCATTACCCTACAAATTATAAACCAAACGAATTGTTGAACAAAGGGAATTGATTTAAAATTTAAGACAATTGTTGTCACAATGCGACGTTGGACCAACTATGAACATGGTTGGCCATCGGTGATTTTCATATTGAGACAATATTTGTCAGAATGTGACATTTGATCATGGATGACATTGATCTATTATTCATATTATAAACCAAAAGAACTAATAAACTTTAGGGTTTGATATTATAAACCAAAGGAATTGGTGAACACAAGGGAAAACCGTTACCCAAAAAATTATAAACCAAAGGAATTGGTGAACCCAAGGGAATTTATTTAAACATCGAGACAACTTTTGTGACAATGCGACGTTGGACCAACTATGACCATAGTTGTCCACGGGTGATTTTCATATTGAGAGAATATTTGTCAGAATGTGACATTTGATCATGGATGAAATTGATCGATTATTCATATTATAAACCAAAAGAACTAATAAAACCAAGGGTTTAATATTATAAACCAAAGGAATTGGTGAACCCAAGAGAAAACCATTACCCATAAAATTATAAACCAAAGGAATTGGTGAACCCAAGGGAATTGATTTAAACATCGAAACAATATTTGTGACAATGGGACGTTGGACCAACTATGACCATTGTTGGCCATGGGTGATTTTCATATTGAGACAATATTTGTCAAAATGTGACATTTGATAATGGATGACATTGATCGATTATTCATATTATAAACCAAATGAACTAATAAACCAAAGGGTTTAATATTATAAACCAAAGGAATTGATGAACCCAAGGGAATTGATTTGAACATTGAGACAATTGTTGTGACAATCCGACGTTGGACCAAATATGACCATGGTTGGCCATGGGTGATTTTCATATTGTGCCAATATTTGTCAGAATGTGACATATGATCATGGATGATGTTGATATATTATTCATATTATAAACTGAAAGAACTAATAAACCCAAGTGTTTAATATTATAAACCAAAGGAATTGGATAACCCAAGGGAATTGATTTAAACATTCACACAATTGTTGTCACAATGTGACGTTGGAAAACCTATGAAAATGGTTGGCCATGGTAGATTATCATATTGAGAAAATATTTGTCATAATGTGACATTTGACCATGGATGACATTGATCGATTACTCATATTATAAGCCAAAAGAACTAATAAACTTTAGGGTTTAATATTATAAACCAAAGGAATTGTTAAACCCAAGTGAATTGATTTAAACATTTAGATAATTGTTGTCACAATGCGATGTTGGACCAACTATTACAATGGTTGGCCATGGGTGATTTTCATATTGAGACAATATTTATCAGAATGTGACATTTGATCATGGATGAAATTGATCGATTATTCATATTATAAATCAAAATAACTTGTAAACCCAAGGGTTTAATATTATTAACCTAAGGAATTTGGAACCCAAGGGAATTGATTTAAACATTGACACAATTTTTGTCACAATGCGACGTTAGACCAACTATTACCATGGTTGGCTATGGGTGATTTTAATATTGAGACAATATTTGTAAGAATGTGACATTTGATCATGGATGAAATTGATCGATTATTCATATCATAAACCCAAGGGTTTAATATTATAAACCAAATGAATTGGTGAACCCAAGGGAATTGATTTAAACATTGAGACAATTGTTGTCACAATGCGACGTTGGACCAACTATGACCATGGTTGGCCATGGGAGATTTTGATATTGCAACAATATTTTTCAGAATGTGACATATGATCATGGATGACGTTGATCGATTATTATTATTATAAACAAAAAGAACTAATAAAACCAAGGGTTTAATATTATAAACCAAACGAATTGGTGAAACCAAGGGAATTGATTTAAACATTCAGACAATTGTTGTCACAATGCGATGTTGGACCAACTAGGAACATGGTTGGCCATGGGTGATTTTCATATTGAGACAATATTTGTGAGAATGTGAAATTTGATCATGGATGACATTGATCGATTATTCATATTATAAACCAAAAGAACTAATAAACCCAAGGGTTTAATATTATAAACCAAAGGAATTGGTGAACCAAAGGGAATTGATTTAAACATTGAGACAATTGTTGTCACAATGCGACGTTGGAGCAACTATGAACATGGTTGGCCATGGGTGATTTTCATATTGAAACAATATTTGTCAGAATGTGACATTTGATCACGGATGACATTGATCGATTATTCATATTATAAACCAAAAGAACTAGTAAACCCAAGGTTTTAATATTATAAACCAAAGGAATTGGTGAACCCAACAGAATTGATTTAAATATTAAGACCATTTTTGTCACAATGCGACATTGGACCAACTATGAACATGGTTGGCCATGGGTGATTTTCATACTGAGACAATATTTGTCAGAATGTGACATTTGATCATGGATGACGTTGATCGATTATTCATATTATAAACTAAAAGAACTAATAAAACCAAGGGTTTAATATTATAAACCAAACGAATTGGTGAACCCAAGGGAAAACAATTACCCAGCAAATTATAAACCAAAGGAATTGGTGAACCCAAGGGAATTTTATTAGACATCGAGACAAATTTTGTCACAATGCGACGTTGGACCAACTATGACCATTGTTCGCCATGGGTGATTTTCATATTGAGACGATATTTGTCAAAATGTGACATTTGATGATGGATGACATTGATCGATTATTCATATTATAAACCAAAATAGCTAATAAACCCAAGTGTTTAATATTATAAACTGAAGGAATTGGTGAACCCAAGGGAATTGATTTAAACATTCAAAAAATTGTTGTGACAATACGATGTTGGACCAACTATGACCATGGTTGGCCATCGGTGATTTTCATATTGAGACAATATTTTTCAGAATGTAACATTTGATCATGGATGAAATTGATCGATTATTACTATTATAAACCAAAAAAACTAATAAAACCAAGGGTTTAATATTATAAACCAAAGTAATTGGTGAACCGAAGGGAAAAAAATTACACTACAAATTATAAACCAAACGAATTGGTGAAACCAAGGGAATTGATTTAAACAGTCAGAAAATTGTTGTGACAATTCGATGTTGGACCAACTAGGAACATGGTTGGCCATGGGTGATTTTCATATTGAGACAATATTTGTCATAATGCGACATTTGATCATGGATTACATTGATCGATTGTTCATATTATAAACCAAAAGAACTAATAAACCCAAGGTTTTAATATTATAAACCAAAGGAATTGGTGAACCTAAGGGAATTGATTTAAACATTCAGACAATTGTTGTCACAATGCGACGTTGGACCTACTATGAACATGGTTGGCCATGGGTGATTTTCATATTGAGACAATATTTGTCAGAATGTGACATTTGATCATGGATGACATTGATCGATTATTGATATTATAAACCAAAAGAACTAGTAAACCCAAGGTTTTAATATTATAAACCAAAGGAATTGGTGAACACAACGGAATTGATTTAAACATTAAGACCATTTTTGTCACAATGCGACATTGGACCAACTATGAACATGGTTGGCCATGGGTGATTTTCATATTGAGACAATATTTGTCAGAATGTGACATTTGATCATGGATGACGTTGATCGATTATTCATATTATAAACTAAAAGAACTAATAAAACCAAGGGTTTAATATTATAAACCAAACGAATTGGTGAACCTAAGGGAAAAGAGTTACCCAACAAACTATAAACCAAAGGAACTGCTGAACCCAAGGCAATTTTATTAGACATCGAGACAACATTTGTCACAATGCGACGTTGGACCAACTATGACCATGGTTCGCCATGGGTGATTTTCATATTGAGACAATATTTGTCAAAATGTGACATTTGATCATGGATGACATTGATCGATTATTTATATTATAAACCAAAAGAACTAATAAACCCAAGTGTTTAATATTATAAACTGAAGGAAATGGTGAACCCAAGGGGATTGATTTAAACATTCAGACAATTTTTTTTACAATACGACGTTGGACCAACTATGACCATGGTTGGCCATCGGTGATTTTCATATTGAGACAATATTTGTCAAAATGTGACATTTGATCATGGATGAAATTGATCGATTATTACTATTATAAACCAAAATAACTAATAAACCCAAGGGTTTAATATTATAAACCAAAGGAATTGGTGAACCCAAGGGAATTGATTTAAACATTGAGACAATTGTTGTCACAATGTGACGTTGGACCAACTATGACCATGGTTGGCCATGGGTGTTTTTGATATTGCGACAATATTTGCCAGAATGTGACATTTGATCATGGATGATGTTTGGGTTTCAAAATGTCACTCATTACCATACATTTTTCACCTATGCTTCCATTTTATCACCCATTATTCACCATTAATGGGTCTAATTTATATTTTCCAAATATTATTTATTTTTAAGCATTTTTGAGAGAAATTCTTGATTAAATATTAGAAAATAATATATTTTACATTATATATGGAAAGTGGGTTGTTTTTGTGACATGTGTAGGTGCCAAGGAAGTTTCCAAGACACCTTTATGTGGCCTTGAAGGATCAAATTCGAATTTGAGAAGATAAACCTCATGGAGAAGATTATGATCTCATGGAGAAGATCAAGGACAAAAGGGGTTATGTGTCTAGATGGTTGAGAGATGTATGGAACTAAAAGAGAGATTAGTGGATGATCATTATGAGTTTGTTACTCATCCCATTGTATAAATAGGAGTACAATCTCCTCCATTTTTAATGGTGAAGTTTTTGTAATATTGTAATCTTGAAGTTTTGTAATCTTAGAATTTTGGAGTATGTAATCTTAGAAGCTTAGAGTTGGTTTGTAATGGAGATTTTAAAATAAAGGATTCATACTTCGATTTTGCCTCTACATCTGAGTCTCCATTAAAGTGGTGTGCTTGTGGAGTTATGGAGGGCCCCCATGGCCTCACTTGCATGCTTATTTGTTTATTTTAGGTATGATTTATTTTATGTTTTTGTTTGATTTCAGTTTTTAAGCTTTGTTAAATGATCTAATATTGGAAGGATCTTATTTGAAAGTGTTTTTGTAAGAGAACCATAAGATCTCATACAATTATTAGATCTAGGTTTATTTCATTTCAGCTTTTAAGTTCTTATTAGATGTTCTAATGTTGGAAGAGATCTTGTAGAATATGTTCTTGTAAGAGAACCATAGATCTCAAACAATTATTAGATCTAGGTTTGTTTAGTTATTGGAAGAGATCTTGTCGAATATGTTCTTGTAAGAGAACCAAAGATATCAGACAAATTAGGAATCTTTCTAGATCTATATATTTTATATAAGCACTTCTAAGTTTACCTTCCCGGGTTGACATTAAATTAAACTCTAATTGACATCATCAATTGGAACCAAACATTTTGGCGTCGTTGCTGGGGAAGTGCAACTAGAAGGATTTAGTAATTATTTTATGCATTTGTTTTTAATGGGCTAATTTGTGGAACTTGGTGACAGCAGGTTCATAAAGGAGTTCAAAGTTTGGAGCATTTTTATTTTCGCACATAGTTAATTTAAATTCAGTTTTTATTTTAAACCCCCATTTCTCACTAATCCATCTACGGATGATGAATTTGACAATGTTGAACAGGTACTTCTTGGAGAGCAAGGACAATAACCTTGAGCCAACTCTAAGACAAGATTCTCACATACTTGTAAAACATAATGTAAAAATTTTAAATCTTGATGTGAGCATTTTTGAATTTTTAATCTGTAGATGGCTTTACTGGAAGCATTCTTTTACTTAGGAAATAAATAAATCTTTCAAGCAAGATAGGTAGCATAGATTAGAAAAATAAAAATGAGATCTCATTAGAAGTCATTCTCATTAGAATTTTCTTTTAGTCTTATTTTAAATCATCATGAATAAATGAATAAATTCGCATTTCTATGTCTTGTTTCTGTATCACGGGTGAGCCAGGAGCTTGATTATCGGAAAGCTTTGTCTTCCGAGAGTCTAAACGCCCCCGTGACATTGCAGAAAGAGTATAGACAATGCGAGGTTTGATTGCAGATCTTAATTGTGTTTATTATCCATTCACTCTAACCTGCATAAATAAAAAAAATCAAGAGATTAGTATGCTCTCTTCCCACGCTTCGTGCAATCAGGAAGATCAAAAAATCTATTGATTTATTTCAAATAAAAATACTCTTGCTGGAAAATTAATATGCAATGCAACAATAAAGAATTTTGTGAATGAGAAAAAAATCATCTTAAAAAATTTTAGATAAAATTTAGTTTTTTAAATTTTAGTTTAAAAAAAAACAAAAATAAAAAATAAAAATTTCCACATAATAATAATAATATATATATCATATATATATTGTTAAAAAAAAAAACACACTTTTTGAAAACTAGCCATTTTTTTATTAAGAGATAAGTTCAATTTCATTATTTTTTTAGATCTAAATTTTTTATTTTTTTTAAATCCAATTAATAAAAGTTTCACAATAAAACAAAACATTAAATAAAATAAAAAATAAAAAAAAATGAAATACAAACCATAAAAAAATAAAAATACAAAACAAAACAAAAACAAATACAACAAATAAAACGCAACAAAGAAATATTTTTGCATATCCTACCACTGTTAGCTTGTTTTAACGACAAACACCATAAACGCACTACCAATTAAGGCATAATATCTAGTGCAAATTATGATTCAGAATTAAAATGCTGATCACAGTTGGTGATATCGGTCATGGTAAAGCTGACAAAGGAGAAACAGGATTTTGTGCCGTCATATGAGGGGAGGTAATATTTTCATCGCCCATTGTACTCAACTTCACAATAACAGAACCGCAGCACGCTTTAAATGAACAGAATAGATCCCACAAGCAAAACGTTGCCAACAAAATAGAGTAATTCTCTCTGGCAGTGAGGGTTAGAGAAAATAGCAATCATCTGTCACGTATTATTGAGGTTTTCATCTACCTGAATTGTGGATACAATTACTGGTTCTGCAAGTTGAAATAGAAGCAATGTTGATTTGGTTGAGTGTGGAACCGACCCCGATTGTGAGAAATTGGAAGTGCAAGGATCGGTCAGTCAAGATTACTCAACATGATGTCCAAATAGAGAAGGTTGCTAAGAGGGTGTTTTTTGGAGCAGGTGCTGTTCCATTCTCTAAAGATGTTCAATGCCTAAAAGAGCTATCACCTTGAAGGAACAATGACCACGAATAAAGACACCCAAATGGATCCATTCCTCGACGTTGTCATTTAAAAACGCAATTAAGAAATGATTCTCAAAGTCCAAAAGATACCAACCTTCCATGGCAAGAGCCAGTTTCTCCACCGACGCCGGGGTTTAATCCCATCTCTACCTATACGTGGGACAACATCAACAATTCTGCCAAGCCCTAGCTCATTTTACCCTCAGAACCGCCGCAGAAAAGAGTGAAAACCCTTTGAAAACGCAGCAGTGATCCCACGCAGCAAATTCGTTCCTATTCTGCCTCGTCCAGTGCCCTCCATATGCCAAATCCCACTATTTCACATATTTTACATTTTATTGTGCGTTCTGTTCTGTTTTGGTTTGTTTTGTATTTTTAGTTTTGTATATTGTATTTATTTTTTTATTTGTTTTGATTTGGTTATATATTTTTAGTTATAATTGGTTAATGTTTGTTGTTATAATTAATATATTAATATATTAATATGTTATTATAATTGTATTTTGTTGTTATTTATATTTTTAAATTTGTTGTATATATTTAATATTTGTTAGGTTAACATAATTGTAATTTGTTATATTTTTAATTATAATTTGTTGTATGTGTTTCTTAGTTATGTTATTTAATTATTAATTAATGTTTGTTATCAAAATTGTATTAATATATTAATATATTAATTGTATTAATTATATTAATTATATTAATATCTTTTATAATTGCATTAATTAATATAGTTATAATTTCTTGTTATGTTGGCTATGTATTTTTTTATTATATGATTTTCTTAATACATTGTTTTAGATTATCATTTTGTTAAGATTGTTATCATTTTAAAATAATAATAATAATAATAATAATAAAAAATTGCTGTGTGTTGTTTTGAAGGGTGAATATTGGCATGTGAAGGATATTGGCATAAAATAAAACTTCGGTAATATGAAAATTGAGAGAATAATGGAACTGGATGAAACTGCAACAGTTGGTACAAGGGAAAAAAAAAAACAAAAACAAAAAAAAAAAAAACAAAAAAAACACTTTTCACAAAATTCACGCAGGTTTGAAAATAAATAATGGAACACTTGGAAACAAATTTCTAGGATCGATTTATCAAACATTTGGAGGATAATTATATTGTTTCGATAAGCTTCAAGTTGGCATTAAACTCATAACATATTTCTGTTGAATGCTTTTATGTGACATACTAATATGCAGAACACAACAGATCTTTCAAATGCCAATCTTTTTGCTGAGCATAACAGGGAGAATTAATTTTCATGGTTATTTTTAAAGAATGGATTTATTTTAATATCATGATTAAGTCAATTTCAACACCTTTTATTTTCCTTAACATGTTTTATTTGGTATGAAATTTTTGCGTAAGAATCATGAAGGAACTGGCCATTTCTTCTAGAGCACACTTATGTTTTCTTTGTACCAAGTTTTTTTTTACAGGTTACAGGATAATAAAATATTCATTAAGGAGATTACATTGTGCGCACAATTGGTCTTCAAACGACTAAATTCATGAAAAATTCTAAAGATAAATCCATGTCCACAACCACAACCTTACACCTCCCTTTTTGCAAAAGATTTTGAATTCCACCAATTGTCAATCCATAAAGCATACCATTTCCATGTCCATTTTTTTTTTACAGCAAGAGTTCTTATTCATTCACCATGCATTTCCATTCATCTATTCCTAACACATCAATAAAAGCTAAGAAGTTTACTTAAAAACTTCTTGCTATTTTCCATTTCCTACCATTTTTCATTTCCGCCAATAAAGCCCTGCTTCTATGTATATCATTGAGTCAAAGTCCTAGAGTCTAATTATCTTTGTAAAAACACCTAGAGGCTTGCATGCCTTAATGGCAAGTACTCTTGCCAATGAACAATGGGAGTACATTAATATCCCTTGTTCGTTGGATCTTGTAGGTGACTCGACTACAACAAACTTTTTCGTACCTACAAAGATGTGTTAGGCATCTTGACTCCCATTGGAATCAATGGTGGGAGCTCTCGTGTTGACTAGTGGCATTCATTAACGGCCACTAAATCAACAACTTCTTGCTATGTTCGACACCAGCACATTTATTCACATAGTAAGATTTGTGCCATCGAGCGTTGAAGACTTGAAGACCCATATTTTGTAGCAGATGAAGTAGATTTTCGTTCATTTATTTTTTAGCTTGTCATGACTTGAGGACAAGTCAATAAATAAGGTTGGGGGGAGGAAAATGTAACTTATATATTTTGTATACCTTCCAAGCCTTATAGATTTTCAGCCATATTCAGCAGACTCATTAGATTCATCAGACTATCCAGCAGCAGATACGACAATACAGATCCATCTTTCATCCACAACTTGCAGAAGAAGCTTCAGATCAGAATTGTAGCAGCTGAACATGCATGATTCATCCACTTCTGTAGGTAAGTAAGGTATGATGTTTTCTAACCTTTAATCTTGAATTATTTTTAGATGCTAAAATGAT
The DNA here is from genome assembly GCA_034641835.2 of Pinus albicaulis. Classification (NCBI taxonomy): domain Eukaryota; kingdom Viridiplantae; phylum Streptophyta; class Pinopsida; order Pinales; family Pinaceae; genus Pinus; species Pinus albicaulis. The sequence goes on from CM076574.1 coordinate 690,626,653, forward strand.
GATATTTGGAAAATATTCCACTATTTCACTATTCCCTTTCTCATTAAAATTTTTTTCCAAAAACCATCAGTTGGGGAGGGGGGAATTTCACACTTCACACTTCATTTTTTTCCTTCATTCATATTACATCTTAACCCACATAGTTTTCCCACAATAAAACTACTACAAAATGATAAGCATATTAAATGACTTCTTAAATATGATGAGCATATTAAATGACTTCTTAAAATGATTGATCTCAACAAAGTAAATAATGATTGTAAACACAAGAACCAATCATTAAACAGAGATCTCAACAAAATAAATAATGATTGTAACACAAGAACCAATCATTAAAAGATGCAAATGCTTTGAAAAAATAAAAGTTATCCAAAGAAGTGCAATGTTAAAAGGAAGTCCATGATTGAAAGATGTTTGTTACACAAGAACCAAACATCTTGTAAAAGGAAGCTCATCTAAGAATTAAATCAAATAAGTCATTGTAGTAGCTTGCATGAGGACATGCAAGAGCTTCAGTTGGGGAGTATGTTTGGGTTTCAAAATGTCACTCATTACCATACATTTTTCACCTATGCTTCCATTTTATCACCCATTATTCACCACCATGTCACTTCATTTTCCTATTATTCACCATTAATGGGTCTAATTTATATTTTCCAAATATTATTTATTTTTAAGCATTTTTGAGAGAAATTCTTGATTAAATATTAGAAAATAATATATTTTACATTATATATGGAAAGTGGGTTGTTTTTGTGACATGTGTAGGTGCCAAGGAAGTTTCCAAGACACCTTTATGTGGCCTTGAAGGATCAAATTCGAATTTGAGAAGATAAACCTCATGGAGAAGATTATGATCTCATGGAGAAGATCAAGGACAAAAGGGGTTATGTGTCTAGATGGTTGAGAGATGTATGGAACTAAAAGAGAGATTAGTGGATGATCATTATGAGTTTGTTACTCATCTCATTGTATAAATAGGAGTACAATCTCCTCCATTTGTAATGTTGAAGTTTTTGTAATATTGTAATCTTGAAGTTTTGTAATCTTAGAATTTTGGAGTATGTAATCTTAGAAGCTTAGAGTTGGTTTGTAATGGAGATTTTAAAATAAAGGATTCATACTTCGATTTTGCCTCTACATCTGAGTCTCCATTAAAGTGGTGTGCTTGTGGAGTTATGGAGGGCCCCCATGGCCTCACTTGCATGCTTATTTGCTTAATTTAGGTATAATTTATTTATGTTTTTGTTTTATTTTAGTTTTTAAGCTTTGTTAAATGATCTAATATTGGAAGGATCTTATTTGAAAGTGTTTTTTTAAGAGAACCATAAGATCTCATACAATTATTAGATTTAGGTTTGTTTCATTTCAGTTTTGTTAAATGTTCTAATATTGGAAGAGTCTTATTTGAAAGTGTTCTTGTAAGAGAACTGTAAGACCTCAAAAAATTGTTAGATCTAGGTTTGATTAGTTATTGAAAGAGATCTTAATGAATATGTTCTTGTAAGGGAACTTTAAGATCTTGGACAAATTAGGAATCTTTCTAGATCTATATATTTTAGATAAGCACTTCTAAGTTTACCTTCCCGGGTTGACATTAAATTAAACTCTAATTGACATCGTCAATTGGAACCAAACAGATGACGTTGATCGATTATTCATATTATAAACTGAAAGAAATAATAAAACCAAGGGTTTAATATTATAAACCAAATGAATTGGTGAACCCAAGGGAAGACAATTACCCAACAAATTATAAACCAAAGGAATTGGTCAACCCAAGGGAATTTAATTAAACATCGAGACAACTTTTGTCACAATGCGACGTTGGACCAACTATGACCATGGTTCGCCGTGGGTGATTTTCATATTGAGACAATATTTGTCAAAATGTGACATTTTATCATGGATGACATTGATCGATTATTCATATTATAAACAAAGAGAACTAATAAATCCAAGGGTTTAATATTATAAACCGAAGGAATTGGTGAAGCCAAGGGAATTGATTTAAACATTCAGATAATTGTAGTCACAATGTGACGTTGGACCAACTATGACCATGTTTCGCCATGTGTGATTTTCATATTGAGACAATATTTGTCAGAATGTGACATTTTATCATGGATGACATTGAACGATTATTCATATTACAAAACAAAAGAACTCGTAAACCCAAGGTTTTAATATTATAAACCAAAGGAATTGGTGAACCCGAGGGAATTGATTTAAACATTGAGACAATTTTTGTCACAATGCGACGTTAGGCCAACTATTGCCATGGTTGGCCATGGGTGATTTTCATATTGAGAGAATATTTGTAAGAATGTGACATTTGATCATGGATGAAATTGATCAATTATTCATATTATAAACCAAAAGAACTAATAAACCCAAGGGTTTAATATTATAAACCAAAGGAATTGGTGAACCCAAGGGAAAACCATTACCCAACAAATTATAAACCAAAGGAATTCTTGAACCCAAGGGAATTGATTTAAACATTGAGACAATTTTTGTCACAATAAGACGTTGGATAAACTATTAACATGGTTGGCCATGGGTGATTTTCATATTGAGACAATATGTGTCAGAATGTGACATTTGATCATGGATGATGTTGATCGATTATTCATATTATAAATTGAAAGAACTAATAAAACCAAGGGTTTAATATTATAAACCAAAAGAATTGGTGAACCCCAGGGAAAACAATTACCCAAAAAATTATAAACCAAAAGAATTGGTGAACCCAAGGGAATTTATTTAAACATCGAGACAACTTTTGTCACAATGCGACGTTGGACCAACTATGACCATTGTTCGCCATGAGTGATTTTCATATTTAGATAATAGTTGTCAAAATGTGACATTTGATCATGGATGACATTGATCGATTATTCATATTATAAACCAAAAGAACTAATAAACCCAAGGGTTTAATATTATAAACCGAAGGAATTGGTGAACCCAAGGGAATTGATTTAAACATTCAGATAATTGTTGTGACAATACGACGTTGGACCAACTATGACCATGGTTGGCCATGGTTGATTTTCATATTGAGATAATATTTTTCAGAATGTGACAATTGATCATGGATGACATTGATCGATTATTCATATTATAAACCAAAAGAACTAGCAAACCCAAGGGTTTAATATTATAAACCAAAGGAATTGGTGAACCCAAGGGAATTGATTTAAACATTGAGAGAATTCTTGTCATAATGTGATGCTGGAACAACTATGAACATGGTTGGCCATGGGTGATTCTCATATTGAGACAATATTTGTCGGAATGTCACATTTGATCATGGATGACATTGATCGATTATTCATATTATAAACCAAAATAACTAATAAACCCAAGGATTTAATATTATAAACCAAAGGAATTGGTGAACCCAAGGGAATTGATTCAAATATTGAGACAATTGTTGTCACAATGCGACATTGGACCAACTATGACCATGGTTGGCGGTGGGTGATTTTCATATTGCGACAATATTTTTCAGAATTTGACATATGATCATGGATGACGTTGATCGATTATTCATATTATAAACAAAAAAAACTAATAAAAGCAAGGGTTTAATATTATAAACCAAAGGAATTGGTGAACCCAAGGGAAAACCATTACCCTACAAATTATAAACCAAACGAATTGTTGAACAAAGGGAATTGATTTGAACTTTAAGACAATTGTTGTCACAATGCGACGTTGGACCAACTATGAACATGGTTGGCCATGGGTGATTTTCATATTGAGACAATATTTGTCAGAATGTGACATTTTATCATGGACGACATTGATCGATTATTCATATTATAAACCAAAGGAATTGGTGAACCCAAGGGAAAACCATTACCCAAGAAATTATAAACCAAAGGAATTGGTGAACCCAAGGGAATTTATTTAATTATCGAGACAATATTTGTGACAATGTGATGTTGGACCAACTATGACCATGGTTGTCCATGGGTGATTTTCATATTGAGACAATATCTGTCAGAATGTGACATTTGATCATGGATGGCATTATTCGATTATTCATATTAGAAACCAAAAGAACTAGTAAAACCAAGGGTTTAATATTATAAACCAAAGGAATTGGTGAACCCAAGGGAATTGATTTAAACATCGAGACAATTTTTGTGATAATGCGACGTTGGACCAACTATGACCATGGTTTTCCATGGGTGATTTTCATTTTGAGAGAATATTTGGCAGAATGTGACATTTGATCATGGATGAAATTGATGAATTATTCATATTATAAACCAAAATAACTAATAAAACTAAGGGTTTAATATTATAAACCAAAGGAATTGGTGAACCCAAGTGAAAACCATTACCCAAAAACTTATAAACCAAAGGAATTGGTGAACCCAAGGGAATTGATTTAAACATCGAAACAATTTTTGTGACAATGCGACGTTGGACCAACTATGACCATGGTTGGCCATGGGTGATTTTCATATTGAGACAATATTTTTCAAAATGTCACATTTGATCATGGATGACATTGATCGATTATTCATATTATAAACCAAATGTACTAATAAACCCAAGGTTTTAATATTATAAACCGAAGGAACTAATAAAACCAAGGGTTTAATATTATAAACCAAAGGAATTGGAGAACCCAAGGGAATTGATTTAAAAATTCACACAATTGTTGTCATAATTCGACGTTGGACAACCTATGAACATGGTTGGCCATGGGTGATTTTCATATTCAGACAATATATGTCAGAATGTGACATTTCATCATGGATGACATTGATCGATTATTCATATTATAAACCAAAATAACTAATAAACTTTAGGGTTTAATATTATAAACCAAAGGAATTATTAAACCCAAGGGAATTGATTTAAACATTTAGATAATTGTTGTCACAATGCGACGTTGGACCAACTATGACAATGGTTGGCCATGGGTGACTTTCATATTGAGACAATATTTGTCAGAATGTGACATTTGATCATGGATGAAATTGGTCGATTATTCATATTATAAATCAAAAGAAATTTTAAACCCAAGGCTTTAATATTATAAACCAAAGGAATTGGAAACCCAAGGGAGTGTATTTAAACATTGAGACAATTTTTGTCACAATGCGATGTTAGACCAACTATTACCATGGTTGGCCATGGGTGATTTTCATATTGAGACAATATTTGTAAGAATGTGACATTTGATCATGGATGAAATTGATCGATTATTCATATTATAAACTAAAAGAGCTAATAAACCGAAGGGTTTAATATTATAAACCAAAGGAATTGCCGAACCCAAGGGAATTGATTTAAACATTGAGACAATTTTTGTCTCAATGTGAAGTCGGACCAACTATGACCATGGTTGGCCATGGGTGATTTTGATATTGCGACAATTATTTTCAGAATGTGATATATGATCATGGATGACGTTGATCGATTATTATTATTATAAACCAAAAGAACTAATAAAACCAAGGGTTTAATATTATAAACCAAAGGAATTGGTGAACCCAAGGGAAAAAAATTACACTAAAAATTATAAACCAAACGAATTGGTGAACCCAAGGGAATTGATTTAAACATTCAGACAATTGTTTTCACAATACGATGTTGGACCAACTAGGAACATGGTTGGCCATGGGTGATTTTTAAATTGAGACAATATTTGTCAGAATGTGACATTTGATCATGGATGACATTGATCGATTGTTCATATTATAAACCAAAAGAACTAATAAACTTGAGGGTTTAGTATTATAAACCAAAGGAATTGGTGAAGCGAAGGGAATTGATTTAAACATTCAGATAATTGTTGTCACAATGTGACTTCGGACCAATTATGACCATGGTTGGCCATGGGTGATTTTCATATTGAGACAATATTTGTTAGAATGTGACATTTGATCATGGATGACATTAATCAAGTATTCATATTATAAACCAAAAGAACTAGTAAACCCAAGGTTTTAATATTATAAACCAAAGGAATTGGTGAACCCAACGGAATTGATTTAAACATTGAGACAATTTTTGTCACAATGCGACGTTAGACCAACTATTACCATGGTTGGCCATGGGTGATTTTCATATTGAGACAATATTTGTAAGAATGTGACATTTGATCATGGATGAAATTGATCAATTATTCATATTATAAACCAAAAGAACTAATAAACCCAAGGGTTTAATATTATAAACAAAAGGAATTGGTGAACCCAAGGGAATTTATTTAAACGTTGAGACAATTTTTTTCACAATGCGATGTTGGACCAACTATGAACATGGATGGCCATGGGTGATTTTCATATTGAGACAATATTTGTGAAAATGTGACATTTGATCATGGATGACGTTGATCGATTATTCATATTATAAATTGAAATAACTAATAAAACCAAGGGTTTAATATTATAAACCAAACGAATTGGTGAACCCAAGGGGAAGCAATTACCCAAAAAATTATAAACCAAAGGAATTGGTGAACCGAAGGGAATTTATTTAAACATCGAGACAACTTTTGTCGCAATGCGACGTTGGACCAACTATGGCCATGGTTCTCCATGGGTGATTTTAATATTCAGACAATATTTGTCAAAATGTGACATTTGATCATGGATGACATTGATCTATTACTCATATTATAAACCAAAAGAACTAATAAACCCAAGGTTTTAATATTATAAATCGAAGGAATTGGTGAACCCAAGGGAATTGATTTAAACATTCAGACAATTGTTGTGACAATACAACGTTGGACCAACTATGACCATGGTTGGCCATGGGTGATTTTCATATTGAGACAATATTTGTCATAATGTGACATATGATCATAGATGATATTGATCGATTTTTCATATTATAAACCAAAAGAACTAATAAACCCAAGGGTTTAATATTATAACCCGAAGGAATTGGTGAACCCAAGGGAATTGATTTAAAAATTGAGAAAACTATTGTCACAATGCGATGTTGGACCAACTATGACCATCGTTTGCCATGGGTGATTTTCATATTGAGATAATATTTGTCAAAATGTGACATTTGATCATGGATGACATTGATCGATTATTCATATTATAAACCAAAAGAACTAGTAAACAAAAGGGTTTAATATTATAAACCAAAGGAATTGGTGAACCCAAGGGAATTGATTTAAAGATAGAGACAATTTTTGTCACAATGCAACGTTAGACCAACTATTACCATGGTTGGCAATGGGTGATTTTCATATTGAGATAATATTTGTCAAAATGTGACATTTTATCATGGATGACTTTGATCAATTATTCATATTATAAACCAAAATAAATAATAAACCCAAGGGTTTAATATTATAAACCAAAGGAATTGGTGAACCCAAGGGAATTGATTTAAAAATAGAGAAAATTTTTGTGACAATGCGACGTTGGACCAGCTATGACCATGGTTGGCCATGGGTGATTTTCATATTGAGACAATATTTGTCAAAATGTGACATTTTATCATGGATGACATTGATCGATTATTAATATTATAAACCAAAATAACTAGTAAACCCGAGGGTTTAATATTATAAACCGAAGGAATTGGTGAACCCAAGGGAATTGATTTAAACATTGAAACAAGTCTTGTCACAATGCGATGTTAGACAAACTATGACAATGGTTGGCCATGGGTGATTTTCATATTGAGACAATATTTGTAACAATGTGACATTTGATCATGGATGAAATTGATCGATTATTCATATTATAAACCAAAATAACTAATAAACCCAAGGGCTTAATATTATAAACCAAAGGAATTGGTGAAAGCAAGGGAAAACCATTACCCAAAAAATTATAAACCAAAGGAATTGGTGAACCCAAGGTAATTGATTTAAACATCGAGACAATTTGTGTGACAATGCAATTTTGGACCAACTATGACCATGGTTGGCCATGGGTGATTTTCATATTGAGACAATATTTGTTAGAATGTGACATTTGATCATGGATGACGTTGATCGAGTATTCATATTATAAACTGAAAGAACTAATAAAACCAAGGGTTTAATATTATAAACCAAACGAATTGGTGAACCGAAGGGAAAACAATTACCCAACTAATTGTAAACCAAAGGAAACCCAACGGAATTTATTTAAACATCAATACAAGTTTTGTCACAATGCGAAGTTGAACCAACTATGACCATGGTTGGCCATGGGTGATATTCATATTGAGACAATATTTGTCAAAATGTGACATTTGATCATGGATGACATTGATCGATTATTCATATTATAAACCAAAAGAACTAATAAACCCAAGGGTTTAATATTATAAACCGAAAGAATTGGTGAACCCAAGGGAATTGATTTAAACATCGAGACAACTTTTGTCACAATGCAGCGTTGGACCAACTATGACCATGGTTGGCTATGGGTGATTTTCATATTGCAACAATATTTTTCATAATTTGACATATGATCATGGATGACGTTGATCGATTATTCATATTATAAACCAAAAAAACTAATAAAACCAAGGGTTTAATATTATAAACCAAAGGAATTGGTGAACCCAAGGGAAAACCATTACCCTACAAATTATAAACCAAACTAATTTTTGAACAAAGGGAATTGATTTAAACTTTAAGACAATTGTTGTCACAATGCGACGTTGGACCAACTACGAACATGGTTGACCATGGGTGATTTCCATGTTGAGACAATATTTGTTAGAATGTGACATTTGATCATAGATGACATTGATCGATTATTCATATTATAAACCAAAAGAGCTAGTAAAGCCAAGGGTTTAATATTATAAACTAAAGGAATTGGTGAACCCAAGGGAATTGATTTAAACATTGAGACAAGTTTTGTCACAATGCGATGTCAGACCAACTATGACCATGGTTGGCCATGGGTGATTTTCATATTGAGACAATATTTGTAAAAATGTGACATTTTATCATGGATGAAATTGATCGATTATTCATATTATAAACCAAAAGAACTAATAAACCCAAGGGTTTAATATTATAAATGAAAGGAATTGGTGAAACCAATGGAAAACCATTACCCAACAAATTATAAACCAAAGGAATTGGTGAACCCAAGGGAATTGATTTAAAAATTGAGACAATTTTTGTGACAATGCGATGTTGGACCAACTATCACCATGGTTGGCCATGGGTGATTTTCATATTGAGACAATATTTTTCAGAATGTGACATTTGATCATGGATGACATTGATCGATTATTCATATTATCAACCAAAAGAACTAGTAAACCCAAGGGTTTAATATTATAAACCAAAGGAATTGTGTAACCCAAGGGAATTGATTTAAACATTGAGACAATTTTTGTCACAACGCGAAGTTGGACGAACTATGACCATGGTTGGCCATGGGTGATTTTCATATTGAGAGAATATTTTTCAGAATGTGAGATATGATCATGGATGACATTGATCAATTACTCATGTTATAAAGCAAAAGAACTAATAAACCCAAGGGTTTAATATTATAAACCAAAGGAATTGGTGAATCCAAGGGAAAACAATTACCCAAAAAATTATAAACCAAAGGAATTGGTGAACCCAAGGGAATTGATTTAAACATCGAGACAACTTTTTTCACATTGCAACGTTGGACCAACTATGACCATGGTTGGCTGTGGGTGATTTTCATATTGAGATAATATTGGTCAGAATGTGACATTTGATCATGGATGACTTTGATCGATTATTCATATTATAAACCAAAGGAACTAATAAACCCAAGGATTTAATATTATAAACCAAAATAATTGGTGAACCCAAGGAAATTGATTTAAAAATTTAGACAATTGTTGTCACAATGCGACGTTGGAACAACTGTGACCATCCTTGGCCATGGTTGATTTTCATATTGAGGCAATATTTGTCAGAATGTGACATTTGATATTGGATGAAATTGATCGGTTATTCATATTATAAACCAAAAGAACTAATAAACCCAAGAGTTTAATATTATAAACCAAAGGAATTGGTGAACCCAAGGGAATTGATTTAAACATTGAGAGAATTGTTGTCACAATGCGACGTTGGACCAACTATGACCATGGTTGGCCATGGGTGATTTTCATATTGCGACAATATTTGTCAGAATGTGACATATGATCATGGATGACGTTGATTGATTATTCATATTATAAACCAAAAGAACTAATAAAACCAAGGGTTTAATATTATAAACCAAAGGAATTGGTGAACCCAAGGGAAAACCATTACCCTACAAATTATAAACTAAACGAATTGGTGAACCCAAGGGAATTGATTTAAACATTCAGACAATTGTTGTCACAATGCGATGTTGGACCAATTTAGGAACATGGTTGGCCATGGGAGATTTTCATATTGAGACAATATTTGTCAGAATGTGACATTTGGTCATGGATGAAATTGATCGATTATTCATATTATAAACCAAAAGAACTAATAAACCCAAGGGTTTAATATTATAAACCAAAGGAATTGGTGAACCCAAGGGAAAACCATTACCCTACAAATTATAAACTAAATGAATTGGTGAACCCAAGGGAATTGATTTAAACATTCAGACAATTATTGTCACAATGCGATGTTGGACCAATTTAGGAACATGGTTGGCCATGGGTGATTTTCATATTGAGACAATATTTGTCAGAATGTGACATTTGGTCATGGATGAAATTGATCGATTATTCATATTATATACCAAAAGAACTAATAAACCCAAGGGTTTAATATTATAAACCAAAGGATTTTGTGAACCCAAGGGAAAACCATTACCCAAAAAATTATAAACCAAAGGAATTGGTGAACCCAAGGGAATAGATTTAAACATCGAGACAATTTTTGTGACAATGTGATGTTGGACCAAATATGAACATGGTTGTCCATGGGTGATTTTTATATTGAGACAATATTTGTCAGAATGTGACATTTGATATTGGATGACATTGATCAATTATTCATATTATAAACCAAAAGAGCTAGTAAACCCAAGGGTTTAATATTATAAACCAAAGGAATTGTTGAACCCAAGGGAATTGATTTAAACATTGAGACAATTGTTGTCAAAATACGACGTTGGACCAACTATGAACATGGTTGGCCATGGGTGATTTTCATATTCAGACAATATTTTTCAGAATGTGACATTTGATCATGGATGAGGTTGATCGATTATTCATATTATAAACTGAAAGAACTAATAAAACCAAGGGTCTAATATTATAAACCAAACGAATTGGTGAACCCAAGGGAAAACCATTACCCAACAAATTATAAACCAAAGGAATTAGTGAACCCAAGGGAATTGATTTAAACATTTAGAAAATTTTTGTCACAATGCAACTTTGGACCAGCTATGAACATGGTTGGCCATGGGTGATTTTCATACTGAGACAATATTTATCAGAATATGACATTTGATCATGGATGACATTGATCCATTATTCATATTATAAACTGAAAGAACTAATAAAACCAAGGGTTTATTATTATAAACCGAACGAATTGATGAACCCAAGGGAAAAAAATTACCCAACAAATTATAAACCAAAGGAATTGGTGAACCCAAGGGAATTTATTTAAACATCGAGACAACCTTTTTCACAATGCGACGTTGGACCAACTATGACCATGGCTTGCCATGGGTGATTTTCATATTGAGACAATATTTGTCAGAATATGACATTTGATCATAGATGACATTGATCGATTTTTCATATTATAAACCAAAATAACTAATAAACCAAAGGGTTTGATATTATAAACCAAAGGAATTAGTGAACCCAAGGGAAAACCATTACCCAAAAAATTATAAACCAAAGGAATTGGTGAACCCAAGGGAATTGATTTAAACATCGAGACAATTTTTTTGACAATGCGACGTTGGACCAACTATGACCATGGTTGGCCATGGGTGATTTTCATATTGAGACAATATTTCTCAGAATGTGACATTTGATCATGGATGACATTGATCGATTATTCATATTATAAACCAAAAGAACTAGTAAACCCAAGGGTTTAATTTTATAAACCAAAGGAATTGGTGAACCAAAGGGAATTGATTTAAACATTGAGAATATTTTTCTCACAATGTGATGTTAGACCAACTATGACCATGGTTGGCCATGGGTGATTTTCATATTGAGACAATATTTTTCAGAATGTGACATTTGATCATGGATGAAATTGATCAATTATTCATATTATAAACCAAAAGATCTAATAAACCGAAGGGTTTAATTTTATAAACCAAAGGAATTGGTGAAACCAAGGGAAAAAATTACCCAACAAATTATAAAACAAAGGCATTGGTGAACCCAAGGTAATTTATTTAAACATCGACACAATTTGTTTGACAATGCGATGTTGGACCAACTATGAGCATGGTTGGCCATCGGTGATTTTCATATTTAGACAATATTTGTCAAAATTTGACATTTGATCATGCATCACATTGATCGATTATTGATATTATAAACCCAAGGGTTTAATATTATAAACCAAAGGAATTGTGTAGCCCAAGGGAATTGATTTAAAAATTGAGACAATTTTTGTCACAATGTGACGTTGGACCAACTATGACCATGGTTTGCCATGTGTGATTTTCATATTGAGACATTATTTGTCAGAGTGTGACATATGATAATGGATGACATTGATAGATTATTCATATTATAAAGAAAAAGAACTAATAAACCCAACGGTTTAATATTATAAACCAAAGGAATTGGTGAACCCAAGGGAATTGATTTAAACATCGAGACAACTTTTTTCACAATGCAATGTTGGACCAACTCTGACCATGGTTGGCCATGGGTGATTTTCATATTGACATAATATTTGTCAGAATGTGAAATTTGGTCATGGATGACGTTGATCGATTATTAATATTATAAACCAAAATAATTGGTGAACCCAAGTAAATTGATTTAAAAATTCAGACAATTGTTGTCACAATGCGACATTGGACCAACTATGACCATGCTTGGCCATGGGTGTTTTTCATATTGAGACAATATTTGTCAGAATGTGACATTTGATCATGGATGAAATTGATCGGTTATTCATATTATAAACAAAAAGAACTAATAAAATTTAGGGTTTAATATTATAAACCAAAGGAATTGGTGAACCCAAGGTAATTGATTTAAACATTGAGACAATTGTTGTCACAATGCGACGTTGGACCAACTATGACCATGGTTGGCCATGGGTGATTTTCATATTGCGACAATATTTTTCAGAATGTGACATATCATCATGGATGATGTTGATCGATTATTCATATTATAAACCAAAAGAACTAATAAATCCAAGGGTTTAATATTATAAACCAAAGGAATTGGTGAACCCAAGGGAAAACCATTACCCTAAAAATTATAAACCAAACGAATTGGTGAACCCAAGGGAATTGATTTAAACATTCAGAAAATTGTTGTCACAATGCGACGTTGGACCAACTATGAACATGGTTGGCCATGGGTGATTTTCATATTGAGAAAATATTAGTCAGAATGTGACATTTGATCATGGATGACATTGATCAATTATTCATATTATAAACCAAAAGAACTGATAAATTTTAGGGTTTAATATTATAAACCAAAGGAATTGGTGAAGCCAAGGGAATTGATTTAAACATTCAGATAATTGTTGTCACAATGTAACGTTGGACCAACTATGACCATGGTTGGCCATGGGTGATTTTCATATTCAGACAATATTTGTCAAAATGTGACATTTGATCATGGATGAAATTGATCGATTATTCATATTATAAACGAAAAGAACTAATAAACCCAAGGGTTTAATATTATAAACCAAAGGAATTGGTAAACCCAAGGGAATTGATTTAAACATTGAGACAGTTGTTGTCACAATTCCATGTTGGACCAACTATGACCATGGTTGGCCATGGGTGATTTTCATATTCAGACAATATTTGTCAGAATGTGACATATGATCATGGATGACATTGATCGATTATTCAAATTATAAGCCAAAAGAACTAATGAACCCAAGGGTTTAATATTATAAACCAAAGGAATTGGGGAACCCAATGGAAAACCATTACCCAACAAATTATAAACCAAAGGAATTTGCGAACCCAAGGGAATTTATTTAAACATCGAGACAATTTTGGTCATAATGCGACGTTGGATCAACTATGACCATGGTTGCTCATGGGTGATTTTCATAATAAGACAATATTTGTCAGAATGTGACATTTGATAATTATAAACCAAACAAATTGTTGAACCCAAGGGAATTGTTTTAAACATTGAGAAAATTTTGGTCACAATGCGACATTGGACAAAATATGACCATGGGTTTCCATGGGTGATTTTCATATTGACAAAATATTTTTTAGAATGTGACATTTTATCATGCATGACATTGATCGATTATTCATATTATATACCAAAAGAACTAATAAACCCAAGGGTTTAATATTATAAACCAAAGGAAATTGTGAACCCAAGGGAAAACCGTTACCCAAAAAACTATAAACCAAAGGAATTGGTGACGCTAAGGGAATTGATTTAAACATCCAGACAATTTTTGTGACAATGCGACATTGGACCTACTATGAACATGGTTGGCCATGGGTGATTTTCATATTGAGAAAATATTTGTCAGAATGTGACATTTGATCATGGATGACATTGATCAATTATTCATATTATAAACCAAAAGAACTGATAAATTTTAGGGTTTAATATTATAAACCAAAGGAATTGGTGAAGCCAAGGGAATTGATTTAAACATTCAGATAATTGTTGTCACAATTTGACGTTGGACCAACTATGACCATGGTTGGCCATGGGTGATTTTCATATTCAGACAATATTTGTCAAAATGTGATATTTGATCATGGATGAAATTGATTGATTATTCATATTATAAACCAAAAGAACTAATAAACCCAAGGGTTTAATATTATAAACCAAAGGTATTGGTAAACGCAAGGGAATTTATTTAAACATTGAGACAATTTTTGTCACAATTCCATGTTGGACCAACTATGACCATGGTTGGCCATGGGTGATTTTCATATTCAGACAATATTTGTCAGAATGTGACATATGATCATGGATGACTTTGATCGATTATTCAATTTATAAGCCAAAAGAACTAATGAACCCAAGGGTTTAATATTATAAACCAAAGGAATTGGGGAACCCAATGGAAAACCATTACCCAACTAATTATAAACCAAAGGAATTTGTGAACCCAAGGAAATTTATTTAAACATAGAGACAACTTTTGTCACAATGCGACGTTGGACCAACTATGACCATGGTTGGCCATTGGTGATTTTCATATTGAGACAATATTTGTCAGAATGTGATATTTGATAATTCTAAACCAAATGAATTGTTGAACCCAAGGGAATTGATTTAAACATTGAGAAAATTTTGGTCACAATGTGACATTGGACAAAATATGACCATGTGTTGCCATGGGTGATTTTCATATTGAGAAAATATTTTTTAGAATGTGACATTTTATCATGCATGACATTGATCGATTATTCATATTATATACCAAAAGAACTAATAAACCCAAGGGTTTAATATTATAAACCAAAGGAAATGGTGAACCCAAGGGAAAACCATTAACCAAAAAACTATAAACCAAAGGAATTGGTGACGCTAAGGGAATTGATTTAAACATCCAGACAATTTTTGTGACAATGCGAAGTTGGACCTACTATGACAATGGTTGGCCATGGGTGATTTTCATATTGAGAAAATATTTGTCAGAATGTGAGATATGATCATGGATGATGTTGATCGATTATTCATATTATAAACCAAGAGAACTAATAAACCCAAGGGTTTAATATTATAAACCAAAGGAATTGGTAAAACCAAGGGAAAACCATTACCCAAAAAATTATAAACCGAAGGAATTGGTGAACCCAACGGAATTTATTTAAACATCGAGACCAATTTTTTGATAATGCGACGTTGGAAAAAATATGACCATGGTTGGCCATGGGTGATTTTCATATTGAGATAATATTTGTCAGAATGTGACATTTTATCATGGATGACGTTGATCGATTATTCATATTATAAAGAAAAAGAACTAATAAACCCAACGTTTTAATATTATAAACCAAAGGAATTGGTGAACCCAAAGGAATTGATTTAAACATCGAGACAAATTTTGTCACAATGCAACGTTGGACCAACTATGACCATGGTTGTCCATGGGTGATTTTCATATTGAGATAATATTTGTCAGAATGTGACATTTGATCATGGATGACATTGATCGATTATTCATATTATAAACTAAAATAACTAGTAAACCCAAGGGATTAATATTATAAACCAAAGGAATTTTTGAACCCAAGGGAATTGATTTAAACATTAAGACAATTTTTGTCACAATACGACGTTGGACCAGCTATGACCATGGTTGGCCATGGGTGATTTTCATATTGAGCCAATATTTTTCAGAATTTGACATATGATCATGGATGACGTTGATCAATTATTCATATTATAAACCAAAAGAACTAATAAACCCAAGGGTTTAATATTATAAACCAAAGGAATTGGAGAACCCAAGGGAAAACCATTAGCCAACAAATTATAAACCAAAGGAATTAGTGAACCCAAGGGAATTGATTTAAACATTTAGAATATTGTTGTCACAATGCGACTTTGGACCAACTATGAACATGGTCGGCCATGGGTGATTTTCATATTGAGACAATATTTGTAAGAATGTGACATTTGATCATGGATGAAATTGATCGATTATTCATATTATAAACCAAAAGAACTAATAAACCCCAGGGTTTAATATTAAAAACCAAAGGAATTGGTGAACCCAAAGGAAAACCATTACCCAAAAAATTATAAACCAATGGAATTGGTGAACCAAGGGGAATTGATTTAAACATTGAGAAAATTTTCAGAATATGACATTTGATCATGGATGACATTGATCGATTATTCATATTGTAAATTGAAAGAGCTAATAAAATCAAGGGTTTAATATAAAAAACCAAACGAATTGGTCAACCCAAGGAAATTTATTTAAACATAGAGACAACTTTTGTCACAATGCGACGTTGGACCAACTATGACCATGGTTGGCCATTGGTGATTTTCATATTGAGACAATATTTGTCAGAATGTGATATTTGATAATTCTAAACCAAATGAATTGTTGAACCCAAGGGAATTGATTTAAACATTGAGAAAATTTTGGTCACAATGCGACATTGGACAAAATATGACCATGTGTTGCCATGGGTGATTTTCATATTGAGAAAATATTTTTTAGAATGTGACATTTTATCATGCATGACATTGATCGATTATTCATATTATATACCAAAAGAACTAATAAACCCAAGGGTTTAATATTATAAACCAAAGGAAATTTTGAACCCAAGGGAAAACCATTACCCAAAAAACTATAAACCAAAGGAATTGGTGACGCTAAGGGAATTGATTTAAACATCCAGACAATTTTTGTGACAATGCGACGTTGGACCTACTATGACAATGGTTGGACATGGGTGATTTTCATATTGAGAAAATATTTGTGAGAATGTGAGATATGATCATGGATGATGTTGATCGATTATTCATATTATAAACCAAGAGAACTAATAAACCCAAGGGTTTAATATTATAAACCAAAGGAATTGGTAAAACCAAGGGAAAACCATTACCCCAAAAATTATAAACCGAAGGAATTGGTGAACCCAACGGAATTTATTTAAACATCGAGAGCAATTTTTTGATAATGCGACGTTGGAAAAAATATGACCATGGTTGGCCATGGGTGATTTTCATATTGAGATAATATTTGTCAGAATGTGACATTTGATCATGGATGACGTTGATCGATTATTCATATTATAATGAAAAATAACTAATAAACCCAACGTTTTAATATTATAAACCAAAGGAATTGGTGAACCCAAAGGAATTGATTTAAACATCGAGACAACTTTTGTCACAATGCAACGTTGGACCAACTATGACCATGGTTGTCCATGGGTGATTTTCATATTGAGATAATATTTGTCAGAATGTGACATTTGATCATGGATGACATTGATCGATTATTCATATTATAAACCAAAATAACTAGTAAACCCGAGGATTAATATTATCGACGAAAGGAATTTTTGAACCCAAGGGAATTGAGTTTGGCATTAAGACAATTTTTGTCACAATACGACGTTGGACCAGCTATGACCATGGTTGGCCATGGGTGATTTTCATATTGAGCCAATATTTGTCAGAATTTGACATATGATCATGGATGACGTTGATCAATTATTCATATTATAAACCGAAAGAACTAATAAACCCAAGGGTTTAATATTATAAACCAAAGGAATTAGAGAACCCAAGGGAAAACCATTAGCCAAAAAATTATAAACCAAAGGAATTAGTGAACCCAAGGGAATTGATTTAAACATTCAGAATATTGTTGTCACAATGCGACTTTGGACCAACTATGAACATGGTCGGCCATGGGTGATTTTCATATTGAGACAATATTTTTAAGAATGTGACATTTGATCATGGATGAAATTGATCGATTATTCATATTATAAACCAAAAGAACTAATAAACCCCAGGGTTTAATATTAAAAACCAAAGGAAATTGGTGAACCCAAGGGAAAACCGTACGAAAAATTATAAACCAATGGAATTGAATGAAACGAGGGGAATTGATTTAAACATTGAGAAAATTGTGAATATGACAGTCATGGATGACATTGATCGATTATTCATATAAATTGAAAGAGCTAATAAAATCAAGGGTTAATATAAAAAAACCAAGCAATTGGTGAACCCAGGGAATTTATTTAAAACATAGGGAACAACTTTTGTCACAATGCATTGGACCATGTATGACCATGGTTGGCCATTGGTGATTTTCATATTGAGACAATGTTGGCGAAGATGTGATGTTGATAATTCTAAACCGATGAATTGACGAACCCAAAGGAATTGATTTAAACATTGAGACAATTGTTGTAACAATGCGACATTGGACAAAATATGACCATGTGTTGCCATGGGTGATTTTCATATTGAGAAAATATTTTTTAGAATGTGACATTTTATCATGCATGACATTGATCGATTATTCATATTATATACCAAAAGAACTAATAAACCCAAGGGTTTAATATTATAAACAAAAGGAAATGGTGAACCCAAGGGAAAACCATTACCCAAAAAACTATAAACCAAAGGAATTGGTGACGCTAAGGGAATTGATTTAAACATCCAGACAATTTTTGTGACAATGCGAAGTTGGACCTACTATGACAATGGTTGGCCATGGGTGATTTTCATATTGAGAAAATATTTGTCAGAATGTGAGATATGATCATGGATGATGTTGATCGATTATTCATATTATAAACCAAGAGAACTAATAAACCCAAGGGTTTAATATTATAAACCAAAGGAATTGGTAAAACCAAGAGAAAACCATTACCCAAAAAATTATAAACCGAAGGAATTGGTGAACCCAAAGGAATTTATTTAAACATCGAGACCTTTTTTTTGATAATGCGACGTTGGAAAAAATATGACCATGGTTGGCCATGGGTGATTTTCATATTGAGATAATATTTGTCAGAATTTGACATTTGATCATGGATGACGTTGATCGATTATTCATATTATAAAGAAAAAGAACTAATAAACCCAACGTTTTAATATTATAAAACAAAGGAATTGGTGAACCCGAAGGAATTGATTTAAACATCGAGACAACTTTGTCACAATGCAACGTTGGACCAACTATGACCATCGTTGTCCATGGGTGATTTTCATATTGAGATAATATTTGTCAGAATGTGACATTTGATCATGGATGACATTGATCGATTATTCATATTATAAACCAAAATAACTAGTAAACCCAAGGGATTAATATTATAAACCAAAGGAATTTTTGAACCCAAGGGAATTGATTTAAACATTAAGACAATTTTTGTCACAATACGACGTTGGACCAGCTATAACCATGGTTGGCCATGGGTGATTTTCATATTGAGCCAATATTTGTCAGAATTTGACATATGATCATAGATGACGTTGATCAATTATTCATATTATAAACCGAAAGAACTAATAAACCCAAGGGTTTAATATTATAAACCAAAGGAATTGGAGAACCCAAGGGAAAACCATTAGCCAACAAATTATAAACCAAAGGAATTAGTGAACCCAAGGGAATTGATTTAAACATTCAGAATATTGTTGTCACAATGTTACGACTTTGGACCAACTGAACATGGTCGGTATGGGTGATTTTCATATTGAGACAATATTTTTAAGAATGTGACATTTGATCATGGATGAAATTGATCGATTATTCATATTATAAACCAAAAGAACTAATAAACCCCAGGGTTTAATATTAAAAACCAAAGGAATTGGTGAACCCAAGGGAAAACCATTACCCAAAAAATTATAAACCAATGGAATTGGTGAACCAAGGGGAATTGATTTAAACATTGAGAAAATTGTCAGAATATGACATTTGATCATGGATGACATTGATCGATTATTCATATTATAAACTGAAAGAGATAATAAAATAAAGGGTTTAATATAAAAAACCAAACGAATTGGTGAACCCAAGGAAATTTATTTAAACATAGAGACAAATTTTGTCACAATGCGACGTTGGACCAACTATGACCATGGTTGGCCATTGGTGATTTTCATATTGAGACAATATTTGTCAGAATGTGATATTTGATAATTCTAAACCAAAAGGAATTGCTGAACCCAAGGGAATTGATTTAAACAATGAGACAATTGTTGTCACAATGCAACGTTCGACCAACTATGACCATGGTTGGCCATGGGTGATTTTCATATCGAGACAATGTTTGTCAAAATGTGTCATTTGATCATGGATGACATTGATCGATTATTCATATTACAAACCAAAATAACTAATAAACCCATGGGTTTAATATTATAAACCAAAGGAAATGGTGAACCCAACGGAAAACCATTACCCAAAAAACTATAAACCAAAGGAATTGGTGACGCTAAGGGAATTGATTTAAACATCCAGACAATTTTTGTGACAATGCGACGTTGGACCTACTATGACAATGGTTGGCCATGGGTGATTTTCATATTGAGAAAATATTTGTCAGAATGTGAGATATGATCATGGATGATGTTGATCGATTATTCATATTATAAACCAAGAGAACTAATAAACCCAAGGGTTTAATATTATAAACCAAAGGAATTGGTAAAACCAAGGGAAAACCATTACCCAAAAAATTATAAACCGAAGGAATTGGTGAACCCAAAGGAATTTATTTAAACATCGAGACCAATTTTTTGATAATGCGACGTTGGAAAAAATATGACCATGGTTGGCCATGGGTGATTTTCATATTGAGATAATATTTGTCAGAATTTGACATTTGATCATGGATGACGTTGATCGATTATTAATATTATAAAGAAAAAGAACTAATAAACCCAACGTTTTAATATTATAAACCAAAGGAATTGGTGAACCCAAAGGAATTGATTTAAACATCGAGACAACTTTTGTCACAATGCAACGTTGGACCAACTATGACCATGGTTGTCCATGGGTGATTTTCATATTGAGATAATATTTGTCAGAATGTGACATTTGATCATGGATGACATTGATCGATTATTCATATTATAAACCAAAATAACTAGTAAACCCAAGGGATTAATATTATAAACCAAAGGAATTTTTGAACCCAAGTGAATTGATTTAAACATTAAGACAATTTTCGTCACAATACGACGTTGGACTTTGGTTTATGACCATGGTTTTCCATGGGTGATTTTCATATTGAGCCAATATTTGTCAAAATTCGACATGATCATGGATGACGTCGATCAATTATTCATATTATAAACCGAAAGAACTAATAAACCCAAGGGTTTAATATTATAAACCAAAGGAATTGGAGAACCCAAGGGAAAACCATTAGCCAACAAATTATAAACCAAAGGAATTAGTGAACCCAAGGGAATTGATTTAAACATTCAGAATATTGTTGTCACAATGCGACTTTGGACAACCTATGAACATGGTCGGCCATGGGTGATTTTCATATTGAGACAATATTTGTAAGAATGTGACATTTGATCATGGATGAAATTGATCGATTATTCATATTATAAACCAAAAGAACTAATAAACCCCAGGGTTTAATATTAAAAACCAAAGGAATTGGTGAACCTAAGGGAAAACCATTACCCAAAAAATTATAAACCAATGGAATTGGTGAACCAAGGGGAATTGATTTAAACATTTAGAAAATTGTCAAAATATGACATTTGATCATGGATGACATTGATCGATGATTCATATTATAAACTGAAAGAGCTAATAAAATCAAGGGTTTAATATAAAAAACCAAATGAATTGGTGAACCCAAGGAAATTTATTTAAACATAGAGACAACTTTTGTCACAATGCGACGTTGGACCAACTATGACCATGGTTGGCCATTGGTGATTTTCATATTGAGACAATATTTGTCAGAATGTGATATTTGATAATTCTAAACCAAATGAATTGTTGAACCCAAGGGAATTGATTTAAACATTGAGAAAATTTTGGTCACAATGCGACATTGGACAAAATATGACCATGTGTTGCCATGGGTGATTTTCATATTGAGAAAATATTTTTTAGAATGTGACATTTTATCATGCATGACATTGATCGATTATTCATATTATATACCAAAAGAACTAATAAACCCAAGGTTTTAATATTATAAACCAAAGGAAATGGTGAACCCAAGGGAAAACCATTACCTAAAAAACTATAAACCAAAGGAATTGGTGACGCTAAGGGAATTGATTTAAACATCCAGACAATTTTTGTGACAATGCGACGTTGGACATACTATGACAATGGTTGGCCATGGGTGATTTTCATATTGAAAAAATATTTGTCAGAATGTGAGATATGATCATGGATGATGTTGATCGATTATTCATATTATAAACCAAGAGAAATAATAAACCCAAGGGTTTAATATTATAAACCAGAGGAATTGGTAAAACCAAGGGAAAACCATTACCCAAAAAAATATAAACCGAAGGAATTGGTGAACCCAACGGAATTTATTTAAACATCGAGACCAATTTTGTGATAATGCGACGTTGGAAAAAATATGACCATGGGTGATTTTCATATTGAGATAATATTTGTCAGAATGTGACATTTTATCATGGATGACGTTGATCGATTATTCATATTATAAAGAAAAATAACTAATAAACCCAACGTTTTAATATTATAAACCAAAGGAATTGGTGAACCCAAGGGAATTGATTTAAACATCGAGACAACTTTTGTCACAATGCAACGTTGGACCAACTATGACCATGGTTGGCCATGGGTGATTTTCATATTGAGATAATATTTGTCAGAATGTGACATTTGATCATGGATGACATTGATCGATTATTCTTATTATAAATTAAAAGAACTAATAAACCCAAGGGTTTAATATTATAAACCAAAGGAACTGCTAAACCCAAGGGAATTGATTTAAACATTAAGACAATCGCTGTAACAATGCGACGTTGGACCAACTATGGCCATGGTTGGCCATGGGTGATTTTCATATTGAGACAAGATTTTTCAGAATGTGACATTTCATCATGGATGACATTGATCGATTATTCATATTATAAAACCTAAAAACTAATAAACCCAAGGGTTTAATATTATAAACCAAAGGAATTGGAGAACCCAAGGGAAAACCATTAGCCAACAAATTATAAACCAAAGGAATTAGTGAACCCAAGGGAATTGATTTAAACATTCAGAATATTGTTGTCACAATGCGAATTTGGACCAACTATGAACATGGTCGGCCATGGGTGATTTTCATATTGAGACAATATTTTTAAGAATGTGACATTTGATCATGGATGAAATTGATCGATTATTCATATTATAAACCAAAAGAACTAATAAACCCCAGGGTTTAATATTAAAAACCAAAGGAATTGGTGAACCCAAGGGAAAACCATTACCCAAAAAATTATAAACCAATGGAATTGGTGAACCAAGGGGAATTGATTTAAACATTGAGAAAATTGTCAGAATATGACATTTGATCATGGATGACATTGATCGATTATTCATATTATAAACTGAAAGAGATAATAAAATAAAGGGTTTAATATAAAAAACCAAACGAATTGGTGAACCCAAGGGAATTGATTTAAACATTGAGACAATTGTTGTGACAATGCGACGTTGGACCAACTATCACCATCGTCGGTCATGGTTGATTTTCATATTGAGACAATATTTGTCAGAATGTGACATATGATCATAGATGACATTGATCGATTTTTCATATTATAAACCAAAAGAACTAATAAACCAAAGGGTTTGATATTAGAAACCAAAGGAATTGGTGAACCCAAGGGAATCGATTTAAACATCGAGACAATTTTTGTGACAATGCGACGTTGGACCAACTATGACCATGGTTGGCCATGGGTGATTTTCATATTGAGACAATATTTGTCAGAATGTGACATTTGATCATCGATGACATTGATCGATTATTCATATTATAAACCAAAAGAACTAGTAAACCCAAGGGTTTAATATTATAAACCAAAGGAATTGGTGAACCAAAGGGAATTGATTTAAACATTGAGACAATTTTTGTCACAATGTGATGTTAGACCAACTATGACCATGGTTGGCCTTGGGTGATTTTCATATTGAGACAATATTTGTCAGAATGTGACATTTGATCATGTATGAAATTGATCAATTATTGATATTATAAACCAAAAGAACTAATAAACTGAAGGGTTTAATTTTATAAACGAAAGGAATTGGTGAAACCAAGGGAAAAAAATTACCCAACAAGTTATAAACCAAAGGCATTGGTGAACCCAAGTTAATTTATTTAAACATCGACACAATTTTTTTTCCAATGCGATGTTGGACCAACTATGACCATGGTTGGCCATGGGTGATTTTCATATTTAGACAATATTTGTCAAAATTTTACATTTTATCATGCATGACATTGATCGATTATTCATATTATAAACCAAAAGAACTATTAAACCCAAGGGTTTAATATTATAAACCAAAGGAATTGTGTAGCGCAAGGGAATTGATTTAAAAATTGAGACAATTTTTGTCACAATGTGACGTTGGACCAACTATGACCATGGTTTGCCATGTGTGATTTTCATATTGATACAATATTTGTCAGAGTGTGACATATGATAATGGATGACATTGATCGATTATTCATATTATAAAGAAAAAGAACTAATAAACCCAACGGTTTAATATTATAAATCAAAGGAATTGGTGAACCCAAGGGAATTGATTTAAACATTGAGACAACTTTTGTCACAATGCAACGTTGGAGCAACTATGACCATGGTTGGCCATGGGTGATTTTCATATTGACATAATATTTGTCAGAATGTCAGATTTGATCATGGATGACGTTGATCGATTATTAATATTATAAACCAAAATAATTGGTGAACCCAAGTAAATTGATTTAAAAATTCAGACAATTGTTGTCACAATGCGACATTGGATCAACTATGACCATGCTTGGCCATGGGTGTTTTTCATATTGAGACAATATTTGTCAGAATGTGACATTTGATCATGGATGAAATTGATCGGTTATTCATATTATAAACCAAAACAACTAATAAAATTTAGGGTTTAATATTATAAACCAAAGGAATTGGTGAACCCAAGGTAATTGATTTAAACATTGAGACAATTGTTGTCACAATGCGACGTTGGACCAACTATGACCATGGTTGGCCATGGGTGATTTTCATATTGCGACAATATTTGTCAGAATGTGACATATCATGATGGATGATATTGATCGATTATTCATATTATAAACCAAAAGAACTAATAAATCCAAGGGTTTAATATTATAAACCAAATGAATTGGTGAACCCAAGGAAAAACCATTACCCTAAAAACTATAAACCAAATGAATTGGTGAACCCAAGTGAATTGATTTAAACATTCAGAAAATTGTTGTGCTGTCGGCGTTTGGACCAACTATGAACATGGTTGGCCATGGGTGATTTTCATATTGAGAAAATATTTGTCAGAATGTGACATTTGATCATGGATGAAATTGATCAATTATTCATATTATGAACCAAAAGAACTGATAAATTTTAGGGTTTAATATTATAAACCAAAGGAATTGGTGAAGCCAAGGGAATTGATTTAAACATTCAGATAATTGTTGTCACAATGTGACGTTGGACCAACTATGACCATGGTTGGCCATGGGTGATTTTCATATTCAGACAATATTTGTCAAAATGTGACATTTGATCATCGATGAAATTGATCGATTATTCATATTATAAACCAAAAGAACTAATAAACCCAAGGGTTTAATATTATAAACGAAAGGAATTTGTAAACCCAAGGGAATTGATTTAAACGTTGAGACAATTGTTGTCACAATTCCATGTTGGACCAACTATGACCATGGTTGGCCATGGGTGATTTTCATATTCAGACAATATTTGTCAGAATGTGACATATGATCATGGATGACGTTGATCGATTATTCAAATTATAAGCCAAAAGAACGAATGAACCCAAGGGTTCAATATTATAAACCAAAGGAATTGGGGAACCCAATGGAAAACCATTACCCAAAAAATTATAAACCAAAGGAATTTGCGAACCCAAGGGAATTGATTTAAACATCGAGACAATTTTGGTCATAATGCGACGTTGGATCAACTATGACCATGGTTGCTCATGGGTGATTTTCATAATAAGACAATATTTGTCAGAATGTGAAATTTGATAATTATAAACCAAAAGAATTGTTGAACCCAAGGGAATTGATTTAAACATTGAGAAAATTTTGGTCACAATGCGACATTGGACAAAATATGACCATGGGTTGCCATGGGTGATTTTCATATTGAGAAAATATTTTTTAGAATGTGACATTTTATCATGCATGACATTCATCGATTATTCATATTATATACCAAAAGAACTAATAAACCCAAATGTTTAATATTATAAACCAAAGGAAATGGTGAACCCAAGGGAAAACCATTACCCAAAAAACTATAAACCAAAGGAATTGGTGACGCTAAGGGAATTGATTTAAAAATCCGGACAATTTTTGTGACAATGCGACGTTGGACCTACTATGACCATGGTTGGCGATGGGTGATTTTCATATTGAGAAAATATTTGTCAGAATGTGACATATGATCATGGATGATGTTGATCGATTATTCAAATTATAAGCCAAAAGAACTAATGAACCCAAGGGTTTAATATTATAAACCAAAGGAAATGGGGAACCCAATGGAAAACCATTTCCCAACAAATTATAAACCAAAGGAATTTGCGAACCCAAGGGAATTGATTTAAACATCGAGACAATTTCTTTCATAATGCGACGTTGGATCAACTATGACCATGGTTGCTCATGGGTGATTTTCATATTAAGACAATATTTGTCAGAATGTGACATTTGATAATGTATGACACTGATCGATTATTCATATTATAAACCAAAAGAACTAATAAACCCAAGGGTTTAATATTATAAACCAAACGAATTGGTGAACCCAAGGGAATTGATTTAAACATTGAGACAATTGTTGTCACAATGCGACATTCGACCAACTATGACCATGGTTGGCCATGAGTGATTTTCATATTGAGACAATATTTGTCAGAATGTGACATTTGATCATGGATGACATTGATCTATTATTCATATTATAAACCAAAAGAACTAATAAACCTAAGGGTTTAATATTATAAACCAAAGGAATTGGTGAACCCAAAGGAAAACCATTACCAAAAAATTATAAACCAAAGGAATTGGTGAACCCAGCGATTTATTTAAAAATAGGACCAATATTTGTGATAATGCGGCGTTGGACCAATATGATATGGTTGGCCATGGGTGATTTTCATATTGAGATAGTATTTGTCACGAATGTGAAATTTGATCCATGGATAGCGTTGATCGATTATTCATATTATAAACAAAAAGAACTAATAAACCGCGTTTAATATTATAAACCAAAGGAATTGGTGAACCCAGGGAATTGATTTAAACATCAGAGACAACTTTTATCACAATCTAGCGTTAGACCAAGCTATGACCATGATTTAGCCCGTAGGTGATTTTCATATTGAGATAATATTTATCAGAATGTGACATTTGATCATGGGTGAAATTGATCAATTATTCATATTATAAACAAAAAGAACTAATAAATCCAAGTTTTTAATATTATAAACCAAAGGAGTTGGCGAACCCAAGGGAATTGATTTAAACATTGAGACAATTGTTGTGACAAGGCAATGTTTGACCAACTATCACCATGGTTGGCCACGGGTGATTTTCATGTTGAGACAATATTTGTCAGAATGTGACATTTGAACATGGAAGACATTGATCGATTATTGATATTATAAATGGAAAGAACTAATAAACCCAAGGGTTTAATATTATAAACCAAAGGAATTGGTGAACCCAAGGGACAACCACTACCCAACAAACTATAAACCTAAAGGAATTGGTGAAACCAAAGGAATTTATTTAAACATTGAGACAATTGTTGTCACAATACGACGTTGGACCGACTATGACCATGGTTGGCCATGTGTGATTTTAATATCGAGAAAATGTTTGTTAAAATGTGTCATTTGATCATGGATGAAATTGATTGATTATTCATATTATAAACCAAAAAAACTAATAAACCCAACGGTTTAATATTATAAACCAAGTTGGTAGACAGAAGAAAACCATTACAGCTTACCAGCAATGGAATTGGTGAACCAAGGGGAATTGATTTAAACATTGAGAAAATTGTCAGAATATGACATTTGATCATGGATGACATTGATCGATTATTCATATTATAAACTGAAAGAGCTAATAAAATCAAGGGTTTAATATAAAAAACCAAACGAATTGGTGAACCCAAGGGAATTGATTTAAACATTGAGACAATTGTTGTGACAATGCGACGTTGGACCAACTATCACCATCGTCGGTCATGGTTGATTTTCATATTGAGACAATATTTGTCAGAATGTGACATATGATCATAGATGACATTGATCGATTTTTCATATTATAAACCAAAAGAACTAATAAACCAAAGGGTTTGATATTATAAACCAAAGGAATTGGTGAACCCAAGGGAATTGATTTAAACATCGAGACAATTTTTGTGACAATGCGACGTTGGACCAACTATGACCATGGTTGGCCATGGGTGATTTTCATATTGAGACAATATTTGTCAGAATGTGACATTTGATCATCAATGACATTGATCGATTATTCATATTATAAACCAAAAGAACTAGTAAACCCAAGGGTTTAATATTATAAACCAAAGGAATTGGTGAACCAAAGGGAATTGATTTAAACATTGAGACAATTTTTGTCACAATGTGATGTTAGACCAACTATGACCATGGTTGGCCTTGGGTGATTTTCATATTGAGACAATATTTGTCAGAATGTGACATTTGATCATGGATGAAATTGATCAATTATTGATATTATAAACCAAAAGAACTAATAAACTGAAGGGTTTAATTTTATAAACGAAAGGAATTGGTGAAACCAAGGGAAAAAAATTACCCAACAAGTTATAAACCAAAGGCATTGGTGAACCCAAGTTAATTTATTTAAACATCGACACAATTTTTTTTCCAATGCGATGTTGGACCAACAAAGGGAATTGATTTAAACATCGAGACAACTTTTGTCACAATGCAACGTTGGACCAACTATGACCATGGTTGGCCATGGGTGATTTTCATATTGAGATAATATTTGTCAGAATGTGACATTTGATCATGGATGACATTGATCGATTATTCATATTATAAACCAAAGAACTAGTAAACGAGGATTAATATTATAAACGAAGATTTTGAACCCAAGGGAATTGATTTAAAAATTGAACAATTTTGACCACAATATGGACCTAGTTGACTATGACCATGGTTGGCCATGGGTGATTTTCATATTGAGCAAATATTTGTCAGAATGTGACATATGATCATGGATGACGTTGATCAATTATTCATATTATAAACCGAAAGAACTAATAAACCCAAGGGTTTAATATTATAAACCAAAGGAATTGGAGAACCCAAGGGAAAACCATTACCAAAAAAATTATAAACCAAAGGAATTAGTGAACCCAAGGGAATTTATTTAAACATTCAGAATATAGTTCTCACAATGCGACTTTGGACCAACTATGAACATGGTTGGCCATGGGTGATTTTTATATTGAGACAATATTTGTAAGAATGTGACATTTGATCATGGATGAAATTGATCGATTATTCATATTATAAACCAAAAGAACTAATAAACCCCAGGGTTTAATATTAAAAACCAAAGGAATTGGTGAACCCAAGGGAAAACCATTACCCAAAAAATTATAAACCAATGGAATTGGTGGACCAAGGGGAATTGATTTAAACATTGAGAAAATTGTCAGAATATGACATTTGATCATGGATGACGTTGATCGATTATTCATATTATAAACTGAAAGAGCTAATAAAATCAAGCGTTTAATATTATAAACCAAACGAATTGGTGAACCCAAGGAAATTTATTTAAACATAGAGACAACTTTTGTCACAATGCGACGTTGGACCAACTATGACCATGGTTGGCCATTGGTGATTTTCATATTGAGACAATATTTGTGAGAATGTGACATATGATCATAGATGACATTGACCGATTTTTAATATTATAAACCAAAATAAATAATAAGCCCAAGGGTTTAATATTATAAACCAAAGGAATTGTTGAACCCAAGGGAATTGATTTAAACATCGAGACAATTTTTGTGACAATGGGACGTTGGAACAACTATGACCATGGTTGGGCATGGGTGATTTTCATATTGAGTTAATATTTGTCAGAATGTGACATTTTATCATGGATGACATTGATCGATTATTGATATTATAAACCAAAAGAACTAGTAAACCAAAGGGTTTAATATTATAAACCAAAGGAATTGTTGAACCCAAGGGAATTGATTTAAACACTAAGACAATTTTTTTCACAATGCGACGTTGGACCAACTATGACCATGGTTGGCCATGGGTTATTTTCATATTGAGCCAATATTTTTCAGAATCTGACATATGATCATAGATGATGTTGATCGATTATTCATATTATAAACCGAAAGAACTAATAAACCCAAGGGTTTAATATTATAAACCAAAGGAATTGGAGAACCCAAGGGAAAACCATTACCCAAAAAATTATAAACCAAAGGAATTAATGAACCCAAGGGAATGGATTTAAACATTCAGAAAAAGTTTGTCACAATGCGACAATATTGAGACAATATTTGTAAGAATGTGACATTTGATCATGGATGAAATTGATCGATTATTCATATTATAAACCAAAAGAACTAATAAACCCAAGGGCTTACTATTATAAACCGAAGGAATTGGTGAACCCAAGGGAAAACCATTACCTAAAAAATTATAAACCAAAGGAATTGGTGAACCCAAGGGAATTTATTTAAACATCGAGACAACTTTTGTGACAATGCGAAGTTGGACCAACTATGACCATGGCTGGCCACGGGTGATTTTCATATTGAGACAATATTTGTCAAAATGTGACATTATATCATGGATGACATTGATCGATTATTCATATTATAAACCAAAAGAACTAATAAACCCAAGGGTTTAATATTATAAACCGAAGGAATTGGTGAACCCAAGCTAATTGATTTAAACATTAAGACAATTGTTGTGACAATGCGACGTTGGACCAACTATGACTATCGTTGGCCATGGGTGATTTTCATATTGAGACAATATTTGTCAGAATGTGACATATGATCATAGATGACATTGATCGATTTTTCATATTATAAACCAAAAGAATTAATAAACCCAAGGGTTTAATATTATAATGTAAAGGAAATTGTGAACCCAAGGGAATTGATTTAAACATCGAGAAAAATTTTGTGACAATGCGACGTTGGACCAACTATGACCATGGTTGGCCATGGGTGATTTTCATATTGAGACAATATTTTTCAGAATGTGACATTTGATCATGGATGACATTGATCGATTATTCATATTATAAACCAAAATAACTACTAAACCCAAGGGTTTAATATTATAAACAAAAGGAATTGGTGAACCCAAGGGAATTGATTTAAAAATTGAGACAAATTTTGTCACAATGTGACATTGGACCAACTATGACCATGGTTGACCATGGTTGATTTTCATATTGAGACAATATTTGTCAGAATGTGACATATGATCATGGATGACATTGATCGATTATTCATATTATAAAGCAAAATAACTAATAAACCCAATGGTTTAATATTATAAACCAAAGGAATTGGTGAACCCAAGGGAATTGATTTGGACATCGAGAAAACTTTTGTCACAATGCAACGTTGGACCGACTATGACCATGGTTGGCCATTGGTGATTTTCATATTGAGATAATATTTGTCATAATGTGACATTTGATCATGGATGAATTTGATAGATTATTCATATTATAAACCAAAAGAACCAATAAACCCAAGGATTTAATATTATAAACCGAAATAATTTATGAACCCAAGGAAATTGATTTAAAAATTTAGACAATTGGTGTCACAATGCGACGTTGGACCAACTATGACCATGGTTGGCGATGGGTGATTTTCATATTGCGACAATATTTTTCAGAATGTGACATTTGATCATGGATGAAATTGATCGATTATTCATATTATAAACCAAAAGAACTAATAAACCCAAGGGTTTAATATTATAAACCAAAGGAATTGGTGAACCCAAGGGAATTGATTTAGATATCGAGAAAACTTTTGTCACAATGCAACGTTGGACCGACTATGATCATGGTTGGCCATTGGTGATTTTCATATTGAGATAATATTTGCCAGAATGTGACATTTGATCATGGATGAATTTGATAGATTATTCATATTATAAACCAAAAGAACCAATAAACCCAAGGATTTAATATTATAAACCGAAAGAATTTATGAACCCAAGGAAATTGATTTAAACATTCAGACAATTGTTGTCACAATGTGACGTTGGACCAACTATGAACATGGTTGGCCATGGGTGATTTTCATATTGAGAAAATATTTGTAAGAATGTGACATTTGATCATGGATGAAATTGATCAATTATTCATATTATAAACCAAAATAACTAATAAACCCAAGGGTTTAATATTATAAACCAAAGAAATTGGTAAACCCAAGGGAAAACCATTAACCAAAAAATTATAAACCAAAGGAACTGGTGAACCCAAGGGAAAATAATTACCCAACAAATTATAAACCAAAGGAATTGGTGAACCCAAGGGAATTGGCCATCGGTGATTTTCATATTGAGACAATATTTGTCAGAATGTGACATTTGATCATGGATGACATTGATCGATTATTCATATTATAAACCAAAAGAACTAAAAAAAATTATGGTTTAATATTATAAACCAAAGGAATTGGTGAAGCAAAGGGAATTAATTTAAACAGTCAGATAATTGTTGTCACAATGCGACGTTGGACCAACTATGAC
This sequence comes from Pinus albicaulis, assembly GCA_034641835.2. Lineage (NCBI taxonomy): Eukaryota > Viridiplantae > Streptophyta > Pinopsida > Pinales > Pinaceae > Pinus > Pinus albicaulis. The sequence continues at coordinate 690,660,368 of CM076574.1, forward strand.
CATGGTTGGCCATGGGTGATTTTCATATTGAGACAATATTTATCAGAATATGAAATTTGATCATGGATGAAATTGATCGATTATTCATATTATAAACCAAAAGAACTAATAAACCCAAGCGTTTAATATTATAAACCAAAGGAATTGGTGAACCCAAGGGAATTGATTTAAACATCGAGACAATTTTTGTGACAATGTGACGTTGGACCAACTATGACCATGGTTTTCCATGGGTGATTTTCATATTTAGACAATATTTTTCAGAATGTGACATTTTATCATGGATGACATTGATCGATTATTCATATTATAAACCAAAAGAACTAGTAAATCCAAGGGTTTAATATTATAAACCAAAGGAATTGGTGAACCCAAGGGAATTGATTTAAATATCGAGACAATTTTTGTGACAATGCGATGTTGGACCAACTATGACCATCGTTGTCCATGGGTGATTTTCATATTGAGAGAATATTTTTCAGAATGTGACATTTGATCATGGATGAAATTGATCGATTATTCATATTATAAACCAAAATAAATAATAAAACAAATGGTTTAATATTATAATCCAAAGGAATTGGTGAACCCAAGGGAAAAAAATTACCCAACAAATTATAAACCAAAGGAATTGGTGAACCCAAGGGAATTGGCCATGGGTGATTTTCATATTGAGACAATATTTGTCAGAATGTGACATTTGATCATGGATGACATTGATCGATTATTCATATTATAAACCAAAAGAACTAATAAAATTTAGGGTTTAATATTATAAACCAAAGGAATTGGTGAAGCAAAGGGAATTGATTTAAACATTCAGATAATTGTTGTCACAATGCGACGTTGGACCAACTATGACCATGGTTGGCCATGGGTGATTTTCATATTGAGACAATATTTATCAGAATATGAAATTTGATCATCGATTAAATTGATCGATTATTCATATTATAAACCAAAAGAACTAATAAACCCAAGGGTTTAATATTATAAACCAAAGGAATTGGTGAACCCAAGGGAATTGATTTAAACATCGAGACAATTTTTGTGACAATGTGATGTTCGACCAACTATGACCATGGTTTTCCATGGGTGATTTTCATATTGAGACAATATTTTTCAGAATGTGACATTTGATCATGGATGACATTGATCGATTATTCATATTATAAACCAAAAGAACTAGTAAACCCAAGGGTTTAATATTATAAACCAAAGGAATTGGTGAACCCAAGGGAATTGATTTAAACATCGAGACAATTTTTGTGACAATGCGACGTTGGACCAACTATGACCATCATTGTCCATGGGTGATTTTCATATTGAGAGAATATTTGTCAGAATGTGACATTTGATCATGGATGAAATTGATCGATTATTCATATTATAAACCAAAAGAAATAATAAAACCAACGGTTTAATATTATAATCCAAAGGAATTGGTGAACCCAAGGGAAAACCATTACCCAAAAAATTATAAACCAAACGAATTGGTGAACCCAAGGGAATTGATTTAAACATCGAAACAATTTTTGTGACAATGGGACGTCGGACCAACTATGACCATGGTTGGCCATGGGTGATTTTCATATTGAGACAATATTTTTCAGAATGTGACATTTGATCATGGATGACATTGATAAATTATTCATATTATAAACCAAAAGAACTAGTAAACCCAAGGGTTTAATATTATAAACAAAAGTAATTGTTGAACGCAAGGGAATTGATTTAAACATTAAGACCATTTTTGTCACAATGCGACGATGGACTAACTATGACCATGGTTGGCCATGGGTGATTTTTATATCGAGCCAATATTTTTCAGAATGTGACATATGATCATGGATGACGTTGATCTATTATTCATATTATAAACCGAAAGAACTAATAAACCCAAGGGTTTAATATTATAAACCAAAGGAATTGGAGAACCCAAGGGAAAACCATTACCCAAAAAATTATAAACCAAAGGAATTGGTGAACCCAAGGGAATTGATTTAAACATTCACACAATTGTTGGCACAATGCGACGTTGGACCAACTATGACCATGGTTGGGCATGGGTGATTTTTATATTGAGACAATATTTGTCAGAATGTGACATTTAATCATGGATAAAATATATCGATTATTCATATTATAAATCAAAAGAACTTGTAAACCCAAGGGTTTAATATTATAAACCATTGGAATTGGTGAACCCAAGGGAATTGATTTAAACATTGAGACAATTTTTGTCACAATGCGACGTTGGACCAACTATGAACATGGTTGGCCATGGGTGATTTTCATATTGAGACAATATTTGTAAGAATGTGACATTTTATCATGGATGAAATTGATCGATTATTCATATTATAAACCAAAATAACTAATAAACGCAAGGGTTTAATATTATAAACCAAAGGAATTGGTAAACCCAAGGGAAAACCATTACCCAAAAAATTATAAACCAAAGGAACTGGTGAACCCAAGGGAAAACAATTACCCAACAAATTATAAACCAAAGGAATTGGTGAACCCAAGGGAATTGGCCATGGGTGATTTTCATATTGAGACAATATTTGTCAGAATGTGACATTTGATCATGCATGACATTGATCGATTATTCATATTATAAACCAAAAGAACTAATAAAATTTAGGGTTTAATATTATAAACCAAAGGAATTGGTGAAGCAAAGGGAATTAATTTAAACAGTCAGATAATTGTTGTCACAATGCGACGTTGGACCAACTATGACCATGGTTGGCCATGGGTGATTTTCATATTGAGACAATATTTATCAGAATATGAAATTTGATCATGGATGAAATTGATCGATTATTCATATTATAAACCAAAAGAACTAATAAACCCAAGCGTTTAATATTATAAACCAAAGGAATTGGTGAACCCAAGGGAATTGATTTAAACATCGAGACAATTTTGTGTGATGTGATGTTGGACCAACTATGACCATGGTTTTCCATGGGTGATTTTCATATTTAGACAATATTTTTCAGAATGTGACATTTGATCATGGATGACATTGATCGATTATTCATATTATAAACCAAAAGAACTAGTAAACCCAAGGGTTTAATATTATAAACCAAAGGAATTGGTGAACCCAAAGGAATTGATTTAAACAGCGAGACAATTTTTGTGACAATGCGATGTTGGACCAACTATGACCATCGTTGTCCATGGGTGATTTTCATATTGAGAGAATATTTGTCAGAATGTGACATTTGATCATGGATGAAATTGATTGATTATTCATATTATAAACCAAAATAAATAATAAAACAAACGGTTTAATATTATAATCCAAAGGAATTGGTTAACCCAAGGGAAAAAAATTACCCAAAAAATTATAAACCAAAGGAATTGGTGAACCCAAGGGAATTGGCCATGGGTGATTTTCATATTGAGGCAATATTTGTCAGAATGTGACATTTGATCATGGATGACATTGATCGATTATTCATATTATAAACCAAAAGAACTAATAAAATTTAGGGTTTAATATTATAAACCAAAAGAATTGGTGAAGCAAAGGGAATTGATTTAAACATTCAGATAATTGTTGTCACAATACGACGTTGGACCAACTATGACCATGGTTGGCCATGGGTGATTTTCATATTGAGACAATATTTATCAGAATATGAAATTTGATCATTGATGAAATTCATCGATTATTCATATTATAAACCAAAAGAACTAATAAACCCAAGGGTTTAATATTCTAAACCAAAGGAATTGGTGAACCCAAGGGAATTGATTTAAACATCGAGACAATTTTTGTGACAATGTAACGTTGGACCAACTATGACCATGGTTGTCCATGGGTGATTTTCATATTGAGACAATATTTTTTAGAATGTGACATTTGATCACGGATGACATTGATCGATTATTCATATTATAAACCGAAAGAACTAGTAAACCCAAGGGTTTAATATTATAAACCAAAGGAATTGGTGAACCCAAGGGAATTGATTTAAAAATCGAGACAGTTTTTGTGACAATGCGACGTTGGATCAACAATGACCATCATTGTCCGTGGGTGATTTTCATATTGAGAGAATATTTGTCAGAATGTGACATTTGATCATGGATGGAATTGATCGATTATTCATATTATAAACCAAAAGAAATAATAAAACCAATGGTTTTATATTATAATCCAAAGGAATTGGTGAACCCAAGGGAAAAACATTACCCAACAAATTATAAACCAAACGAATTGGTGAACCCAAGCGAATTGATTTAAACATCGAAACAATTTTTGTGACAATGGGACGTCGGACCAACTATGCACATGGTTGGCCATGGGTGATTTTCATATTGAGACAATATTTTTCAGAATGTGACATTTGATCATGGATGACATTGATAAATTATTCATATTATAAACCAAAAGAACTAGTAAACCCAAGGGTTTAATATTATAAACCAAAGGAATTGTTGGAGGCAAGGGAATTGATTTAAACATTAAGACCATTTTTGTCACAATGCGACGATGGACTAACTATGACCATGGTTGGCCATGGGCGATTTTCATATTGATCCAATATTTTCGAAATGTGACATATGATCATGGATGACATTGATCGATTATTCATATTATAAACCAAAAGAACTAATAAACCCAAGGATTTAATATTATAAACGAAATGAATTGGTGAACCCAAGTGAAAACCATTACCCAAAAAATTATAAACCAAAGAATTGTTGAACCGAAGGGAATTGATTTAAACATCGAGACAATTTTTTTGACAATGCGACGTTGGACCATCTATGACCATGGTTGGCCATGGGTGATTTTCATATTGAGACAATATTTGTCAGAATGTGACATTTGATCATGGATGAAATATATCGATTATTCATATTATAAATCAAAAGAACTTGTAAACCCAAGGGTTTAATATTATAAACCATTGGAATTGGTGAACCCAAGGGAATTGATTTAAACATTGAGACAATTGTTGTCACAATGTGGCGTTAGACCAACTATTACCATGGTTGGCCATGGGTGATTTTAATATTGAGACAATATTTATAAGAATGTGACATTTGATCATGGATTAAATTGATCGATTATTCATATTATAAACCAAAGGAATTGGTGAACCTAAGGGAAAACCATTACCCAAAAAATTATAAAACAAAGGAATTGGTGAACCCAAGGGAATTGATTTAAACATTGAGACAATAGTTGTCACAATGCGACGTTGGACCAACTATGAACATGGTTGGCCATGGGTGATTTTCATATTGAGAAAATATTTGTCAAAATGTGACATTTTATCATGGATTAGGTTGATCGATTATTCATATTATAAACTCAAAGAACTAATAAAACCAAGGGTTTAATATTATAAACGAAACGAATTGGTGAACCCAAGGGAAAACAATTACCCAAAAAATTATAAACCAAAGGAATTGGTGAACCAAAGGGAATTTATTTAAACATCGAGACAACTTTTGTCACAATGCGACGTTGGACCAACTATGACCATGGTTGGTCATGGGTGATTTTCATATTGAGACAATATTTGTCAAAATGTGACATTTAATCATGGATGACATTGATTGATTATTCATATTATAAACCAAAAGAACTAATAAACCCAAGGGTTTAATATTATAAATCAAAGGAATTGGTGAACCCAAGGGAATTTATTTAAACATTGAGACAATTTTTGTGACAATGCGACATTGGACCAACTATGACCATCGTTGGCCATTGGCTATTTTCATATTGAGACAATATTTGTCAGAATGTGACATATGATCATGGATGACGTTGATCGATTATTCATATTATAAACTGAAAGAACTAATAAACCAAAGGGTTTAATATTATAAACCAAATGAATTGGTGAACCAAAGGGAATTGATTTAAAAATTGAGAAAACTATTGTCACAATGCGATGTTGGACCAACTATGACCATCGTTTGCCATGGGTGATTTTCATATTGAGATAATATTTGTCAAAATGTGACATTTGATCATGGATGACATTGATCGATTATTCATATTATAAACCAAAAGAACTAGTAAACAAAAGGGTTTAATATTATAAACCAAAGGAATTGGTGAACCCAAGGGAATTGATTTAAAGATAGAGACAATTTTTGTCACAATGCAACGTTAGACCAACTATTACCATGGTTGGCCATGGGTGATTTTCATATTGAGACAATATTTGTAACAATGTGACATTTTATCATGGATGAAATTGATCGATTATTCATATTATAAACCAAAATAACTAATAAACCCAAGGGTTTAATATTATAAACCAAAGGAATTGGTGAACCCAAGGGAATTGATTTAAACATTGAGACAATTGTTGTGACAATGCGACGTTGGACCAACTATGACCATTATTGGCCATGGGTGATTTTCATATTGAGACAATATTTGTTAGAATGTGACATATGATCATAGATGACATTGATCTATTTTTCATATTATAAACCAAAAAAACTAATAAACCCAAGGGTTTAATATTATAAACCAAAGGAATTGGTGAACCCAAGGGAAAACCATTACCCAAAAAATTATAAACCAAAGAAATTGGTGTACCCAAGGGAATTGATTTAAACATAGAGAAAAATTTTGTGACAATGTGACGTTGGACCAGCTATGACCATGGTTGGCCATGGGTGATTTTCATATTGAGACAATATTTGTCAGAATGTGACATTTGATCATGGATGACATTGATCGATTATTCATATTATAAACCAAAATAACTTGTAAACCCGAGGGTTTAATATTATAAACCGAAGGAATTGGTGAACCCAAGGGAATTGATTTAAACATTGAAACAAGTTTTGTCACAATGCGATGTTATACCAACTATGACCATGGTTGGCCATGGGTGATTTTCATATTGAGACAATATTTGTAACAATGTGACATTTGATCATGGATGAAATTGATCGATTATTCATATTATAAACCAAAAGAACTAATAAACCCAAGGGCTTAATGTTATAAACCAAAGGAATTGGTGAAACCAAGGGAAAACCATTACCCAAAAAATTATAAACCAAAGGAATTGGTGAACCCAAGGTAATTGATTTAAACATCGAGAAAATTTGTGTGACAATGGGACGTTGGACCAACTATGTCCATGGTTGGCCATGGGTGATTTTCATATTGAGACAATATTTGTTAGAATGTGATATTTGATCATGGATGACGTTGATCGAGTATTCATATTATAAACTGAAAGAACTAATAAAACCAAGGGTTTAATATTATAAACCAAACGAATTGGTGAACCGAAGGGAAAACAATTACCCAACAAATTGTAAACCAAAGGAATTGGTGAACCCAAGGGAATTTATTTAAACATCGAGACAACTTTTGTCACAATGCGAAGTTGGACCAACTATGACCATGGTTGGCCATTGGTGATATTCATATTGAGACAATATTTGTCAAAATGTGACATTTGATCATGGATGACATTGATCGATTATTCATATTAGAAACCAAAAGAACTAATAAACCCAAGGGTTTAATATTATAAACCGAAGGAATTGGTGAACCCAAGGGAATTGATTTAAACATCGAGACAACTTTTGTCACAATTCAACATTGGAACAACTATGACCATGGTTGGCTATGGGTGATTTTCATATTGCAACAATATTTTTCATAATTTGACATATGATCATGGATGACGTTGATCGATTATTCATATTATAAACCAAAAAAACTAATAAAACCAAGGGTTTAATATTATAAACCAAAGGAATTGGTGAACCCACGGGAAAACCATTACCCTACAAATTATAAACCAAACGAATTTTTGAACAAAGGGAATTGATTTAAACTTTAAGACAATTGTTGTCACAATGCGACATTGGACCAACTACGAACATGGTTGGCCATGGGTGATTTTCATGTTGAGACATTATTTGTTAGAATGTGACATTTGATCATAGATGATATTGATCGATTATTCATATTATAAACCAAAAGAGCTAGTAAAGCCAAGTGTTTAATATTATAAACCAAAGGAATTAGTGAACCCAAGGGAATTGATTTAAACATTGAGACAAGTTTTGTCACAATGCGATGTTAGACCAACTATGACCATGGTTGGCCATGGGTGATTTTCATATTGAGACAATATTTGTAAAAATGTGACATTTGATCATGGATGAAATTGATCGATTATTCATATTATAAACCAAAAGAACTAATAAACCCAAGGGTTTAATATTATAAACCAAAGGAATTTATGAAACCAATGGAAAACCATTACCCAACAAATTATAAACCAAAGGAATTGGTGAACCCAAGGGAATTGATTTAAACATCGAGACAATTTTTGTGACAATGCGATGTTGGACCAACTATCACCATGGTTGGCCATGGGTGATTTTCATATTGAGACAATATTTTTCAGAATGTGACATTTGATCATGGATGACATTGATCGATTATTTATATTATCAACCGAAAGAACTAGTAAGCCCAAGGGTTTAATATTATAAACCAAAGGAATTGTGTAACCCAAGGGAATTGATTTAAACATTGAGACAATTTTTGTCACAACGCGAATTTGGACCAACTATGACCATGGTTGGCCATGGGTGATTTTCATATTGAGAGAATATTTTTCAGAATGTGAGATATGATCATGGATGACATTGATCAATTACTCATGTTATAAAGCAAAAGAACTATTAAACCCAAGGGTTTAATATTATAAACCAAAGGAATTGGTGAATCCAAGGGAAAACAATTACCCAAAAAATTATAAGCCAAAGGAATTGGTGAACCCAAGGGAATTGATTTAAACATCGAGACAACTTTTTTCACAATGCAACGTTGGACCAACTATGAACATGGTTGGCCTTGGGTGATTTTCATATTGAGATAATATTTGTCAGAATGTGACTTTTGATCATGGATGACTTTGATCGATTATTCATATTATAAACCAAAGGAACTAATAAACCCAAGGATTTAATATTATAAACCAAAATAATTGGTGAACCCAAGGAAATTGATTTAAAAATTCAGACAATTGTTGTCACAATGTGACGTTGGAGCAACTGTGACCATGCTTGGCCAAGGTTGATTTTCATATTGAGGCAATATATTTCAGAATGTGAGATTTGATATTGGATGAAATTGATCGGTTATTCATATTATAAACCAAAAGAACTAATAAACCCAAGAGTTTAATATTATAAACCAAAGGAATTGGTGAACCCAAGGGAATTGATTTAAACATTTAGACAATTGTTGTCACAATGCGACGTTGGACCAACTATGACCATGGTTTGCCATGGGTTATTTTCATATTGCGACAATATTTGTCAGAATGTGACATATGATCATGGATGACGTTGATCGATTATTCATATTATAAACCAGAAGAACTAATAAAACCAAGGGTTTAATATTATAAACCAAAGGAATTGGTGAACCCAAGGGAAAACCATTACCCTACAAATTATAAACTGAACGAATTGGTGAACCCAAGGGAATTGATTTAAACATTCAGACAATTGTTGTCACAATGCGATGTTGGACCAATTTAGGAACATGGTTGGCCATGGGTGATTTTCATATTGAGACAATATTTGTCAGAATGTGACATTTGGTCATGGATGAAATTGATCGATTATTCATATTGTAAACCAAAATAACTAATAAACCCAATGGTTTAATATTATAAACCAAAGGATTTTGTGAACCCAAGGGAAAACCATTACCGAAAAAATTATAAACCAAAGGAATTGGTGAACCCAAGGGAATTGATTTAAACATTGAGACAATTTTTGTCACAATGCGACATTAGAACAAATATGACCATGGTTGGCCATGGGTGATTTTCATATTGAGACAATATTTGTCAGAATGTGATGTTTGATCTTGGATGAAATTGATCAATTATTCATATTATAAACGAAAAGAACTAATAAACCCAAGGGTTTAATATTATAAACCAAAAGGAATTGGTGAACCCAAGGGAATTGATTTAAACATCCAGACAATTTTTTTGACAATGCAATGTTGGACCAACTATGACCATGGTTGGCCATGAGTGATTTTCATATTGAGACAATATTTGTCAGAATGTGACATTTGATCATGGATGACATTGATCGATTATTCATATTATAAACCAAAATAGCTAGTAAACCCAAGGGTTTAATATTATAAACCAAAGGAATTGGTGAACCCAAGGGAATTGATTTAAACATTGAGACAATTTTTTTCACAATGCGACGTTAGAACAACTATGACCATGGTTGGCCATGGGTGATTTTCATATTGAGAGAATATTTTTCAGAATGTGACATATGATCATGGATAACGTTGATCAATTATTCATATTATAAACCAAAATAGCTAATAAAACCAAGGGTTTAATATTATAAACCAAAGGAATTGGTGAACCCAAGGGAATTGATTTAAACATCGAGACAATTTTTTTCACAATGTGACGTTGGACAAACTATTAACATGGTTGGCCATGGGTGATTTTCACATTGAGAAAATATTTTTCAGAATCTGACATTTCATCATGGATAAAATTGATCGATTATTCATATTATAAACCAAAGGAACTAATAAACCCAAGGTTTTAGTATTATAAACCAAAGGAATTGGCGAACCCAAGGGAATTGATTTAAACATTTAGACAAGTTTTGTCAGAATGCGATGCTGGACGAGCTATGAACATGGTTGGCCATGGGTGATTTTCATATTGAGGAAATATTTGTCAGAATGTGACATTTGATCATGGATGACATTGATCGATTATTCATATTATAAGCCAAAAGAACTAATAAAATTTAGGGTTTAATATTATAAACCAAAAGAATTGGTGAAGCAAAGGGAATTGATTTAAACATTCAGATAATTGTTGTCACAATGCGACGTTGGACCAACTATGACCATGGTTGGCCATGGGTGATTTTCATATTGAGACAATATTTATCAGAATATGAAATTTTATCATCGATGAAATTCATCGATTATTCATATTATAAACCAAAAGAACTAATAAACCCAAGGGTTTAATATTATAAACCAAAGGAATTGGTGAACCCAAGGGAATTGATTTAAACATCGAGACAATTTTTGTGACAATGTAACGTTGGACCAACTATGACCATGGTTGTCCATGGGTGATTTTCATATTGAGACAATATTTTTTAGAATGTGAAATTTGATCACGGATGACATTGATCGATTATTCATATTATAAACCGAAAGAACTAGTAAACCCAAGGGTTTAATATTATAAACCAAAGGAATTAGTGAACACAAGGGAATTGATTTAAACATCGAGACAATTTTTGTGACAATGCAACATTGGATCAACAATGACCATCATTGTCCATGGGTGATTTTCATATTGAGAGAATATTTGTCAGAATGTGACATTTGATCATGGATGAAATTGATCAATTATTCATATTATAAACCAAAAGAAATAATAAAACCAACGGTTTAATATTATAATCCAAAGGAATTGGTGAACCCAAGGGAAAACCATTACCCAACAAATTATAAACCAAACCAATTGGTGAACCCAAGGGAATTGATTTAAACATCGAAACAATTTTTGTGACAATGGGACGTTGGACCAACTATGACCATGGTTGGCCATGGGTGATTTTCATATTGAGACAATATTTTTCAGAATGTGACATTTGATCATGGATGACATTGATAAATTATTCATATTATAAACCAAAAGAACTAGTAAACCCAAGGGTTTAATATTATAAACCAAAGGAATTGTTGGAGGCAAGGGAATTGATTTAAACATTAAGACCATTTTTGTCACAATGCGACGATGGACTAACTATGACCATGGTTGGCCATGGCTGATTTTTATATCGAGCCAATATTTGTCAGAATGTGACATATGATCATGGATGACGTTGATTGATTATTCATATTATAAACTGAAAGAACTAATAAACCCAAGGGTTTAATATTATAAACCAAAGGAATTGGAGAACCCAAGGGAAAACCATTACCCAAAAAATTATAAACCAAAGGAATTGGTGAACCCAAGGGAATTGATTTAAACATTCACACAATTGTTGTCACAATGCGACGTTGGACCAACTATGACCATGGTTGGGCATGGGTGATTTTCATATTGAGACAATATTTGTCAGAATGTGACATTTAATCATGGATAAAATATATCGATTATTCATATTATAAATCAAAAGAACTTGTAAACCCAAGGGTTTAATATTATAAACCATTGGAATTGGTGAACCCAAGGGAATTGATTTAAACATTGAGACAATTGTTGTCACAATGTGGCATTAGACCAACTATTACCATGGTTGGCCATGGGTGATTTTAATATTGAGACAATATTTGTAAGAATGTGACATTTTATCATGGATTAAATTGATCGATTATTCATATTATAAACCAAAAGAACTAATAAACCCAAGGGTTTAATATTATAAACCAAAGGAATTGGTGAACCTAAGGGAAAACCATTACCCAAAAAATTATAAAACAAAGGAATTGGTGAGCCCAAGGGAATTGATTTAAGCATTGAGACAATAGTTGTCACAATGCGACGTTGGACCAACGATGAACATGGTTGGCCATGGGTGATTTTCATATTGAGAAAATATTTGTCAAAATGTGACATTTTATCATGGATTAGGTTGATCGATTATTCATATTATAAACTCAAAGAACTAATAAAACCAAGGGTTTAATATTATAAACGAAACGAATTGGTGAACCCAAGGGAAAACAATTACCCAAAAAATTATAAACCAAAGGAATTGGTGAACCAAAGGGAATTTATTTAAACATCGAGACAAATTTTGTCACAATGCGACGTTGGACCAACTATGACCACGGTTGGTCATGGGTGATTTTCATATTGAGACAATATTTGTCAAAATGTGACATTTAATCATGGATGACATTGATTGATTATTCATATTATAAACCAAAAGAACTAATAAACCCAAGGGTTTAATATTATAAATCAAAGGAATTGGTGAACCCAAGAAATTTATTTAAGCATTGAGACAATTTTTGTGACAATGCGACATTGGACCAACTATGACCATCGTTGGCCATTGGCTATTTCATATTGAGACAATATTTGTCGAGAATGTGACATATGATCATGGATGACGTTGATCGATTGTTCATATTATAAGCGAAAGAACTAATAAACCAAAGGGTTTAATATTATAAACCAAACGGGTGGTGAACCCGAGGGAATTGATTTAAAAATTGAAAAACTATTGTCACAATGCGATGTTGGACCAACTATGACCATCGTTTGCCATGGGTGATTTTCATATTGAGATAATATTTGTCAAAATGTGACATTTGATCATGGATGACATTGATCGATTATTCATATTATAAACCAAAAGAACTAGTAAACCCAAGGGTTTAATATTATAAACCAAAGGAATTGGTGAACCCAAGGGAATTGATTTAAAGATAGAGACAATTTTTGTCACAATGAGACGTTAGACCAACTATTACCATGGTTGGCCATGGGTGATTTTCATATTGAGACAATATTTGTAACAATGTGACATTTTATCATGGATGAAATTGATCGATTATTCATATTATAAACCAAAATAACTAATAAACCCAAGGGTTTAAATATTATAAACCAAAGGAATTGGTGAACCCAAGGGAATTGATTTAAACATTGAGACAATTGTTGTGACAATGCGACGTTGGACCAACTATGACCATTATTGGCCATGGGTGATTTTCATATTGAGACAATATTTGTTAGAATGTGACATATGATCATAGATGACATTATTCTATTTTTCATATTATAAACCAAAAAAACTAATAAACCGAAGGGTTTAATATTATAAACCAAAGGAATTGGTGAACCCAAGGGAATTGATTTAAACATAGAGAAAAATTTTGTGACAATGTGACGTTGGACCAGCTATGACCATGGTTGGCCATGGGTGATTTTCATATTGAGACAATATTTGTCAGAATGTTACATTTGATCATGGATGACATTGATCGATTATTCATATTATAAACCAAAATAACTTGTAAACCCGAGGGTTTAATATTATAAACCGAAGGAATTGGTGAACCCAAGGGAATTGATTTAAACATTGAAACAAGTTTTGTCACAATGCGATGTTATACCAACTATGACCATGGTTGGCCATGGGTGATTTTCATATTGAGACAATATTTGTAACAATGTGACATTTGATCATGGATGAAATTGATCGATTATTCATATTATAAACCAAAAGAACTAATAAACCCAAGGGCTTAATATTATAAACCAAAGGAATTGGTGAAACCAAGGGAAAACCATTAACCAAAAAATTATAAACCAAAGGAATTGGTGAACCCAAGGTAATTGATTTAAACATCGAGAAAATTTGTGTGAAAATGGGACGTTGGACCAACTATGTCCATGGTTGGCCATGGGTGATTTTCATATTGAGACAATATTTGTTAGAATGTGATATTTGATCATGGATAGCGTTGATCGAGTATTCATATTATATTTGAAAGAACTAATAAAACCAAGGGTTTAATATTATAAACCAAACGAATTGGTGAACCGAAGGAAAACAATTACCCAAAAAATTGTAAACCAAAGGAATTGGTGAACCCAAGGGAATTTATTTAAACATCGAGACAACTTTTGTCACAATGCGAAGTTGGACCAACTATGACCATGGTTGGCCATTGGTGATATTCATATTGAGACAATATTTGTCAAAATGTGACATTTGATCATGGATGACATTGATCGATTATTCATATTAGAAACCAAAAGAACTAATAAACCCAAGGGTTTAATATTATAAACCGAAGGAATTGGTGAACCCAAGGGAATTGATTTAAACATCGAGACAACTTTTGTCACAATTCAACATTGGAACAACTATGACCATGGTTGGCTATGGGTGATTTTCATATTGCAACAATATTTTTCATAATTTGACATATGATCATGGATGACGTTGATCGATTATTCATATTATAAACCAAAAAAACTAATAAAACCAAGGGTTTAATATTATAAACCAAAGGAATTGGTGAACCCACGGGAAAACCATTACCCTAAAAATTATAAACCAAACGAATTGTTGAACAAAGGGAATTGATTTAAACTTTAAGACAATTGTTGTCACAATGCGACGTTGGACCAACTACGAACATGGTTGGCCATGGGTGATTTTCATGTTGAGACAATATTTGTTAGAATGTGACATTTGATCATAGATGACATTGATCGATTATTCATATTATAAACCAAAAGAGCTAGTAAAGCCAAGGGTTTAATATTATAAACCAAAGGAATTAGTGAACCCAAGGGAATTGATTTAAACATTGAGACAAGTTTTGTCACAATGCGATGTTAGACCAACTATGACCATGGTTGGCCATGGGTGATTTTCATATTGAGACAATATTTGTAAAAATGTGACATTTGATCATGGATGAAATTGATCGATTATTCATATTATAAACCAAAAGAACTAATAAACCCAAGGGTTTAATATTATAAACCAAAGGAATTTATGAAACCAATGGAAAACCATTACCCAACAAATTATAAACCAAAGGAATTGGTGAACCCAAGGGAATTGATTTAAACATCGAGACAATTTTTGTGACAATGTGATGTTGGACCAACTATCACCATCGTTGGCCATGGGTGATTTTCATATTGAGACAATATTTTTCAGAATGTGACATTTGATCATGGATGACATTGATCGATTATTCATATTATCAACCGAAAGAACTAGTAAACCCAAGGGTTTAATACTATAAACCAAAGGAATTGTGTAACCCAAGGGAATTGATTTAAACATTGAGACAATTTTTGTCACAACGCGAATTTGGACCAACTATGACCATGGTTGGCCATGGGTGATTTTCATATTGAGAGAATATTTTTCAGAATGTGAGATATGATCATGGATGACATTGATCAATTACTCATGTTATAAAGCAAAAGAACTATTAAACCCAAGGGTTTAATATTATAAACCAAAGGAATTGGTGAATCCAAGGGAAAACAATTACCCAAAAAATTATAAGCCAAAGGAATTGGTGAACCCAAGGGAATTGATTTAAACATCGAGACAACTTTTTTCACAATGCAACGTTGGACCAACTATGACCATGGTTTTCCTTGGGTGATTTTCATATTGAGATAATATTTTTCAGAATGTGACTTTTGATCATGGATGACTTTGATCGATTATTCATATTATAAACCAAAGGAACTAATAAACCCAAGGATTTAATATTATAAACCAAAATAATTAGTGAACCCAAGGAAATTGATTTAAAAATTCAGACAATTGTTGTCACAATGTGACGTTGGAGCAACTGTGACCATGCTTGGCCAAGGTTGATTTTCATATTGAGGAAATATTTTTCAGAATGTGAGATTTGATATTGGATGAAATTGATCGGTTATTCATATTATAAACCAAAAGAACTAATAAACCCAAGAGTTTAATATTATAAACCAAAGGAATTGGTGAACCCAAGGGAATTAATTTAAACATTGAGACAATTGTTGTCACAATGCGACGTTGGACCAACTATGACCATGGTTGGCCATGGGTTATTTTCATATTGCGACAATATTTGTCAGAATGTGACATATGATCATGGATGACGTTGATCGATTATTCATATTATAAACCAGAAGAACTAATAAAACCAAGGGTTTAATATTATAAACCAAAGGAATTGGTGAACCCAAGGGAAAACCATTACCCTAAAAATTATAAACTGAACGAATTGGTGAACCCAAGGGAATTGATTTAAACATTCAGACAATTGTTGTCACAATGCGATGTTGGACCAATTTAGGAACATGGTTGGCCATGGTTGATTTTCATATTGAGACAATATTTGTCAGAATGTGACATTTGGTCATGGATGAAATTGATCGATTATTCATATTATAAACCAAAATAACTAATAAACCCAATGGTTTAATATTATAAACCAAAGGAATTTGTGAACCCAAGGGAAAACCATTACCGAAAAAATTATAAACCAAAGGAATTGGTGAACCCAAGGGAATTGATTTAAACATTGAGACAATTTTTGTCACAATGCGACATTAGAACAAATATGACCATGGTTGGCCATGGGTGATTTTCATATTGAGACAATATTTGTCAGAATGTGATGTTTGATCTTCGATGAAATTGATCAATTATTCATATTATAAACGAAAAGAACTAATAAACCCAAGGGTTTAATATTATAAACCAAAGGAATTGGTGAACCCAAGGGAATTGATTTAAACATAGAGACAATTTTTGTGACAATGCAATGTTGGACCAACTATGACCATGGTTGGCCATGGGTGATTTTCATATTGAGACAATATTTGTCAGAATGTGACATTTGGTCATGGATGACATTAATCGATTATTCATATTATAAACCAAAATAGCTAGTAAACCCAAGGGTTTAATATTATAAACCAAAGGAATTGGTGAACCCAAGGGAATTGATTTAAACATTGAGACAATTTTTGTCACAATGCGACGTTAGACCAACTATGACCATGGTTGGCCATGGGTGATTTTCATATTGAGACAATATTTTTCAGAATGTGACATATGATCATGGATGACGTTGATCAATTATTCATATTATAAACCAAAATAGCTAATAAAACCAAGGGTTTAATATTATAAACCAAAGGAATTGGTGAACCCAAGGGAATTGATTTAAACATCGAGACAATTTTTTTCACAATGTGACGTTGGACAAACTATGAACATGGTTTGCCATGGGTGATTTTCACATTGAGAAAATATTTTTCAGAATCTGACATTTCATCATGGATAAAATTGATCGATTATTCATATTATAAACCAAAGGAACTAATAAACCCAAGGTTTTAGTATTATAAACCAAAGGAATTGGCGAACCCAAGGGAATTGAATTAAACATTTAGACAATTTTTGTCAAAATGCGATGCTGGACGAGCTATGAACATGGTTGGCCATGGGTGATTTTCATATTGAGGCAATATTTGTCAGAATGTGACATTTGATCATGGATGACATTGATCGATTATTCATATTATAAACCAAGAGAACTAATAAAATTTAGGGTTTAATATTATAAACCAAAAGAATTGGTGAAGCAAAGGGAATTGATTTAAACATTCAGATAATTGTTGTCACAATGCGACGTTGGACCAACTATGACCATGGTTGGCCATGGGTGATTTTCATATTGAGACAATATTTGTAATAATGTGACATTTTATCATGGATGACATTGATCAATTATTCATATTATAAACCAAAACAACTAGTAAACCTAAGGGTTTAATATTATAAACCAAAGGAATTGGTGAACCCAAGGGAATTGATTTAAACATTTAGACAATTTTTGTCACAATGCGACGTTAGACCAACTATGACCATCATTGGCCATTGGTGATTTTGATGTTGAGACAATATTTGTCAGAATGTGACATATGATCATGGATGACATTGATCGATTATTCACATTAAAAACCAAAAGAACTAATAAACCCAAGTCTTTAATATTATAAACAAAAGGAATTGGTGAGCCCAAGGCAAAACCATTACCCAACAAATTATAAACCAAAGGAATTGGTGAAACTAAGGGAATTGATTTAAACATCGAGACATTTTTTGTGACAATGCGACGTTGGAAAAACTATGACCATGGTTGGCCATGGGTTATTTTCATATTGAGACAATATTTTTTAGAATGTGACATTTGATCATGGATGACATTGATCGATTATTCATATTATAAAAAAAATAACTAAAAAACCCAAGGGTTTAATATTGTAAACCAAAGGTATTGGTGAACCCAAGGGAATTGGTTTAAAAAATCAGACAATTGTTGTCACAATGCGACGTTGGACCAACTATGAACATGGTTGGCCATTACTGATTTTCATATTGAGACAATATTTGTTAGAATGTGACATTTTATCGGGGATGAAATTGATCGATTATTCATATTATAAAGAAAAATAAATAATAAACCCAAGGCTTTAATATTATAAACCAAAGGAATTGGTGAACCCAAGGGAATTGATTTAAATATTCACACAATTGTTGTGACAATGCAACGTTGGACCAACTATGACCATGGTTGGCCATGGGTGATTTTCATATTAAGACAATATTTGTCAGAATGTGACATTTGATCATGGATGAAATTGATCGATTATTCATATTATAAACCAAAAGAACTAATAAACCCAAGGGTTTAATATTATTGACCAAAGGAATTGGTGAACCCAAGGGAATTGATTTAAACATTGAGACAATTGTTGTCACAATGCGACGTTGGACCAACTATGACCATGGTTGGCCATGGGTTATTTTCATATTGAGACACTATTTTTCATAAATTTACATATGATCATCCATGACGTTGATCGATTAGTCATATTATAAACCAAAAGAACTAATAAAACCAAGGGTTTAATATTATAAACCAAAGAAATTCGTGAACCCAAGGGAAAACCATTACCCAATAAATTATAAACCAAATGAATTGGTGAACCCAAGGGAATTGATTTAAAAATTCAGAAAATTGTTGTCACAATGCGACGTTGGACCAACTATGAACATGGTTGGCCATGGGTGATTTTCATATTGAGACAATATTTGTCAGAATGTGACATTTGATCATGGATGACGTTGATTGATTATTCATATTATAAACCAAAAGAACTAATAAACCCAAGGGTTTAATATTATAAAACAAAGGAATTGGTTAAACCAAGGGAAAACCATTACCCAACAAATTATAAACCAAACAAATTGGCGAACCCAAGGGAATTGATTTAAACATCGAGACAATTTTTTTCACAATGCGATGTTGGACAAACTATGACCATGGATGGCCATGGGTGATTTTCATATTGAGACCATATTTTTCAGAATATGACATTTCATCATGGATGACATTGATCGATTATTCACATTATAAACCAAAAGAACTAATAAACCTAAGGGTTTTGACGCAACAACACTGAAAGGTCCGCCTATGGAGAGTTGGTCGACGATGACGTGGCTCTGTCAATTTTTCCCTTGCTCCACGTGTTTTATTTCTTTTTATTAATTATAAAATTCACAGAATTTGATAAGTAATACTATTCGCAATGTTTAACTTTATATAATATCCCCGAAACTTAAATTATGCCTTTCCGGACTTTATATTAGTCTTCCAAACATATATTAATACCCCGCACATGCAAATAAACTTTATAATATAACTTTCGCTCCGGGCCCACCTCTACATCCAATAGCCAATCAAATATATGCTCGTACCTTAGGTTAAACCTCGCGCATCTTCGTCTGGTGACCACCGTCCGATGACTCTGTGCCAGATCGACGGCCCTCGTCAATATCGTTCGGCGTCCTCGTACTGGCTTTAACGTGTGATGAGAATACGGAAAGGTGATTTTGTACTCCCATCCGGTGCTACGTGTCGATGGTTCTGTGGAATCGCTTCAATTCAGAGAATACCGCCTTCTCCGCTAAAGTGGTGTGATATGGGCAATCCGCCTTTGGAAATCCACTCGTGGTTTTGCTACAGTGATTAACCAAAGGTCGAGTTGGGGTTGGGATATCCTTCTTATGCCTGAACTTCGGTCTATAGCTCGGTTTCGTTTCAACAGAATTCGTCACAATTGTACAGTGGAGATTTTCACAATAAAGATACAGACAGAGG
This sequence comes from Pinus albicaulis, assembly GCA_034641835.2. Taxonomy (NCBI): domain Eukaryota; kingdom Viridiplantae; phylum Streptophyta; class Pinopsida; order Pinales; family Pinaceae; genus Pinus; species Pinus albicaulis. The sequence goes on from CM076574.1 coordinate 690,681,138, forward strand.
AATTACGGTGGAAATTACTCGCAGAGTTTATCCAACCAATTCATGAGAACAGTAGACAAATAATGCAGAATTATACAATCACCATTCTCAATGATTTCACATCGAACCAATGTACAATTGTTTCTCAATCAAACAATTTATTCATTAATAAGAATTCAAGACAATTAAATGGCCAACGAACATTAAAATCATTTAACTGGAAAAAATTGTTAACACACAGAGTTTTATTACGGGAATCTCTCGTCCTCTTCTTTTTTTCTCTCCCTCCGGAGAATACAGTTTATACAAGAACATATATCCTTTTGGTTCATTTGCGAGGACCGTTATGGTAACTCAAGAGCCTAATTACAATTATTCGAAACTAAAAACATCACAGATGGACTAACTATTCGACTTCTACAACTTAACTGAAATAATAATACAATCAGCTAAGGTATTGAAACCTAGCTGTAACAATTTGACTGTTTTCAAACCCTCCTAGCCACAACATGTGGACAAAACTCCTACATTGCTGGCTAGTATGTAATGCCCCTGCATCAAACTCCCGAGGCAATTTTCTTCATGGGCTCATGTCCATGAGCTCCTCCACTGATCTGCCTATCTTCTGAAAAATTTCTTCAGTCATCCAAGTGGCATCTTCCTCTGGCTTATCCTTCCATTTGATCAAGTACTTAAAGTACTCTTGTCCTCTGGTCCTTCTGAACACCCTTTTATCCAATATCTTCTCTGGTTGCAATGGTTGTGCTGGAGGTAGCTGCTCTTTCCACTCAATCTATTCCTTATTTGCTGCTCCTTCTTCTACACCATCATCCTCATACTTTTACAAATCTGCAACATTAAAAATGGGAGATATTCCAACATCATGTGGTAATTCAATCTCATAAGAATTTTCAGAAAACTTCCTAAGTATCTTGCATGGCCCAATATTTTTGAACTTCAATTTATTGTACTGCTTATTTGGGAATCTCTCCTTTCTCAAGTGTGCCAAAACCAGATCTCCTACTTCAAAGTGAACTTCTTTTCTACTCAAGTCTGCTCTGTTTTTGTATTTTATACTGCTTCCTTGTAGTTGTTTTTTCACTTTTTCATGTATGGCCTGGATCTCTGAAGCAAATTCCTCACCATCTGCACTCCTTAGCTCTGCTCTTCCCAGATTTCTTAACTCTGATATTACTCTGGGGTGCATTCCATAAACAATATGAAATGGACTCTGCCTTGTGCTCCTGTTTGGTGAGTCATTATATGCATACTTTGCCTGGGGAAAAATATGATCCCACTGTTTGGGATGTTCTCCTGCAAGGCTTCTCAATAAATTTCCCAAACTCATATTCACTACCCCAGTTTTTCCGTCAGTCTAAGGATGATAAGCTGAGCTGAAACTCAGTTTGGTACCAATTTTCTTCCACATTGTCCTCCAAAAGTGCCCCACAAATCTGGTGTCTCTGTCTGAAACAATACTCTTGGGCAACCCATGCAGTCTAACAACTTCTTTGAAGAACAAGTTAGCAACATGGGTGACATCACTAGTTTTATAACATGGAATAAAATGTGCCATCTTGGAGAATCTGTCCACCACAGAAAAGACTGCATCATTCCCTCTCTGAGTCTTGGGAAATCCTAGAACAAAATCCATACTCACCATGTCCCAAGGTCTGTCTGGAATAGGTAAAGGAGTGTAAAATCCTGCATTTTGGCTCCTTCCTTTAGCATATTGAAAAATCTTGCAATTCTTCACAAACTTGTCCACTTCTTCTCTCATCTTTGGCCAGAAATAAAAGTGACTCAGCTGCTCATAAGTCTTATCAGTACCAAAGTGTCCAGCAAGTCCCCCACTATGCTTCTCTTTGATCAAATTTTCTCTCATGGAACATTTTGGTACACACAGTTGGCTTCTTCTGAATAACAAGTCCTCCTGCGGGAAATAATCCAGACACTGGCTTCTATCTGTTAAAATAGGGTTAAGAAATTCCTTAATTGCTTCCTTAAAATCAGGATTTGTTTTGTACAATTCCCTGAGAAAATCAAATCTTGCAACTTCAAAATTAGTTTCTTGAACAAGCATGTGCCTCCTACTCAAAGCATCAGCTAGTCTCTTGGCTTGGCCACTTATATGTTTAAAAAAAAAATTAAAAATTTGGAGATACTCAACCCATTTAGAATGCTTATGTTTCAACTTGGGCTGCTGTACAATATACTGTAAAGCATGATTGTCAGAATATAATAAAAACTCCCTAGACATCAAATAATGTCTCCATTTCTTCAATGCCTGAACAATTGCATAGAATTCCTTCTCATAAGAGGAATACTTTCTTCTGGTGTCATTCAAATTTTCACTGAAGTATGCCACAGGCCTATCATCCTGACTCAACACAGCTCCAATGGCCTCTCCACTGGCATCGCATTTTACTTGAAATGGTTTAGTAAAATCAGGCAGAATCAAAACATGCTTCTCTGTTATCTTTTGCTTTAGCAGCTTAAAATTTATTTCTGCTTCAGTATTCCACTTAAATGTTTTTTTCTCTTCCTTATTGTATCAATTATGGGTGCATTGATCTTACTGAAGTTTCTTATAAACTTTCTGTAAAAACTAGCAAGTCCATGGAAACTTCTTACCTCAAAAACATTCCTGGGTGAAGGCCACTCCACAATTTCCTTTACCTTTTCTGGGTCCATCTTCAATCCTTTTGCAAAAACAACAAACCCAAAATACACCAACTCTTCCTTCATGAATGAGCATTTCTTTATATTTATCAACAGCCTCTCTTGGTGCAGCTTCTTCAAGACATGATTAAGATGCCTTAAATGTTCTTCTCTAGTTCTGCTGAAAACTAATATATCATCCAGATACACTATCACAAATTTACCAATGAATTCTTTCAATACTTCATTCATAAGTCTCATAAAATTTCTTGGTGCATTTGACAACCCAAAAGGCATTACCATCCATTCATACAGTCCTTCATTTGTCTTAAAAGCAGTTTTCCACTCATCACCCTCTCTTATTCTAATCTGATGGTATCCACTTTTCAAATATATCTTTGAGAAATATTTAGCACCACTCAAGTATTCCATCAAGTCCTCAACTCTGGGAAAAGGAAATCTTTACCTGATTGTGATCTTATTAATTTCTCTAGAATTGGTACACATCCTCCAACCTCCATCTTTCTTTGGGCTCAACACTGCTGGTACTGCACATGGACTCAGACTTTCTCTGATCAGTCCTGTGTCCACCAATTACTGTACTTGTCTCCTGATTTCCTCATTTTCCTTGGGAGTCATTCTATAGGCTGCCTTATTTGGCAAATTCGAACCAGGGATAAAATCTATCTGATGGCTGATATTTCTCACAGGTGGCAGCCCATCAGGTAAATCATCCACAACAATGTCATAGTAATTGTCTAACATATCTTGTATTTCTACTGGTAAATCATAAATCTTTGTGGAAGTAAGAACTAATTTAGGTTTGCAAAATAAAGCAAATCTTACCTCTCCTTATTCTATCTACTGTAGATATTCCTTCCCGCTCAACAACAAGGTCTTTGGATCAATCACTCTACTGGATGGCTCTCCTTCTTCCATGGGAATCAACGTATGATGTACCCCATCTTTGAAGAAATTGTAAGTGTTCTTCTTGCCATCGTGCACTGCTGCTCTGTCAAACTGCCAAGGCCTACCCAGCAGTATATGACATACATCTATGGGAATTACATCACACAGGACCTTATCTTTATATTTGCCCATTTGCAGCTCTATATCACACTGTTCTTTCACAACCAGCTGATGTCCTTTATGTAGCCAGGACACCCTGTAGGGAGTTGGATGCTCCCTTGTCTTCAACTTCAACTTCTTTATTACGTCAGTGGAAACCAGATTGTCTATATTTCCACTATCAATGACTAGCTGGCAGCATTTCCCTTGGAATTTCCATATGCTCCAAAACAAATTCTTCCTTTGTGTAGGCTCAGTAACCTCTTTGGCTTGCTTCAACAGGACCTTATTCACCACCAAGGATTATCCCCTCTCTGAAAGAATTTATTCTTCGATTTCTGCCTCTTCTCCAGCCTGGGAAACAACAACATTCCTTAGACCAGCACCCACATTCTCTGGACATTCATAGTGCTTGTGTCCCACTTGCTGACATCTATAACACCTCAATTCTCTACCTATGCCTCTATCTCTACCTCCTCTTCCTTTTCCTCTGTAAGAACCCCTTCTGCCCCTTACATCATCCTCTGTAGATGCATTATGAGGTGAGATACTATTAGCTCCATCCCTGGGTGTAGCAGGCTTTCCTCTACCACCCTGACTTCCCTTTCCTCGGAAAGTACCTCTCTTCTTGGCAGACTGTTTCCTCAGGAGTTTCTCCTCTACTTTCAAGGCCATATAGTAGGCCTCTTCCACTGTCTTAGGAGATAGGAGACAAATCTCATCTTGGATATCTAGCTTGATATCATTCACATATCTGGCAGTCTTCTCAGGTGTGTCTTGGAATTGCCCAGCCCTTATGCTTACTCTGTAGAATTCCTCTGTGTATTCTTTTACTGTCAGCAACCTCTATCTCAGGTTTTTCATTTGCTTATACAATTTCAGCTGGTAATCACTAGGAAATAATTTACCTTTTAAATTGGCCATCATTCTGGTCCAAATTTTAATAGGTTGCTTTCCAACTCTCCTCCTCTCTTCCTGCACTTCATCCCACCAAAGTGTAGCATGTCCTTTCAGCTTTGTTACTGCAAACTTGACCTTCTTATCTTCACTTATTTCTTCATAATCGAAGCACTTGTTAAATTCATTTATCCAGTCTACTATTTCTTCTAGATTCAGTCCCCCTGCATAACTCTATACTTCAATCCTGGGCTTAACTGCAGACCCCAGAACAGTTCTAAGGAGCCTCATGTCAGGAGGTATTTCAACATTTTCTTCTGCTTCTTCCGTCTCAAGTTCGCTGATGTCTTCAGGATCTCTGGACTGTCTTCTCTCCATGGCATCTATTCTGGCCTCGACCCTCTGCAACATCCCCAACACCTCTGCGTTGGCAACGGGCCTCCTTCTGCCAGCACCTCTACCAACTCAGATTTCCATGCCAGTAGAAAAACTTCATACAATAGCTCTGATACCACAAATGATGCAACAACGCCGAAAGGTCCGCCTACGGAGAGCTGGTCGACGGTGACATGGCTCTGTCAATTTTTCCCTTGCTCCACGTGGTCTATTTATTTTTATTAATTATCAAATTCACAGAATTTGATAATTAATACTATCCACAACTTTTAACTTTATATAATATCCCCGAACCTTAAATTAGGCCTTTCCAAACTTTATATTAGTCTTCCAAACTTATATTAATACCCCGCACATGCAAATAAACTTTATAATAGAACTTTCACTCCAGGCCCACCTCTACGTCCAATAGCCAATTAAATATACGCCCGTACCTTAGGTTAAACCTCGCCAATATCGCTCGGCGTCCTCGTACTGGCTTTAACGTGTGATGAGAATACGGAAAGGTGGTTTTGTACTACCGTCCGGTGCCACGTGTCGATGGTTCTATGGAATCGCTTCAATTCAGAGAATACTGCCTTCTCCGCTAAAGTGGTGTGATATGGGAAATCCGCCTTTGGGAATCCACTCATGGTTTTGCTACAGTGATTAACCAAAGGTCGAGTCAGGGTTGGGATATCCTTCTTATGCCTTAACTCTGGTCTATAGCTCGGTTTCGTTTGAACAGAATTCGTCACAATTGTACAGTGGGGATTTCCACAATAAAGATACAGACAGAGGACCTACGGTGGAAATTACTCGTAGAGCTTATCCAACCAATTCACGGGAACAATAGACAGATAATGTGGAATTATACAATCACCATTCTCAACGATTTCACATTGAACCAGTGTACAATCGTTTCTCAATCAAACAATTTCTTCATTAATAAGAATTCAAGACAATTAAATGGACAACGAACATTAAAATCATTTAACTGGAAATAATTTTTAACACACAGAGTTTTATTACGGGAATCTCTCATCCTCTTCTTTTGTTCTCTCCCTCCGGAGAATACAATTTATACAAGAACATATATCCTTTCGGTTCCTCTACGAGGACCGTTATGGTAACTCAAGACCCTAATTAGAATTATTCGAAACTAAAAACATGATAGATGGACTAAATATTCGACTTCTACAACTTAACTGAAATAATAATACAATAAACTAAGGTATTGACACCTAGTTGTAACAATTCGACTGTTTTCAAACCCTCCTAGCCACAACATGCGGACAAAAATCCTACATTGCTGGCTAGTATCTAATGCCCCTGCATTAGGTTTAATATTATAAACCAAAGGAATTGGGGAACCCAAGGGAATTGATTTAAACATTCAAACAATTTTTGTCACAATGCGACGTTAGACCAACTATGACCATGGTTGGCCATGGGTGATTTTCATATTGAAACAATATTTGTTAGAATTTTACATAGGATCATGCATGACATTGATCTATTATTCATATTATAAACCAAAAGAACTAATAAACCCAAGGGTTTAATATTATAAACCAAAGGAATTAGTGAACCCAAGGGAAAACCAGTACACAACAAATTTTAAACCAAAGGAATTGGTGAACCCGAGGGAATTGATTTAAACATCGAGACATTTTTTGTCAAAATGCGACGTTGGACCAACTATGACCATGGTTGGCCATGGGTGATCCATATTGAGACAATATTTGTCAGAATGTGACATATGATCATAGATGACATTGATCGATTATTCATATTATAAACCAAAAGAACTAATAAACCCAAGGGTTTAATATTATAAACCAAAGGAATTGGTGAACCCAATGGAAAACCATTACCCAACAAATTATAAACCAAAGGAATTTGCGAACCGAAGGGAATTGATTTAAACATAGAGACAATTTTTGTCACAATGCGACATTGGACCAACTATGACCATGGTTGCTCATGGGTGATTTTCATATTGAGAAAATATTTGTCAGAATTTGACATTTTATCATGTATGACATTGATAAATTATTCATATTATAAGCCAAGAGAGCTAATAAACCCAAGGGTTTAATATTATAAATCAAAGGAATTTTTGAACCCAAGGGAATTGATTTAAACATTGAGACAATTGTTGTCACAATGCGACGTTGGACCAACTATGACCTTGGTTGGCCATGAGTGATTCTCATATTGAGACAATATTTGTCAGAATGTGACATATGATCATGAATGACGTTGATTGATTATTCATATTATAAACCAAAAGAACTAATAAAACCAAGGGTTTAGTATTATAAACCAAAGGAATTGGTGAAACCAAGGGAATTTATTTAAACATTGAGACAAATTTTGTCACAATGCGAGGTTGGACCAACTATGACCATGGTTGCCCATGGGTGATTTTCATATTGAGATAATATTAGTCAAAATGTGACATTTTTTCATGGATGACATTGATCGATTATTCATATTATAAACAAAAATAACTAATAAAACCAAGGGTTTAATATTATAAACCAAAGGAATTAGTGAACCCAAGGGAATTGATTTAAACATTGAGACAATTTTTTTGACAATCTGACGTTGGACCAACTAACACCTTCGTTGGCCATGGGTGATTTTCATATTGAGACAATATTTGTTAGAATGTGACATATGATCATGGATGACATTGATGGATTATTCACATTATAAACCAAAAGAACTAATAAAACCAAGGGTTTAATATTATAAACCAAAGGAATTGGTGAACCCAAGGGAAAATAATCACCCTAGAAATTATAAACCAAAGGAATTGGTGAACCCAAGGGAATTGATTTAAACATGGAGACAACTTTTGTCACAATGTGACGTTGGACCAACTATGACCATGGTTGACCATGGGTGATTTTCATATTGAGACAATATTTGTCAAAATGTGACATTTGATCATGGATTACATTGGTCGATTATTCATATTATAAACCGAAAGAACTAATAAACCCAAGGGTTTAATATTATAAACCAAAGTAATTGGTGAACCCAAGCGAATTTCTTTAAACATTGAAACAATTTTTGTGACAATAAGACGTTGGACCAACTATGACCATTGTTGGCTATGGGTGATTTTCATATTGAGACAATACTTGTCAGAATGTGACATATTATCATCGATGACATTGATCAATTATTCATATTATAAACCAAAAGAACTAATAAACCCAAGGGTTTAATATTATAAACCAAAGGAATTGGTGAACCCGAGGGAAAACCATTACCCAACAAATTATAAACCAAAGGAATTGGTGAACCCAAGGGAATTGATTTAAACATCAAGACAATTTTTGTGACAATGCGACATTGGACCAACTATGACCATGGTTGGCCATGGGTGATTTTCATATTGAGACAATATTTGTCAGAATGTGACATTTGATCATGGATGACATTGATTGATTCTTCATATTATAAACCAAAAGAACTAGTAAACCCAAGGTTTTAATATTATAAACCAAAGGAGTTGGTGAACCCAAGGGAATTGATTTAAAAATTGAGACAATTTTTGTAAAATGCGATGTTAGACCAACTATGACCATGGTTGGCCATGGGTGATATTCATATTGAGACAATATTTGTCATAATGTCACATTTGATCATGGATGAAATTGATTGATTATTCATATTATAAACCAAAAGAACTAATTAACCCAACGGTTTAATCTTATAAACCAAAGGAATTGGTGAACCCAAGGGAATTGATTTAAACATTCAGACAATTGTTGTGACAATGCGACGTTGGACCAACTATGACCATCGTTGGCCATGGGTAATTTTTATATTGAAACAATATTTTTCGGAATGTGACATATGATCATGGATGACATTGATTGATTATTCATATTATAAACCAAAATAACTAATAAACCCAAGGCTTTAATATTATAAACCAAAGGAATTGGTGACGCTAAGGAAAAACCATTACCCAACAAATTATAAACCAAAGGAATTGGTGAACCCAAGGGAATTGATTTAAACATCGAGCCAATTTTTGTCACAATGCGACGTTGGAAAAACTATGATCATGGTTGGCCATGGGTTATTTTCATATTGAGACAATATTTGTCAGAATGTGACATTTGATCGTGGGTGAAATTGATCGATTATTCATATTATAAAAAAAAAAAAAAACTAATAAACCCAACGGTTTAATATTATAAACCAAATCTATTGGTGAACCCAAGGGAATTGGTTTAAAAATTCAGACAATTGTTGTCACAATGCGACGTTGGACCAACTATGAACATGGTTGGCCATGGGTGATTTTCATATTGAGACAGTATTTGTCAGAATGTGACATTTGATCGGGGATGACATTGATCGATTATTCATATTATAAACCAAAAGAAATAAGATACCCAAGGTTTTAATATTATTAACCAAAGGAATTGGTGAACCCAAGGGAATTAATTTAAACATTCACTAAATTGTTCTGACAATGCGACACTGGACCAACTATGACCATGGTTGGCCATGGATGATTTTCATATTGGGACAATATTTTTCAGAATGTGACATTTGATCATGGATGAAATTGATCGATTATTCATATTGTAAACTAAAAGAACTAATAAACCCAAGGGTTTAATATTATTTACCAAAGGAATTGGTGAACCTAAGGGAATTTATTTAAACATTGAGACAATTGTTGTCACAATGGGACGTTGGACCAACTATGACCATGGTTGGCCATGGGTTATTTTCATATTGAGACAATATTGGTCAGAAATTGATGTATGATCATGGATGACGTTGATTGATTAGTCATATTATAAAAAAAAAAAGAGCTAATAAAACCAAGGGTTTAATATTATAACCCAAAGGAATTGGTTAAACCAAGGGAAAACCATTACCCAACAAATTATAAACTAAATAAATTGGTGAAGCCAAGGGAATTGATTTATACATTCAAACAATTTTTGTCACAATGCGACGGTGGACCAACTATGAACATGGTTGGCCATGGGTTATTTTCATATTGAGACAATATTTGTCAGAATGTGACATTTGATCATGGATGACGTTGATCGATTATTCATATTATAAAACAAAAGAGCTAATAAACCCAAGGGTTTAATATTTTAAACCAAAGGAATTGGTGAACCCAAGGGAAAACCATTACCCAACAAGTTATAAACCAAACGAATTGATGAACCCAAGGGAATTGATTCAAACATCGGGACAATATTTGTCACAATGCGATGTTGGAAAAACTATGACCATGGTTGGCCATGGGTGATTTTCATATTGAGACCATATTTTTTAGAATATGACAATTCATCATGGATGACATTGATCGATTATTCACATTATAAACCAAAAGAACTAATAAACCCAAGGTTTTAATATTATAAACAAAAGGAATTGGTGAACCCAAGGGAATTTATTTAAACATTGACACAATTTTTGTCACAATGCGACGTTAGACCAACTATGACCATGGTTGGCCATGGGTGATTTTCATATTGAGACAATATTTGTCAGAATTTTACATAAGATCATGCATGACGTTGATCGATTATTCATATTATAAACCAAAATAACTAATAAACCCAAGGGTTTCATATTATAAAACAAAGGAATTAGTGAACCCAAGTGAAAACAAGTACACAACAAATTTTAAACCAAAGGAATTGGTGAACCCAAAGGAATTGATTTAAACATCGAGATAATTTTTGTGACAATGCGACGTTGGACCAACTATGACCATGGTTGGCCATGGGTGATTTTCATATTGAGAAAATATTTTTCAGAATGTGACATATGATAATAGATGACGTTGATTGATTATTCATATTATAAACCAAAAGAAATAATAAACCCAATGCTTTAATGTAATAAACCAAAGGAATTGTTGACCCCAAGGGAAAACCATTACCCAACAAATTATAAACCAAAGGAATTGGTGAACCCAAGGGAATTGATTTAAACATCGACACAATTTTTGTGACAATGTGACATTGGACAAACTATGACCATGGTTGGCCATGGGTTATTTTCATATTGAGACAATATTTGTCAGAATGTGACATTTGATCGTGGATGACATTGATCACTTATCCATATTATAAAAAAAATAACTAATAAACCCAAGGGTTTAATATTATAAACCGAAGGAATTGGTGAACCCATTGGAATTGACTTAAATATTCAGACAATTGTTGTCAGAATGCGACATTGGACCAACTATGACCATGGTTGTCCATGGGTGATTTTCATATTGAGACAATATTTGTCAGAATGTGACATTTAATCATGGATGAAATTGATTGATTATTCATATTATAAACCAAAAGAACTAATAAACCCAAGGGTTTAATATTATTGACCAAAGGAATTGGTGAACCTAAGGGAATTGATTTAAACATTGAGAAAATTGTTGTCACAATGGGACGTTGCACCAACTATGACCATGGTTGGCCATGGGTGATTTTCATATTCATACAATATTTTTCAGAAATTGACTTCTGATCATGGATGAACTTGATCGATTAGTCATATTATAAACCAAAAGAACTAATAAAACCAAGGGTTTAATATTATAAACCAAAGGAATTGGTGACCCCAAGGGAAAACCATTACCCAAAAAATTATAAACCAAATGAATTGGTGAACCCAAGGGAATGGATTTAAACATTCAGACAATTGTTGTCAGAATGCGACGCTGGACCAACTATGAACATGGTTGGCCATGGGTGATTTTCATATTGAGACAATATTTGTCAGAATGTGACATTTGATCATGGATGAAGTTGATCGATTATTCATATTATAAACCAAAAGAGCTAATAAACCCAAGGGTTTAATATTTTAAACCAAAGGAATTGGTGAAACCAAGGGAAAACTATTACCCAAAAAATTATAAACCAAATGAATTGGTGAACCCAAGGGAATTCATTTAAACATCAAGACAATATTTGTCACAATGCGATGTTGTACAAACTATGACCATGGTTGGCCATGGGTGATTTTCATATTGAGACCATATTTTTTAGAATATGACATTTCATCATGGATAACATTGATCGTTTATTCACATTATAAACCAAAAGAACTAATAAACCCAAGGGTTTAATATTATAAACCAAAGGAATTGGTGAACCCAAGGGAATTGATTTAAACATTGAGACAATTTTTGTCACAATGCGACGTTAGACCAACTATGACCATGGTTGGCCATGGTTGATTTTCATATTGAGACAATATTTGTCAGAATTTTACATAAGATCATGCATGAAGTTGATCGATTATTCATATTATAAACCAAAAGAACTAATAAACCCAAGGGTTTAATATTATAAAACAAAGGAATTAGTGAACCCAAGGGAAAACCAGTACACAACAAATTTTAAACCAAAGGAATTGGTGAACCCAAGGGAATTTATTTAAACATTGAGACAATTTTTGTGACAATGCGACGTTGGACCAACTATGACCATTGTTGGCCATGGGTGATTTTCATATTGATAAAATATTTGTCAGAATGTGACATATGATCATAGATGACATTGATTGATTATTCATATTATAAACCAAAAGAAATAATAAACCCAAGGGTTTTAAATTATAAACCAAAGGAATTGGTGAACCCAATGGAATACCATTACCCAACAAATTATAAACCAAAGGAATTTGCGAACCCAAGGGAATTGATTTAAACATAGAGGCAATTTTTGTCACAATGCGACGTTGGACCAACTATGACCATATTGAGACAATATTTGTCAGAATGTGACATTTGATCATGTATGACATTGATCAATTATTCATATTATAAGCCAAAATAACAAATAAACCCAAGGGTTTAGTATTATAAACCAAAGGAATTGGTGAAGCCAAGGGAATTGATTTAAACATTGAGACAAATATTGTCACAATGCGAGGTTGGACCAACTATGACCATGGTTTCCCATGGGTGATTTTCATATTGAGATAATATTTGTCAAAATGTGACATTTTTTCATGGCCGACATTGATCGATTATTCATATTATAAAAAAGAAGAAGTAATAAACCCAAGGGTTTAATATTATAAACCAAAGGAATTAGTGAACCCAAGGGAATTGATTTAAAAACTGAGAAAATTTTTGTGACAATCTGACGTTGGACCAACTATGACTTTCGTTGGCCATGGGTGATTTTCATATTGAGAAAATATTTTTCAAGATGTGACTTTTGATCATGGATGACATTGATCGATTATTCATATTATAAACCAAAAGAAATAATAAACCCAAGGGTTTAATATTTTAAACCAAAGGAATTGGGGAACCCAAGGGAAAACCATTACCCAAAAAACTCTAAACCAAAGGAATTGGTGAACGCAAAGGAATTGATTTAAACATTGAGACAATTGTTGTCACAATGCGACGTTGGACAAACTATGAACATGGTTGGCCATGGGTGATTTTCATATTGAGACAATATTTATTAGAATGTGACATTTGATCGTAGATGAGGTCGAACGATTTTTCATATTATAAACCAAAGGAATTGATGAACCCAAGGGAAAAAAAATCACCCAACAAATTATAAACCGAAGGAATTGGTGAAACCAAGGAAATTGATTTAAACATGGAGACAACTTTTGTCACAATGTGACGTTGGACAAACTATGACCATGGTTGACCATGAGTGATTTTCATATTGAGACAATATTTTTCAAAATGTGACATTTGATCATGGATGAAATTGGTCGATTATTCATATTATAAACCAAAAGAACTAATAAACCCAAGGGTTTAATATTATAAACCAAAGGAATTGGTGAACCCAAGGGAATTTATTTAAACATTGAAACAATTGTTGTGACAATGCGACATTGGACCAACTATGACCATCGTTGGCCATGGGTGATTTTCATACTGAGACAATATTTGTCAGAATGTGACATATGATCATGGATGACATTGATCGATTATTCATATTATAAACCAAAAGAACTAATAAACCCAAGGGTTTAATATTATAAACCAAAGGAATTGGTGAACCCGAGGGAAAACCATTACCCAACAAATTATAAACCAAAGGAATTGGTGAACCCAAGGGAATTGATTTAAATATCGAGACAATTTTTGTGACAATGTGACATTGGACCAACTATGACCATGGTTGGCCATGGGTGATTTTCATATTGAGACAATATTTGTCAAAATTTAACATTTGATCATGGATGACATTGATCGATTATTCATATTATAAACCAAAAGAACGAATAAAACCAAGCGTTTAATATTATAAACCAAAGGAAATGATGAACCCAAGGGAAAACCATTAGCCAACAAATTATAAACCAAAGGAATTGGTGAAACCAAGGGAATTGATTTAAACATCGAGACAATTTTTGTGACAATGCGACGTTGGACAAACTATGACCATGCTTCGCCATTGGTGATTTTCATATTGAGAAAATATTTGTCAGAATGTGAGATTTGATCATGGATGACATTGATAGATTATTCATATTATAAAAGAAAATAACTAGTAAACCCAAGGGTTTAATATTATAAACCAAAGTAATTGGTGAACCCAAGGGAATTGATTTAAACATTCAGACAATTGTTGTCACAATGCGACATTGGACCAACTATGACCATCATTGGCCATGGGTGATTTTCATATTGAGACAATATTTTTCAGAATGTGACATTTGATCATGGATGAAATTGATCGATTATTCATATTACAAACCAAAAGAACTAATAAACACAAGGGTTTAATGTTATAAACCAAAGGAATTGGTGAACCCAAGTGAATTGATTTAAACATTGAGACAATTTTTGTCACAATGCGACGTTGTCCCAACTATGACCATGGTTGGCCATGTGTGATTTTCATATTGAGACAATATTTTTCAGAATGTGACATATGATCATGGATGAGGTTGATCGATAATTCATATTATAAACCAAACGAACTAATAAAACCAAGGGTTTAATATTATAAACCAAAGGAATTGGTGAACCAAAGGGAAAATCATTACCCAACAAATTATAAACCAAACGAATTGGTGAACCCAAGGGAATTGATTTAAACATTCAGACAATTGTTGTCACAATGCGACGTTGGACCAACTATGAACATGGCTGGAGATGGGTGATTTTCATATTGAGACAATATTTTTCAGAATGTGACATTTAATCATGGATGACATTGATCGATTATTCATATTATAATTCAAAAGATCTAATAAACCCAAGCGTTTAATATTATAAACCAAAGGAATTGGTGAACCCAAGGGAAAACCATTACCCAAAAAATTATAAACCAAATGAATTGGTGAACCCAAGGGAATTGATTTAAACATCGAGACAATTTTTGTCACAACGCGACGTTGGACAAAACTATGACAATGGTTTTCCATGGGTGATTTTCATATTGAGACAATATTTTTTAGAATCTGACATTTCATCATGGATGACATTGATTGATTATTCATATTATAAACCAAAGGAATTGGTGAACCCAAGGGAATTGATTTAAATATTCAGACAATTGTTGTCACAATGCAACGTTGGACCAACTACGACCATGGTTGGCCATGGGTGATTTTCATATTGAGACAATATTTGTCAGAATGTGACATTTGATAAAGGATTAAATTGATCGATTATTGATATTATAAACCAAAAGAACTAATAAACCCAAGGGAATTGATTTAAACATTGAGAAAATTGTTGTCACAATGCGATGTTGGACCAACTATGACCATGGTTGGCGATGGGTGATTTTCATATTGAGACAATATTTGTCAGAAAGTGACATTTGATCATGGGTGACATTGTTCGATTATTCATATTATAAACCAAAAGAGCTAATAAACCCAAGGGTTTAATATTATAAACCAAAGGAATTTTTGAACCCAAGGGAAACCATTACCCAAAAAATTATAAACCAAAGGAATTGGTGAACCCAAGGGAATTGATTTAAACATCGAGACAAATTTTTTCACAATGCGACGTTGGACCAACTATGACCATGTTTGGGCATGGGTGATTTTCATATTGAGAAAATATTTTTTAGAATGTGACACTTGATCATGGATGACATTGATCGATTATTCATATTATAAACCAAAAGAACTAATAAACCCAAGGGCTTAATATTATAAACCAAAGGAATTGGTGAACCCAAGGGAATTGATTTAAACATTCGGACAATTGTTGTCACAATGTGACGATGCACCAACTATGAACATGGTTGGAAATGGGTGATGTTCATATTGAGACAATATTTGTCAGAATGTCACATTTGATCATGGATGACATTGATCGATTATTCATATTATAAACCAAAAGAAATAATAAACCCAAGGGTTTAATATTATAAACCAAAGGAATTGGTGAACCCAAGGGATTTGATTTAAACATTCAGACAATTGTTGTCACAATGTGACGTTGGACAAAATATGACCATGGTTGGCCATGGGTGATTTTCGTATTCAGACAATATTTGTCAGAATGTGACATTTGATCATGGATGAAATTGATCGATTATTCATATTATAAACCAAAGGAATTAGTGAACCAAAGGGAAAACCATTACCCAACAAATTATAAACTAAAGGAATTGGTGAACCCAAGGGAATTGATTTAAACATTGAGACAATTGTTGTCACAATGCGACGTTGGACCAACTATGGCCATCATTGGCCATGGGTGATTTTCATATTCAGACAATATTTGTCGGAATGTGACATATGATCATGGATGACGTTGATCGATTATTCATATTATAAACCAAAAGAACTAATAAACCCAAGGGTTTAATATTATAAACCAAAGGAATTGGTGAACCCAAGGGAATTGATTTAAACATCGAGACAATTTTTGTCACAATGCGACGTTGGACCAACTATGGTCATGGTTGACATTGATCAATTATTCATATTATAAACCAAAAGAACTAGTCAAACTAAGAGGTTTAAAATTATAAACCAAAGAAATTGGTGAACCCAAGGGACAACCATTACCCAACAAATTATAAACCACAAGGAATTGGTGAACCCAAGAGAATTGATTTAAACATTGAAACAATGTTGTCACAATGCAACGTTGGACCAACTATGACCATGGTTGGCCATGGGTGTTTTTCATATTGAGACAATATTTGTCAGAATGTGACATTTTATCATGGATTACATTGATTGATTATTGATATTATAAACCAAAAGAACTGATAAACCCAAGGGTTTAATATTATAAACCAAAGGAATTGGTGAACCCAAGGGAAATCCATTACCTAAAAAATTATAAACCAAAGGAATTTGTGAACCCAAGGGAATTGATTTAAACATTGAGACAATTGTTGTCACAATGCGACATTGGACCAACTATGACAATGGTTGGCCATGGGTCATTTTCATTTTGAGACAATATTTGTCGGAATGTGACATTTGATCATGGATGACATTGATTGATTATTCATATTATAAACCAAAGGAATTGGTGAACCCAAGGAATTGATTTAAATATTCGAGACAATTGTTGTCACAATGCAACGTTGGACCAACTACGACCATGGTTGGCCATGGGTGATTTTCATATTGAGACAATATTTGTCAGAATGTGACATTTGATAAAGGATTAAATTGATCGATTATTGATATTATAAACCAAAAGAACTAATAAACCCAAGGGAATTGATTTAAACATTGAGAAAATTGTTGTCACAATGCGATGTTGGACCAACTATGACCATGGTTGGCGATGGGTGATTTTCATATTGAGACAATATTTGTCAGAAAGTGACATTTGATCATGGGTGACATTGTTCGATTATTCATATTATAAACCAAAAGAGCTAATAAACCCAAGGGTTTAATATTATAAACCAAAGGAATTTTTGAACCCAAGGGAAACCATTACCCAAAAAATTATAAACCAAAGGAATTGGTGAACCCAAGGGAATTGATTTAAACATCGAGACAAATTTTTTCACAATGCGACGTTGGACCAACTATGACCATGTTTGGGCATGGGTGATTTTCATATTGAGAAAATATTTTTTAGAATGTGACACTTGATCATGGATGACATTGATCGATTATTCATATTATAAACCAAAAGAACTAATAAACCCAAGGGTTTAATATTATAAACCAAAGGAATTGGTGAACCCAAGGGAATTGATTTAAACATTCGGACAATTGTTGTCACAATGTGACGATGGACCAACTATGAACATGGTTGGAAATGGGTGATGTTCATATTGAGACAATATTTGTCAGAATGTCACATTTGATAATGGATGACATTGATCGATTATTCATATTATAAACCAAAAGAAATAATAAACCCAAGGGTTTAATATTATAAACCAAAGGAATTGGTGAACCCAAGGGATTTTATTTAAACATTCAGACAATTGTTGTCACAATGTGACGTTGGACAAAATATGACCATGGTTGGCCATGGGTGATTTTCGTATTCAGACAATATTTGTCAGAATGTGACATTTGATCATGGATGAAATTGATCGATTATTCATATTATAAACCAAAGGAATTAGTGAACCAAAGGGAAAACCATTACCCAACAAATTATAAACTAAAGGAATTGGTGAACCCAAAGGAATTGATTTAAACATCAAGACAATTTTTGTGACAATGCGACGTTGGACCAACTATGCCATGGTTTTCCATGGGTGATTTTCATATTGAGACAATATTTGTCAGAATGTGACATATGATCATGGATGACGTTGATCGATTATTCATATTATAAATACAAATTACTAATAAACCCAAGGGTTTAATATTATAAACCAAAGGAATTTGTGAACCCAAGAAAATTGATTTAAGCATCGAGACAATTTTTTTCACAATGCGACATTGGACCAACTATGATCATGGATGACATTGATCAATTATTCATATTATAAACCAAAAGAACTAGTCAAACTAAGGGTTTAAAATTATAAACCAAAGGAATTGGTGAACCCAAGAGAAAACCATTACCCAAAAAATTATAAATGAAACTAATTGGTGAACCCAAGGGAATTGATTTGAACATTCAGAAAATTGTTGTCACAATGCGACGTTGGACCAACTATGAACATGGTTGGCCATGGGTGATTTTCATATTCAGATAATATTTTTTAGAATGTGACATTTCATCATGGATGACATTGATCGACTATTCATATTATAAACCAAAGGAATTGGGAAACCCAAGGGAAAACCATTACCCAACAAATTATAAACCAAACGAATTGGTGAACCCAAGGAAATTGATTTAAACATCGAGACAATTTTTGTCACAATGCGAAGTTGGACAAACTATGACCATGGCTGGCCATGGGTGATTTTCATATTGAGACAATATTTTTAAGAGTCTGACATTTCATCATGGATGACATTGATCGATTATTCATATTATAAACCAAAATAAATAATAAACCCAAGGGTTTAATATTATAAACCAAAGGAATTGGTGAACCCAAGGGAATTGATTTTAACATTCAGACAATTCTTGTCACAATGCAATGTTGGACCAATTATGAACATGGTTGGCCATGGGTGATTTTCATATTGAGACAATATTTGTCGGAATGTGACATATGATCATGGATGACATTGATCGATTATTAATATTATAAATCAAAAGAACTAATAAACCCAAGGGTTTAATATTATAAACCAAAGGAATTTGTGAACCCAAGAGAATTGATTTAAACATTCAGACAATTGTTGTCACAATGCGACGTTGGACCAACTATGAACATGGTTGGCCATGGGTGATTTTCATATTGAGAGAATATTTTTCAGAATGTGACATTTGATCATGGATGAAATTGATCAATTATTCATATTATAAACCAAAAGAACTAATAAACCCAAGGGTTTAATATTATAAACCAAAGGAATTGGTGAACCCACTGGCATTGATTTAAACATTGAGAAAATTGTTGTCACAATGCGACGTTGGAAAAACTATCACCATGGTTGGCCATGGGTGATTTTCATATTGAGACAATATTTTTTAGAAAGTGAGATATGATCATGGATGACGTTGATTGATTAGTCATATTATAAACCAAAAGAACTAATAAAACCAAGGGTTTAATAAAATAAACCAAAGCAATTGGTGAACCCAAGGGAAAACCATTACCCAAAAAATTATAAACCAAATGAATTGGTGAACCCAAGGGAATTGATTTAAACATTCAGAAAATTGCTGTCACAATGCGACGGTGAACCAACTATGAACATGGTTTGTCATGGGTGATTTTCATATTGAAACAATATTTTTTAGAATGTGACATTTGATCATGGATGACATTAATCGATTATTCATATTATAAACCAAAAGAACTAATAAACCAAAGGAATTCATGAACCCAAGGGAAAACCATTACCCAAAAAATTATAAACCAAACGAATTGGTGAACCCAAGGGAATTGATTTAAACATCCAAAAAAAAAATTTCACAATGCGACGTTGGAGAAACTATGATCATGGTTGGCCATGGGTGATTTTCATATTGAGACAATATTTTTTTTCAGAATCTGACATTTCATCATGGATGACATTAATCACTTATTCATATTATAAACCAAAAGAACTAATAAAGTCAAGGGTTTAATATTATAAACCAAAGTAATTGGTGAACCGAAGGGAATTATTTGAAACATTGAGACAATTTTTTTCATAATGCGACGTTAGACCAACTATGACCATGGTTGACCATGGGTGATTTTCATATTGAGACAATATTTGTCAGAATTTTACATAAGATCATGGATGACGTTGATCGATTATTGATATTATAAACCAAAAGAACTAATAAACCGAAGGGTTTAATATTATAAACCAAAGGAATTAGTGAACACAAGGTAAAACCAATACACAAAAAATTATAAACCAAAGGAATTGGTGAACCCAAGGGAATTAATTTAAACATTGAGACAATTTTTGTGACAATGCGACGTTGGACCTACTATGACAATGGTTGGCCATGGGTGATTTTCATATTGAGACAATATTTGTTAGAATTTGACATGTGATCATGTATGACGTTGATCGATTATTCATATTATAAACCAAAAGAACTAATAAACCCAAGGGTTTAATATTACCCAACAAATTATAAACCAAAGGAATTTGCGAACACAAGGGAATTGATTTAAACATCGAGACAATTTTTGTCACAATGCGACGTTGGACCAACTATGACCATTGTTTCTCAGGGGTGATTTTCATATTGAGACAATATTCATCAGAAGGAGACATTTGATCATGGATGAAATTGATCGATTATTCATATTATAAACCAAAATAACTAATATACCCAGGGGTTTAATATTATAAACCAAAGGAATTGGTCAAGCCAAGGTAAAACCATTACCCAACAAATTATAAGCCAAAGGAAATTGTGAACCCATATTATAAACTGAAAGAACTAATAAACCCAACGGTTTAATATGATAAACCAAAGGAATTGGTGATCCCAAGGGAATTGTTTTAAACATCGAGACAACTTTTGACTCAATGCGACATTGGACCAACTATGACCATGGTTGGCCATGGGTGATTATTATATTGAGAAAATATTTGTCAAAATGTGACATTTGATCATGGATAACATTGATCAAATATTCATATTATAAACCAAAAGAAATAATAAACCCAAGGGTTTAATATTATAAACCAAAGGAATTGGTGAACCCAAGGGAATTGATTTAAACATCGAGACAATTTTTGTCACAACACGACATTGGACCAACTATGACCATGGTTGCTCATGGGTTATTTTCATATTGAGACAATGTTTGTCAGAATGTGACATTTGATCATGTATGACATTGATCGATTATTCATATTATAAACCAAAAGAAATATTAAACCCAAGGGTTTAATATTATAAATCAAAGGTGGAACCCAAGGGAAACGCCATTGCAAGAATTATAAACCAAAGGAATTGGTGAACCCAAGGGAATTGATTTAAACATCGAGATAATTTTTGTCACAACGCGACGTTGGACCAACTATGACCATGGTTGCTCATGGGTTATTTTCATATTGAGACAATGTTTGTCAGAATGTGACATTTTATCATGTATGACATTGATCGATTATTCATATTATAAACCAAAAGAACTAGTAAACCCAAGGGTTTAATATTATAAATCAAAGGAATTGGTCAGCCCAAGGGAATTGATTTAAACATTGAGACAATTGTTGTCACAATGTGACGTTGGAGCAACTATGACCATGGTTAGCCATGGGTGATTTTCATATTGCGATAATATTTGTCAGAATGTCACATATGATCATGCATGACGTTGATCTATTATTCATATTATAAACCAAAATAACTAATAAACCCAAGGGCTTAATATTATAAACCAAAGGAATTGGTGAACCCAAGGGAATTGATTTAAAGATCGAGTCACATTTTGTGACAATGTGACGTTGGACCTACTATGACCATGGTTGGCCATGGGTGATTTTCATATTGAGACAATATTTGTCAGAATGTGACATATGATCATGGATGACGTTGATCGATTATTCATATTATAAACCAAAAGAACTAATAAACCCAAGGGTTTTATATTATAAACCAAAGGACTTGGTGAACCCAAGGGAAAACCATTACCCAACAAATTATAAACCAAAGGAATTGGTGAACCCAAGGGAATTTATTTAAACATCGAGACAATTTTTGTCACAATGCGACGTTGGACCAACTATGACCATGGTTGGCCATGGGAGATTTTCATATTGAGACAATATTTGTCAGAATGTGACATTTGATCATGGATAACATTGATCGATTATTCATATTATAAACCAAAAGAACTAATAAACCCAAGGGTTTAATATTATAAACCAAAGGAATTGGTGAACCCAAGGGAAAACCATTACCCAACAAATTATAATCCAAAGGAATTGTAGACCCAAAGACCCATATTATAAGTAGAACTAATAAACCCAGCGGTTTAAAATAAACCAAAGAATTGGTGATCAAGGGTATTTTTAAACATCAAGACAACTTTTGACTCAATGCGACATTGGACCAACTATGACCATGGTTGGCCATAGGTGGAATTTTCATATTGAGACAATATTTGTCAAAATAGAACATTTGATCATGAATAAAATTGATCTAATATTCATATTATAATGAAACTAATAAACCCAAGGGTTTAATAATATAAACAAAGTGAGAACCGGGAATTGATTTAAGAAAGTGAGACAATTGTTGTGACAATGCAGCGTTGGACCAACTATGACCATGGTTGGCCATGGGTGATTTCATATTGAGACAATATTTGTCGAGAATGTGAGATATAGTCATGGATGACATTGATGCGATTATTTCATATTAAAAACCAAAGAACTAATAAACCCAAGGGTTTAATATTATAAACCAAAGGAATTGGTGAACCCAAGGGAAAACCATTACCCAACAAATTATAAACCAAACGAATTGGTGAACCCAAGGGAATTGATTTAAACATCGAGACAATTTTTGTCACAACGAGACGTTGGACCAACTATGACCATGGTTGCTCATGGGTTATTTTCATATTGAGACAATGTTTGTCACAATGTGACATTTGATCATGTATGACATTGATCGATTATTCATATTATAAACAAAAATAACTTGTAAACCCAAGGGTTTAATATTATAAATCAAAGGAATTGGTGAGCCCAAGGGAATTGATTTAAACATTGAGACAATTGTTGTCACAATGCGACGTTGGAGCAGCTATGACCACGGTTAGCCATGGGTGATTTTCATATTGCGATAATATTTGTTAGAATGTGACATATGATCATGCATGACGTTGATCTATTATTCATATTATAAACCAAAATAACTAATAAACCCAATGGCTTAATATTATAAACCAAAGGAATTGGTGAACCCAAGGGAATTGATTTAAAGATCGAGTCAATTTTTGTGACAATGTGACGTTGGACATACTATGACCATGGTTGGCCATGGGTGATTTTCATATTGGGACAATATTTTTCAGAATGTGACATATGATCATGGACGACGTTGATCGATTATTCATATTATAAACCAAAAGAACTAATAAACCCAAGGGTTTAATATTATAAACTAAAGGAATTTGTGAACCCAAGGGAAAACCATTACCCAACAAATTATAAACCAAAGGAATTTGCGTACCCAAGGGAATTGATTTAAACATCGAGACAATTTTTTTCACATTGCGACGTTGGACCAACTATGACCATGGTTGCTCATGGGAGCTTTTCATATTGAGACAATATTTTTCAGAATGTCACATTTGATCATGTATGGCATTGATCAATTATTCATATTATAAACCAAAAGAACTAATAAACCCAAGGGTTTAATATTATAAACTAAAAGAATTGGTGAACCCAAGGGAATTTATTTAAACATTGAGACAATTGTTGTCACAATGCGACGTTGGATGGACTATGACCATGGTTGGCCATGGGAGATTTTCATATTGAGACAATATTTTTTAGAATGTGAGATATGATCATGGATGACGTTGATCAATTATTCATATTATAAACCAAAAGAACTAATAAAACCAAGGGTTTAATATTATAAACCAAAGGAATTGGTGAACCGAAAGGAATTGATTTAAACATTGAGACAATTATTGTCACAGCGCGACGTTGGACCAACTATGAACATGTTTGGCCATGGGTGATTTTCATATTGAGACAATATTTTTTAGAATGTGACATTTGATCATAGATGACATTGATCGATTATTCATATTATAAACCGAAAGAACTAATAAACCCTAAGGTTTAATATTATAAACAAAAGGAATTAGTTAACCCAAGTGAAAACAATTACCCAACAAATTATAAACCAAAGGAATTGGTGAACCCAAGGGAAATGATTTAAACATTGAGACAACTTTTGTCACAATGCGACGTTGGACCAACTATGACCATGGTTGGCCATGGGTGATTTTTATATTGAGACAATATTTGTCAAAATGTGACATTTGATCATGGATGACATTGATTGATTATTCATATTATAAATGAAAAGAACTAATAAACCCAAGGGATTAATATTATAAACCAAAGGAATTGGTGAACCCAAGGGAATTGATTTAAACATTGAGACAACTGTTGTGACAATGTGACATTGGACCAACTATGACCATCGTTGGCCATGGGTGATTTTCATATTGAGACAATATTTGTCGAAATGTGACATATGATCATGGATGACATTGATCGATTATTCATATTATAAACCAAAAGAACTAATAAACCCAAGGATTTAATATTATAAACCAAATAAATTGGTGAACCCAAGTGAAAACCATTACCCAACAAATTATAAACCAAAGGAATTGTTTAACCCAAGGGAATTGATTTAAACATTGAGGAAATTTTTGTGACAATGCGATGTTGGACCAACTATGACCAAGGTTGGCAATGGGTGATTTTCATATTGAGACAATATTTGTCAGAATGTAACATTTGATCATGGATGACATTGATCGATTATTCATATTACAAACCAAAATAACTAGTAAACACAAGGGTTTAATATTATAAACCAAAGGAATTGGTGAATGCAAGGGAATTGATTTAAACATTCAGACAATTTTTGTCACAATGTGACGTTAGACCAACTAAGTCCATGGTTGGCCATGGGTGATTTTAATATTGAGACAATATTTGTCACAATGTGACATATGATCATAGATGAAATTGATCGATTATTCATATTATAAACCAAAATAACTAATAAACCCAAGGGTTTAATATTATAAACCAAAGGAATTGGTGAACCCAAGGGAATTGATTTAAACATTGAGACAATTTTTGTGACAATGCGACGTTGGACCAACTATGACCATGGTTGGCCATGGGTGATTTTCATATTGAGACAATATTTGTCAGAATGTGACATTTGTTCATGGATAACATTGATCGATTATTCATATTATAAACCGAAGGAATTGGTGAACCCATGGGAATTGACTTAAATATTTAGACAATTGTTGCCAGAATGCGACATTGGACCAACTATGACCATGGTTGTCCATGGGTGATTTTCATATTGAGACATTATTTGTCAGAATGTGACATTTGATCATGGATGAAATTGATCGATTATTCATATTGCAAACGAAAAGAACTAATAAACCCAAGGGTTTAATGTTATAAACCAAAGTAATTGGTGAACCCAAGGGAATTGATTTAAACATTGAGACAATTTTTGTCACAATGCGACGTTGGCCCAAGTATGACCATGGTTGGCCATGGGTGATTTTCATATTGAGACAATATTTATCAGAATGTGACATATGATCATGGATGACGTTGATCAATTATCCATATTATAAACCAAAATAAATAATAAAACCAAGGGTTTAATATTATAAACCAAAGGAATTGATGAACCCAAGGGAAAAACACTACCCAACAAATTATAAACCAAACGAATTGGTGAACCCAAGGAAATTGATTTAAAAATTCAGACAATTGTTGTCACAATGCGACATTGGACCAACTACCAACATGGTTGGCCATGGGTGACATTGATCGATTATTCATATTATAAACCAAAAGAACTAATAAACCAAAGGGTTTACTACTATAAACCAAAGGAATTGGTGAACCCAAGGGAATTGATTTAAACATCGAGACAATTTTTGTGACAATGCGACGTTTGACCAACTATGACCATGATTGGTCATGGGTGATTTTCATATTGAGAAAATATTTGTCAGAATGTGACATTTGATCATGGATGGAATTGATCGATTATTCATATTATAAACCAAAATAACTAGTAAACCTGAGGGTTTAATATTATAAACCAAAGGAATTGGTGAACCCAAGTGAATTGATTTAAACATTCACACAATTGTTGTCACAATGCGACGTTGGACCAACTATGACCATGGTTGCCCATGGGTGATTTTCGTATTGAGACAATATTTGTCAGAATGTGACATTTTATCATGGATGAAATTGATTGACTATTCATATTACAAACCAAAAGAACTAATAAACCCAAGGGTTTAATGTTATAAAGAAAAGGAATTGGTGAACCCAAGGGAATTGATTTAAACATTGAGACAATTGTTGTCACAATGCGACGTCAGCCCAACTATGTCGATGGTTGGCCATGGGTGATTTTCATATTGAGACAATATTTGTTAGAATGTTACATATGATCATGGATGACATTGATCGATTATTCATATTATAAACCAAAACAACTAATAAAACCAAGGGTTTAATATTATAAAGCAAAGGAATTGGTGAACCCAAGGGAAAACCATTACCCAACAAATTATAAAACAAACGAATTGGTGAACCCTAGGGAATTTATTTAAACATTCAGACAATTGTTGTCACAATGTGATGTTGGACGAACTATGAACATGGTTGGCCATTGGTGATTTTCTTATTCAGACAATATTTTTGAGAATGTGACATTTGATCATGGATGACATTGATCGATTATTCATATTATAAACTAAAAGAACTAATAAAACCAAGGGTTTAATATTATAAACCAAAGGAATTGGGGAACCCAAGGGAAAACCATTACCCAACAAATTATAAACCAAACGAATTGGTGAACCCAAGGGAATCGATTTAAACATCGAGACAATTTTTGTCACAATGCGACGTTGGACAAACTATGACCATCGTTGGCCATGAGTGATTTTCATATTGAGAAAATATTTTTCAGAGTCTGACATTTCATCATGGATGACATTGATCGATTATTCATATTATAAACCAAAAGAACTAATAAACCCAAGGGTTTAATATTATAAACCAAAGGAATTGGTGAACCCAAGGGAATTGATTTCAACATTCAGACAATTGTTGTCACATTGCAACGTCGGACCAACTTTGAACATGGTTGGCCATGGGTTATTTTCATATTGAGACAATATTTTTCAGAATGTGACAATTGATCATGGATGACATTGATTTATTTTTCATATTATAAACCAAAATAACTAATAAACCCAAGGGTTTAATATTATAAACCAAAGGAATTGGTGAACCCAAGGGAATTCATTTAAACATTGAGACAATTGTAGTCACAATGCGACGTTGGACAAACTATCACCATGGTTGGCCATGGGTGATTTTCATATTCAGACAATATTTTTCAGAAGGTGACATATGATCATGGATGACGTTGATCGATTATTCATATTATAAACCAAAATAACTAATAAAACCAAGGGTTTAATATTATAAACCAAAGGAATTGGTGAACCCAAGGGAAAACCATTATCCAACAAATTATAAACCAAATTAATTGGTGAAACCAAGTGAATTGATTTAAATATTGAGACAATTTTTGTCACAATGCGACGTTGGACCAACTATGAACATGGTTGGCCATTGGTCACTTTCATATTGAGACAATATTTGTCAGAATGTGACTTTTGATCATGGATGACACTAATCGATTATTCATATTATAAACCAAAAGAAATAATAAAGCAAAGGGTTTAATATTATAAACCAAAGGAATTTTTGAACCCAAGGGAAAACCATTACCCAAAAAATTATAAACCAAACGAATTGGTGAACCCAAGGGAGTTGATTTAAACATCGAGACATTTTTTGTCACAATGCGACGTTGGAAAAACTATGACCATGGTTGGCCATCGGTGATTTTCATATTGAGAAAATATATTTCAGAATCTGACATTTCATCATGGATGACATTGATCGATTATTAATATTATAAACCAAAAGAACTAATAAACCCAAGGGTTTAATATTATAAACCAAAGGAATTAGTGAACCCAAGGGAAAACCAATACACAAAAAATTATAAACCAAAGGAATTGGTGAACCCAAGGGAATTTATTTAAAATTCGAGACAATTTTTGTGACAATGCGACGTTGGACCTACTATGACCATGGTTGGCCATGGGTGATTTTCATATTGAGACAATATTTTTCAGAATGTGACATGTGATCATGGATGATGTTGATCAATTATTCATATTATAAACCAAAATATCTAATAAACCCAAGGGTTTAATATTATAAGCCAAAGGAATTCGTGAACCCAATGGAAAACCATTACCCAAAAAATTATAAACCAAAGGAATTTGGGAACCCAAGGAAATTGATTTAAACATCGAGACAATTTTTGTCACAATGCGGCGTTGGACCAACTGTGACCATGGCTGGTCAGGGGTGATTTTCATATTGAGACAATATTTGTCAGAATGTGACATTTGATCATGTATGACATTGATCAATTATTCATATTATAAACCAAAAGAACTAATAAACCCAAGGGTTTAATATTATAAATGAAAGGAATTGGTGAACCCAGGGGAATTGATTTAAACATTGAGACAATTTTTGTCACAATGCGACATTGGACCAACTATGACCATGGTTGGCCATGGGTGGTTTTCATATTGAGACAGTATTTGTCAAAATGTGACATATGATCATGGATAACGTTGATCGATTATTCGTATTATAAACAGAAAGAAGTAATAAACCCAAGGGTTTAATATTATAAACCAAAGGAATTGGTGAACCCAAGGGATTTGATTTAAACATCGAGACAAATTTTGTCACAATGCGACGTTGGAGCAATTATGACCATGGTTGTCCATGGGTGATTTTCATATTGAGACAATATTTGTCAAAAAGTGACATATGATCATGGATGAAGTTGATCGATTATTCATATTATAAACCAAAAGAACTAATAAAACCAAGGGTTTACTATTATAAACCAAATGAATTGGTGAACCCAAGTGAATTGATTTAAACATTCAGACAATTGTTGTCACAATGCGACGTTGGACCAACTATGAACATGGTTGGCCATGGGTGATTTTCATATTGAGACAATATTTGTCAGAATGTGACATTTGATCATGGATGACATTGATCGATTATTAATATTATAAACCAAAAGAAGTAATAAACCCAAGGGTTTAATATTATAAACCAAATGAATTGCTGAACCCAAGGGAAGAAGATTACCCAAAAAATTATAAACCAAATGATTTGGTGAATCCAAGGGAATGTATTTAAACATCGAGACAATTTTGGTCACAATGCGATGTTGGAAAAACTATGACCATGGTTGGCCATGGGTGATTTTCATATTGAGACAATATTTTTCAGAATCTGACATTTCATCATGGATGAAATTGATCGGTTATTCATATTATAAACCAAAAGAACTAATAAACCCAAGGGTTTAATATTATACACCAAAGGAATTGGTGAACCCAAGGGAAAAAAATTACCCAACAAATTATAAACCAAAGGAATTGGTGAACCCAAGGGAATTGATTTAAACATTAAGACAATTGCTGTCACAATGCAACGTTGGACCAACTATGAACATGGTTGGCCATCGGTGATTTTCATATTGAGACAATATTTTTCAGAATGTGGCATTTGAGCATGGATGACATTGATCGATTATTCATATTATAAAACAAAGAACTAATAAACCCAAGGATTTAATATTATAAACCTTAGGAATTGGTGAACCCAAGGGAATTTTTTTAAACATTCAGATAATTGTTGTCACAATGCGACGTTGGACAAACTATCACCATGGTTCGCCATGGGTGATTTTCATATTGAGAAAATATTTTTTAGAATGTGACATTTGATCATGGATGAAATTGATCGATTATTCATATTATAAACCAAAATAACTAATAAACCCAAGGGTTTAATATTACAAACCAAAGGAATTGGTGAATCCAAGGGAATGGATTTAAACATTGAAACAATTCCTTTCAAAATGCGACGTTGGACCAACTATGACCATGGTTGGCCATGGGTGATTTTCATATTGAAACAATATTTGTCAGAATGTGACATATGATCATGGATGACGATGATTGATTATTCATATTATAAACCAAAATAAATAATAAAACCATTCGTTTAATATTATAAACCAAAGGAATTGGCGAACCCAAGGTAAAACAATTACCCAACAAATTATAAACCAAACGAATTGGTGAACCCCAGCGAATTGATTTAAAAATTCAAACAATTATTGTCACAATGCGATGTTGGACCAACTATGAACATGGTTGGCCATGGGTGATTTTCATATTGAGACAATATTTGTCAGAATGTGACATTTGATCATGGATGACATTGTTCGATTATTCATATTATAAACCAAAAGAACTAATAAACCAAGGGGTTTAATATTATAAACCAAAGGAATTTGTGAACCCAAGGGAAAACCGTTACCCAAAAAACTATAAACCAAAGGAATTGGTGAACCCAAGGGAATTGATTTAAACATCGAGACAAATTTTGTCACAATGCGACATTGGACCAACTATGACCATGGTTGGGCATGGGTGATTTTCATTTTGAGACAATATTTTTCAAAATGTGACATTTGATCATGGATGACATTGATCGATTATTCATATTATAAACCAAAAGAACTACTAAAGCCAAGGGTTTAATATTACAAACCAAATGAATTGGTGAACCCAAGGGAATTGATTTAAACATTGAGACAATTGTTGTGACAATGCAAGATTGGACAAACTATGGCCATCGTTGGCCATGGGTGATTTTCATATTGAGACAATATTTGTTAGAATGTGACATATGATCATGGATGACATTGATCGATTATTCATATTATAAATGAAAAGAACTAATAAACCCAAGGGTTTAATATTATAAACCAAAGGAATTGGTGAACCCAAGGGAATTGATTTAAACATTGAGACAATTGTTGTCACAATGTGACGTTGGACCAAATATGACCATGGTTGGCCATGGGTGATTTTCATATTGAGACAATATTTGTCAGAATGTGACATTTGATCATGGATGACATTGATCGATTATTCATATTATAAACCAAAAGAACTAATAAACCCAAGGGTTTAATATTATAAACCAAAGGAATTGGTGAACCAAAGGGAATTGATTTAAACATCCAGACAATTGTTGTGACAATGCGACATTGGACCAACTATGACCATCGTTAGCCATGGGTGATTTTTATATTGAGACAATATTTTTCGGAATGTGACATATGATCATGAATGAAATTGATATATTATTCATATTATAAACCAAAATAACTAATAAAACCAAGGCTTTAATATTATAAACCAAAGGAATTGGTGACGCTAAGGCAAAACCATTACCCAAAAAATTATAAACCAAAGGAATTGGTGAACCCAAGGGAATTGATTCAAACATCGAGCTAATTTTTGTCACAATGCGACGTTGGACAAACTATTATCATGGTTGGCCATGGGTTATTTTCATATTGAGACAATATTTTTCAGAATGTGACATTTGATCGTGGGTGACATTGATCGATTATTCATATTATAAAAAAAAAACTAATAAACCCAAAGGTTTAATATTATAAACCAAATGTATTGGTGAACCCAAAGGAATTGGTTTAAAAATTCAGACAATTGTTGTCACAATGCGACGTTGGACCAACTATGAACATGGTTCGCCATGGGTGATTTTCATATTGAGACTGTTGGGACTCAGAAATGTCATATTTTTATCCACCTTTTCCTTCACTATTCCTTACATTTCATCATCCCATTAACCTTTCATTACATCATTTTCATAAATATATTTGGGTTTCACCTTCTTATTTTCCATTTTATTCATTTTTGTCTTATAAGTGAATTTATGATTAAATATTAGAAAATATACATATTTTTATATATATCTCAAGAATATGTGAGCTTTTGTAATGTGTAGGAAATATGTGAAGGATTAATTCCAAGATACGTCTCAAATATCTCCTCCACCATATTAAGGAGATAATTATTCAAGTCTATTCCTAAGGAGAGGATCATGGAGGATTTGGTTGGCATATCTTATCCAAGATATGTGAGAGATGTATGGAGGATTCAAAGGGATAATATCTTGTAATAATGGGAAATTAGTTGAGAGTGCTTGAGAGAATATTGGATATGTAATTATGAGATGGTTATCTTCCTCATGTATATAAGAGAGTGCTCTCTCTTCATTTGGATAATAATGGAGATATAGAGTTTTTAGTTTGGAGAGATAGTCTTGTAATAATAATAGATAGAAAGGGGAGAATAGAGAGATAGAGTTTTTTTGAGTTTTTGAGTTCATGATTTGTAATTTGATTCTTGTAATATAATTTGAGATAGCTTATTGTTGTGAGCTCACATATGTTGTTTGTCATTCAATTCTTCACATGTTGTATTGCTTTTCCCTTATGCAATTTCCTGCTTTCCTAGTTAGTGTTTCAATGCTTTCCTAGATTAATTTGATTTCAGTAATTTAGATTAAATTAGTTCCACTTCAGTCCTGCATATATAGTGCATGTGTCTCGTAATTCTACAAACCTCGGATTGACAAATTAAATAGTTGGGAAAGTACTACAACAGAATTAAACGAACATATTTTCACCCAAATAGAGACAGTATTTGTCAGAATGTGACATTTGATCGGGGATGAAATTGATCGATTATTCATATTATAAACCAAAAGAAATAATAAACCCAATGGTTTAATATTATAGACCAAATTAATTGGTGAACCCAAGGGAATTTATTTAAACATTCACACAATTGTTGTGACAATGCGACATTGGACCAACTATGACCATGGTTGGCCATGGATGATTTTCATATTGGGACAATATTTGTCAGAGTGTGAAATTTGATCATGGATGAAATTGATCGATTATTCATATTATAAACCAAAAGAACTAATAAACCCAAGGGTTTAATATTATTGACCAAAGGAATTGGTGAACCTAAGGGAATTGATTTAAACATTGAGACAATTGTTGTCACAATGGGACGTTGGACCAACTATGACCATGGTTGGCCATGGGTGATTTTCATATTGAGACAATATTGGTCAGAAATTGACGTATGATCATGGATGGCGTTGATCGATTAGTCATATTATAAATAAAAAAAGAACTAATAAAACCAAGGGTTTAATATTATAACCCAAAGGAATTGGTTAAACCAACGGAAAACCATTACCCAACAAATTATAAACCAAATAAATTGGTGAAGCCAAGGGAATCGATTTAGACATTCAGACAATTGTTGTCATAATGCGATGGTGGACCATCTATGAACATGGTTGGCCATGGGTGATTTTCATATTGAGACAATATTTGTCAGAATGTGACATTTGATCATGGATGACGTTAATCGATTATTCATATTATAAAACAAAAGAGCTAATAAACCAAAGGGTTTAATATTTTAAACCAAAGGAATTGGTGAACCCAAGGGAAAACCATTACCCAACAAGTTATAAACCAAACGAATTGATGAACCCAAGGGAATTGATTCAAACATCGAGACAATATTTGTCACAATGCGATGTTGGAAAAACTATGACCATGGTTGGCCATCGGTGATTTTCATATTGAGACCATATTTTTTAGAATATGACATTTCATCATGGATGACATTGATCGATTATTCACATTATAAACGAAAAGAACTAATAAACCCAAGGTTTTAATATTATAAACAAAAGGAATTGGTGAACCCAAGGGAATTGATTTAAACATTGAGACAATTTTTGTCACAATGCAACGTTAGACCAACTATGACCATGGTTGGCCATGGGTGATTTTGATATTGAGACAATATTTGACAGAATTTTACATAAGATCATTCATGACGTTGGTCGATTATTCATATTATAAACCAAAATAACTAATAAACCCAAGGGTTTCATATTATAAAACAAAGGAATTAGTGAACCCAAGTGAAAACAAGTACACAACAAATTTTAAACCAAAGGAATTGGTGAACCCAAGGGAATTGATTTAAACATCGAGACAATTTTTGTGACAATGCGACGTTGGACCAACTATGACCATGGTTGGCCATGGGTGATTTTCATATTGAGACAATATTTGTCAGAATGTGACATATGATCATAGATGACGTTGATCGATTATTCATATTATAAACCAAAAGAAATAATAAACCCAAGGCTTTAATGTTATAAACCAAAGGAATTGTTGACCCCAAGGGAAAACCATTACCCAAAAAATTATAAACCAAAGGAATTGGTGAACCCAAGGGAATTGATTTAAACATCGAGACAATTTTTGTGACAATGCGACATTGGAAAAACTATGACCATGGTTGGCCATGGGTTATTTTCATATTGAGACAATATTTGTCAGAATGTGACATTTGATCGTGGATGACATTGATCGATTATCCATATTATAAACCAAAAGAACTAATAAACCCCAGGGTTTAATATTAAAAACCAAATTTATTGGTGAACCCAAGTGAATTGGTTTAAAAATTCAGACAATTGTTGTCACAATGCGACGTTGGACCAACTATGAACATGGTTGGCCATGGGTGATTTTCATATTGAGACAATATTTGTCAGAATGTGACATTTGATCATGGATGAAATTGATTGATTATTCATATTATAAACCAAAAGAACTAATAAACCCAAGGGTTTAATATTATTGACCAAAAGGAATTGGTGAACCTAAGGGAATTGATTTAAACATTGAGAAAATTGTTGTCACAATGGGACGTTGCACCAACTATGACCATGGTTGGCCATGGGTGATTTTAATATTCATACAATATTTGTTAGAAATTGACATCTGATCATGGATGACCTTGATCGATTAGTCATATTATAAACCAAAAGAACTAATAAAACCAAGGGTTTAATATTATAAACGAAAGGAATTGGTGAACCCAAGGGAAAACCATTATGCAACAAATTATAAACCAAATGAATTGGTGAACCCAAGGGAATGGATTTAAACATTCAGAATTTTTTTTTCCAAATGCGACTTTGGACCAACTATGAACATTGTTGGCCATGGGTTATTTTCATATTGAGACAATATTTGTCAGAATGTGACATTTGATCATGGATGACGTTGATCTATTATTCATATTATAAACCAAAAGAGCTAATAAACCCAAGGGTTTAATATTTTAAACCAAAGGAATTGGTGAAACCAACGGAAAACCATTACCCAACAAATTATAAACCAAATGAATTGGTGAACCCAAGGGAATTCATTTAAACATCGAGACAATATTTTTCACAATGCGATGTTGGACAAACTATGACCATGGTTGGCCATGGGTGATTTTCATATCTAGACCATATTTTTTTGGAATATGACATTTCATCATGGATGACATTGATCGATTATTCACATTATAAACCAAAATATCTAATAAACCCAAGGGTTTAATATTATAAACCAAAGGAATTGGTGAACCCAAGGGAATTGATTTAAACATTGAGACAATTTTTGTCACAATGCAACGTTAGACCAACTATGACCATGGTTGGCCATGGGTGATTTTCATATTGAGACAATATTTGTTAGAATTTTACACAAGATCATGCATGACGTTGATCAATTATTCATATTATAAAACAAAAGAACTAATAAACCCAAGGGTTTAATATTATAAAACAAAGGAATTAGTGAACCCAAGGGAAAACCAGTACACAAAAATTTTTAAACCAAAGGAATTGGTGAACCCAAGGGAATTGATTTAAACATTGAGACAATTTTTTGTGACAATGCGATGTTGGACCAACTATGACCATTGTTGGCCATGGGTGATTTTCATATTGAGAAAATATTTGTCAGAATGTGACATATGATCATAGATGACATTGATTGATTATTCATATTATAAACCAAAAGAAATAATAAACCCAAGGGTTTAAAATTATAAACCAAAGCAATTGGTGAACCCAAGGAATACCATTACCCAACAAATTATAAACCAAAGGAATTTTTGAACCCAAGGGAATTGATTTAAACATAGAGACAATTTTTGTCGCAATGCAATGTTGGACCAACTATGACCATATTGAGACAATATTTGTCAGAATGTGAAATTTGATCATGTATGACATTGATCAATTATTCATATTATAAGCCAAAATAACAAATAAACCCAAGGGTTTAGTATTATAAACCAAAGGAATTGGTGAAGCCAAGGGAATTGATTTAAACATTGAGACAAATATTGTCACAATGCGAGGTTGGACCAACTATGACCATGGTTTCCCATGGGTGATTTTCATATTGAGATAATATTTGTCAAAATGTGACATTTTTTCATGGCCGACATTGATCGATTATTCATATTATAAAAAAGAAGAAGTAATAAACCCAAGGGTTTAATATTATAAACCAAAGGAATTAGTGAACCCAAGGGAATTGATTTAAAAACTGAGAAAATTTTTGTGACAATCTGACGTTGGACCAACTATGACTTTCGTTGGCCATGGGTGATTTTCATATTGAGAAAATATTTTTCAAGATGTGACTTTTGATCATGGATGACATTGATCGATTATTCATATTATAAACCAAAAGAAATAATAAACCCAAGGGTTTAATATTTTAAACCAAAGGAATTGGGGAACCCAAGGGAAAACCATTACCCAAAAAACTCTAAACCAAAGGAATTGGTGAACGCAAAGGAATTGATTTAAACATTGAGACAATTGTTGTCACAATGCGACGTTGGACAAACTATGAACATGGTTGGCCATGGGTGATTTTCATATTGAGACAATATTTATTAGAATGTGACATTTGATCGTAGATGAGGTCGATCGATTTTTCATATTATAAACCAAAGGAATTGATGAACCCAAGAGAAAAAAAATCACCCAACAAATTATAAACCGAAGGAATTGGTGAAACCAAGGGAATTGATTTAAACATGGAGACAACTTTTTTCACAATGTGACGTTGGACAAACTATGACCATGGTTGACCATGAGTGATTTTCATATTGAGACAATATTTTCCAAAATGTGACATTTGATCATGGATGAAATTGGTCGATTATTCATATTATAAACCAAAAGAACTAATAAACCCAAGGGTTTAATATTATAAACCAAAGGAATTGGTGAACCCAAGGGAATTTCTTTAAACATTGAAACAATTGTTGTGACAATGCGACATTGGACCAACTATGACCATCGTTGGCCATGGGTGATTTTCATACTGAGACAATATTTTTCAGAATGTGACATATGATCATGGATGACATTGATCGATTATTCATACTATAAACCAAAAGAAATAATAAACCAAAGGGTTTAATATTATAAACCAAAGGAATTGGTGAACCTGAGGGAAAACCATTACCCAACAAATTATAAACCAAAGGAATTGGTCAACCCAAGGGAATTTATTTAAACGTCGAGACAATTTTTGTGACAATGCGACGTTGGACCAACTATGACCATGGTTGGCCATGGGTGATTTTCATATTGAGACAATATTTGTCAGAATGTCACATTTGATCATGGATGACATTGATCGATTATTCATATTATAAACCAAAAGAAATAATAAACCCAAGGATTTAATATTATAAACCAAAGGAATTGGTGAACCCAAGGGAATTTATTTAAACATCGAGACAATTTTTGTGACAATGCGACGTTGGACAAACTATGACCATGCTTGGCCATTGGTGATTTTCATATTGAGAAAATATTTGTCAGAATGTGACATTTGATCATGGATGACATTGATAGATTATTCATATTATAAACCAAAAGAACTAGTGAACCCAAGGGAATTGATTTAAACATTCAAACAATTGTTGTCACAATGCGACGTTGGACCAACTATGACCATGGTTGGAGATGGGTTATTTTCATATTGAGACAATATTTTTCAAAATGTGACATTTAATCATGGATGACATTGATCGATTATTCATATTATAATTCAAAAGAACTAATAAACCCAAGCGTTTAATATTATAAACCAAAGGAATTGGTGAACCCAAGGGAAAACCATTACCCAAAAAATTATAAACCAAATGAATTGGTGAACCCAAGGGAACTGATTTAAACATCGAGACAATTGTTGTCACAATGCGACGTTGGACAAAACTATGACCATGGTTTTCCATGGGTGATTTTCATATTGAGACAATATTTTTTAGAATCTGACATTTCATCATGGATGACATTGATCTATTATTCATATTATAAACCAAAAGAACTATTAAACCCAAGGGTTTAATATTATAAACCAAAGGAATTGGTAAACCCAAGGGAATTGATTTAAAGATTCAAAAAATTGTTGTCACAATGCAACGTTTGACCAACTACGACCATGGTTGGCCATGGGTGATTTTCATATCGAGACAATATTTGTCAGAATGTGAAATTTTATCAAGGATAAAATTGATCGATTATTCATATTATAAACCAAAAGAACTAATAAACCCAATGGAATTGATTCAAACATTGAGAAAATTGTTGTCACAATGCGACGTTGGACCAACTACGACCATGGTTGGCGATGGGTGATTTTCATATTGAGACAATATTTGTCAGAAAGTGACATATGATCATGGATGATGTTGATCGATTATTCATATTATAAACCAAAAGAACTAATAAAACCAGGGGTTTAATATTATAAACCAAAGAAATTGGTGAACCCAAGGGAAAACCATTACCCAACAAATTATAAACCAAATGAATTGGTGAAACCAAGGAAATTGATTTAAACATTCAGACAATTATTGTCACAATGTGATATTGGACCAACTATGAGCATGGTTGGCCATGGGTGATTTTCATATTGAGACAATATTTGTCAGAATGTGACATTTGATCATGGGTGACATTGTTCGATTATTCATATTATAAACCAAAGGAATTTGTGAACCCAAGGGAAAACCATTACCCAAAAAATTATAAACCAAACGAATTAGTGAACCCAAGGGAATTGATTTAAACATTCAGACAATTGTTGTCACAATGCGAAGTTGGACCAACTATGAACATGGTTGGAGATGGGTGATTTTCATATTGAGACAATATTTTTCAGAATGTGACATTTAATCATGGATGACATTGATTGATTATTCATATTATAATTCAGAAGAACTAATAAACCCAAGCGTTTAATATTATAAACCAAATGAATTGGTGAACCCAATGGAAAACCATTACCCAAAAAATTATAAACCAAATGAATTGGTGAACCCAAGGGAATTGATTTAAACATCGAGACAATTTGTGTCACAATGTGACGTTGGAAAAAACTATGACCATGGTTTTCCATGGGTGATTTTCATATTGAGACAATATTTTCTAGAATCTAACATTTCATCATGGATGACATTGATCGATTATTCATATTATATACCAAAATAACTATTAAACCCAATGGTTTAATATTATAAACCAAAGGAATTGGTGAACCCACGGGAATTGATTTAAAGATTCAGACAATTGTTGTCACAATGCAACGTTGGACCAACTACGACCATGGTTGGCCATGGGTGATTTTTATATTGAGACAATATTTGTCAGAATGTGACATTTGATCAAGGATGAAATTGATTGATTATTCATATTATAAACCAAAAGAACTAATAAAACCAAGGGAATTGATTTAAACATTGAGAAAATTCTTGTCACAATGCGACGTTGGACCAACTATGACCATGGTTGGCGATGGGTGATTTTCATATTGAGACAATATTTGTCAGAAAGTGACATATGATCATGGATGATTTTGATCGATTATTCATATTATAAACCAAAAGAACTAATAAAACCAGGGGTTTAATATTATAAACCAAAGCAATTGGTGAACCCAAGGGAAAACCATTACCCAACAAATTATAAACCAAATGAATTGGTGAAACCAAGGAAATTGATTTAAACATTCAGAAAATTATTGTCACAATGTGATTTTGGACCAACTATGAGCATGGTTGGCCATGGGTGATTTTCATATTGAGACAATATTTGTCAGAATGTGACATTTGATCATGGGTGACATTTTTCGATTATTCATATTATAAACTAAAAGAGCTAATAAACCCAAGGGTTTAATATTATAAACCAAAGGACTTTGTGAACCCAAAGGAAAACCATTACCCAACAAATTATAAACCAAACGAATTGGTGAACCCAAGGGAATTGATTTAAACATTCAGACAATTGTTGTCACAATGCGACGTTGGACCAACTATGAACATGGTTGGAGATGGGTGATTTTCATATTGAGACAATATTTTTCAGAATGTGACATTTAATCATGGATGAAATTGAACGATTATTCATATTATAATTCAAAAGAACTAATAAACCCAAGAGTTTAATATTATAAACCAAAGGAATTGGTGAACCCAATGGAAAACCATTACCCAAAAAATTATAAACCAAATGAATTGGTGAACCCAAGGGAATTGATTTAAACATCGAGACAATTTTTGTCACAAAGCGACATTGGAAAAAACTATGACCATGGTTTTCCATGGGTGATTTTCATATTGAGGCAATATTTTTTAGAATCTAACATTTCATCATGGATGACATTGATCGATTATTCATATTATAAACCAAAAGAACTATTAAACCCAAGGATTTAATATTATAAACCAAAGAAATTGGTGAACCGAAGGGAATTGATTTCAAGATTCAGACAATTGTTGTCACAATGCAACGTTGGACCAATTACGACCATGGTTGGCCGTGGGTGAATTTCATATTGAGACAATATTTTTCAGAATGTGACATTTTATCAAGGATGAAATTGATCAATTATTCATATTATAAACCAGAAGAACTAATAAACCCAAGGGAATTGATTTAAACATTGAGAAAATTGTTGTCACAATGCGACGTTGGACCAACTATGACCATGGTTGGCGATGGGTGATTTTCATATTGAGACAATATTTGTCAGAAAGTGACATATGATCATGGATGATGTTGATCGATTATTCATATTATAAACCAAAAGAACTAATAAAACCAGGGGTTTAATATTATAAACCAAAGCAATTGGTGAACCTAAGGGAAAACCATTACCCAACCAATTATAAACCAAATGAATTGGTGAAACCAAGGAAATTGATTTAAACATTTAGACAATTATTGTCACAATGTGATTTTGGACCAACTATGAGCATGGTTGGCCATGGGTGATTTTCATATTGAGACAATATTTGTCAGAATGTGACATTTGATCATGGGTCACATTGTTCGATTATTCATATTCTAAACCAAAAGAGCTAATAAACCCAAGGTTTTAATATTATAAACCAAAGGAATTTGTGAACCCAAGGG
This sequence comes from Pinus albicaulis, assembly GCA_034641835.2. Taxonomy (NCBI): domain Eukaryota; kingdom Viridiplantae; phylum Streptophyta; class Pinopsida; order Pinales; family Pinaceae; genus Pinus; species Pinus albicaulis. The sequence continues at coordinate 690,723,303 of CM076574.1, forward strand.
AAAACCATTACCCAACAAATTATAAACCAAAGGAATTGGTGAATCCAAGGGAATTGATTTAAACATCGAGACAATTGCTGCTGAATAGTTTCACGTTGGACTAACCAGAAGGTATTCATGGTTGGGTACAGTGATTTTCATATTGACACAATATTTGCGTTAGACGTACTTCAGATCATGGATGATTGATCATTATCTGCATTATAAACTAAAGAGCTATTAAAACCTAAGGGTTTAATATTATAAACCAAAAGGAATTGCGGAACCTGAAGGGAATTGATATAAGCATTCTACAATTCTTGTCCTAATGGTGACGACACCAATCAAGAATATGGTCAAGCAGGTGGAGGGTTCATATTGACAACATTGTCGTATCGTCACATTTGATCATGGATGACATTGATCGATTATTCATATTATAAACCAAAAGAACTAATAACCCCAAGGGTTTAATATTATAAACCAAAGGAATTGGTGTACCCAAGGGAATTGATTTAAATATTCAGATAATTGTTGTCACAATGCGACGCTGGACAAATCCGCGACCAGGCATATTGTGATTTTCATATTCGTAAAGATTATTGGTATCGTGAGATTGGATCATGGATGAAATTGATCGATTATTCATGTTATAAACTAAAAGAAATAATAAACCCAAGGTTATAGTTATTATAAACCAGCGAATCGGCGGAAACCAAGGAACAGATTTAAATATCGAGACAATTGTTGTAACCACTATCACAATCCACGCCATGGTTGGCCATACATTTTCATATTGAGACAGTGTTTCTCATAATGTGTCATTTGATCATGGATGACATTGATCGATTATTCATATTATAAACCAAAAAAACTAATAAACCCAAGGGTTTAATATTATAAACCAAAGCAAGTGGTGAACCCAAGGGAAAATCATTACCCAAAAAATTATAAACCAAATGAATTGGTGAAACCAAGTGAATTGATTTAAATATTGAGACAATTTTTGTCACAATGCGACGTTGGACCAACTATGAACATGGTTGGCCATGGGTGAATTTCATATTGAGACAATATTTGTCAGAATGTTACATTTTATCAAGGATGAAATTGATCGATTATTCATATTATAAACCAAAAGAACTAATAAACCCAAGGGAATTGATTTAAACATTGAGAAAATTGTTGTCACAATGCGACGTTGGACCAACTATGACCATGGTTGGCGATGGGTGATTTTCGTATTGAGACAATATTTGTCAAAAGTGACATATGATCATGGATGATGTTGATTGATTATTCATATTATAAACCAAAAGAACTAATAAAACCAAGGGTTTAATATTATAAACCAAAGCAATTGGTGAACCTAAGGGAAAACCATTACCCAACAAATTATAAACCAAATGAATTGGTGAAACCAAGGAAATTGATTTAAACATTCAGACAATTATTGTCACAATGTGATTTTGGACCAACTATGAGCATGGTTGGCCATGGGTGATTTTCATATTGAGACAATATTTGTCAGAATGTGACATTTGATCATGGGTGACATTGTTCGATTATTCATATTATAAACCAAAGGAATTTGTGAACCCAAGGGAAAACCATTACCCAACAAATTATAAACCAAAGGAATTGGTGAATCCAAGGGAATTGATTTAAAAATCGAGACAACTTTTGTCACAATGCGACGTTGGACCAACTATGACCATGGTTGGGCATGGGTGATTTTCATATTGAGACAATATTTGTTAGAATGTGACACTTTATCATGGATGAAATTGATCGATTATTCATATTATAATCCAAAAGAACTAATAAACCCAAGGGTTTAATATTATAAACTAAAGGAATTGGTGAACCCAAGGGAATTGATATAAACATTCGGACAATTGTTGTCACAATGTGACGATGGACCAACTATGAACATGGTTTGCCATGGGTGATGTTCATATTGACATAATATTTTTCAGAATGTCACATTTGAACATGGATGACATTAATCGATTATAAACATTATAAACCAAAAGAAATAATAAGCCCAAGGGTTTAATATTATAAACCAAAGGAATTGGTGAACCCAACGGAATTGATTTAAACATTCAGACAATTGTTGTCACAATGTGACGTTGGACAAACTATGACCATGGTTGGCCATGGGTGATTTTCATATTCAGAAAATATTTGTCAGAATGTGACATTTGATCATGGATGAAATTGATCGATTATTCATATTATAAACCAAAGGAATCGGTGAAACCAAGGGAATTGATTTAAACATTGAGACAATTGTTGTCACAATGCGACATTGGGCCAACTACTACCATGGTTGGCCATGGGTGATTTTCATATTGAGACAATATTTGTCAGAAAGTGACATATGATCATGGATGACGTTGATCAATTATTCATATTATAAACCAAAAGGACTAATAAAACCAAGGGTTTAATATTATAAACCAAATGAATTGGTGAACTTAATGGAAAACCATTACCCCACAAATTATAAACCAAAAGAATTGGTGAACCCAATTGATTTGATTTAAACATTCAGACAATTGTTGTCACAATGCGACGTTGGACCCACTATGAACATGGATGGCCATGGGTGATTTTCATATTGAGACAATATTTGTCAGAATGTGACATTTGATCATGGATGACATTGATCAATTATTAATATTATAAACCAAAAGATGTAATAAACCCAAGGGTTTAATATTATAAACCAAATGAATTGGTGAACCCAAGGGAAGAAGATTACCCAGAAAATTATAAACCAAATGATTTGGTGAATCCAAGGGAATGTATTTAAACATCGAGAAAATTTTGGTCACAATGCGACGTTGGAAAAACTATGACCATGGTTGGACATGGGTGATTTTCATATTGAGACAATATTTTTCAGAATCTGACATTTCATCATGGATGAAATTGATCGATTATTCATATTATAAATCAAAATAACTAATAAACCCAAGGGTTTAATATTATACACCAAAGGAATTGGTGAATCCAAGGGAAAACAATCACCCAACCAATTATAAACCAAAGGAATTGGTGAACCCAAGGGAATTGATTTAAACATTAAGACAATTGTTGTCCCAATACAACATTGGACCAACTATGAACATGGTTGGCCATCAGTGATTTTCATATTGAGACACTGTTTGTCAGAATGTGACATTTGAGCATGGATGACATTGATCAATTATTCATATTATAAACCAAAAGAACTAATAAACCCAAGGATTTAATATTATAAACCTTAGGAATTGGTGAACCCAAGGGAATTGATTTAAACATTCAGACAATTGTTGTCACAATGCGACGTTGGACCAACTATGACCATGGTTCACCATGAGTGATTTTCATATTGAGAAAATATTTGTCAGAATGCGACATTTGATCATGGATGAAACTGATCGATTATTCATATTATAAACCAAAAGAACTAATAAACCCAAGGGTTTAATATTACAAACCAAAGGAATTGGTGAACCCAAGGGAATTGATTTAAACATTGAGACAATTCTTGTCAGAATGCGACGTTGGACAAACTATCACCATGGTTGTCCATGGGTGATTTTCATATTGAGACAATATTTGTGAGAATGTGACATATGATCGTGGATGACGTTGATCGATTATTCATATTATAAACCAAAATAACGAATAAAACCAATCGTTTAATATTATAAACCAAAGGAATTGGTGAACCCAAGGGAAAACCATTACCCAAGAAATTATAAACCAAACGAATTGGTGAACCCAAGGGAATTGATTTAAACTTTCAGAAAATTGTTGTCACAATGCGATGTTGGACCAACTATGAACATGGTTGGCCATGGGGGATTTTCGTATTGAGACAATATTTGTCAGAATGTGACATTTGATCATGGATGAAATTGATCTATTATTCATATTATAAAGTAAAATAACTAATAAACCCTAGGGTTTAATATTATAAACCAAAGTAATTGGTGAACCAAAGGGAAGTGATTTAAACATTTAGATAGGTGTTGTCGCAATGCGACATTGGACCAACTATGACCATGGTTGGCCATGGGTAATTTTCATATTGAGACAATATTTTCTAGAATGTGACGTCTGATCATGGATGACGTTGATCGATTATTCATATTATAAACCAAAAGAACTAACAAAGCCGAGGGTTTAATAATATAAACCAAAGGAATTGATGAACCCAAAGGAAAACCATTACCCAACAAATTATAAACCGAAGGAATTAGTGAACCCAAGGGAGTTGATTTAGACACTGAGAAATTTTTTGTCACAATGCGACATTGGACAAACTATGACCATGATTGGGCATGGGTGATTTTCATATTGAGACAATATTTTTCAGAATGTGACATTTGATCATTGATGACATTGATCGATTACTCATATTATAATCCAAAAGAACTAATCAACACAAGGGTTTAATATTATAAACCAAAGGAATTAGTGAACCCAATGGAAAACCATTACCCAACAAATTATAAACCAAAGGAATTGGTGAACCAAAAGGAATTGATTTAAACATCAAGACAATATTTGTGACAATGCGACGTTGGACCATCTATGCCATGGTTGCCCATGGGTGATTTTCATATTGAGACAATATTTGTCAGAATGTGACATATGATCATGGATGACGTTGATCGATTATTCATATTATAAATAAAAATAACTAATAAACCCAAGGGTTTAATATTATAAACCAAAGGAATTTGTGAACCTAAGCAAATCGATTTAAGCATCGAGACAATTTTTTTCACAATCCGACATTTGACCAACTATGATCATGGATGACATTGATCAATTATTCATATTATAAACCAAAGGAACTAGTAAAACCAAGGGTTTAAAATTATAAACCAAAGGAATTGGTGAACCCAAGAGAAAAATATTACCCAAAAAATTATAAATGAAACTAATTGGTGAACCCAAGGGAATTGATTTAAACATTCAGACAATTGTTGTCACAATGCGACGTTGGACCAACTATGAACATGGTTGGCCATGGGTGATTTTCATATTCAGACAATATTTTTTAGAATGTGACATTTCATCATGGATGACATTGATCGACTATTCATATTATAAACCAAAAAAACTAACAAAGCTAAGGGTTTAATATTATAAACCAAAGGAATTGGGAAACCCAAGGGAAAACCATTACCCAACAAATTATAAACCAAACAAATTGGTGAACCCAAGGAAATTGATTTAAACATCGAGACAATTTTTGTCACAATGCGAAGTTGGACAAATTATGACCATGGCTGGCCATGGGTTATTTTCATATTGAGACAATATTTTTCAGAGTCTGACATTTCATCATGCATGACATTGATCGATTATTCATATTATAAACCAAAATAAATAATAAACCCAAGGGTTTAATATTATAAACCAAAGGAATTGGTGAACCCAAGGGAATTGATTTTAACATTCAGACAATTGTTGTCACAATGCAACGTTGGACCAATTATGAACATGGTTGGCCATGGGTGATTTTCATATTGAGACAATATTTTTCAGAATGTGACATATGATCATGGATGACATTGATTGATTATTCATATTATAAAACAAAGGAATTTGTGAACCCAAGGGAATTGATTTAAACATTCAGACAATTGTTGTCACAATGTGACGTTAGACCAACTATGACCATGGTTGGCCATGGGTAATTTTCATATTGAGACAATATTTGTCAGAATGTGACATTTTATCATGGATGAAATTGATCGATTATTCATATTATAAACCAAAGGAATTGGTGAACCCAGGGGAATTGATTTAAACATTGAGACAATTGTTGTCACAATGCGACGTTGGACAAACTATCACCATGGTTGGCCATGGGTGATTTTCATATTGAGACAATATTTTTCAGAAAGTGAGATATGATCATGGATGCAGTTCATTGATTATTCATATTATAAACCAAAAGAACTAATAAAGTCAAGGGTTTAATATTATAAACCAAAGTAATTGGTGAACCGAAGGGAATTATTTGAAACATTGAGACAATTTTTGTCATAATGCGACGTTAGACCAACTATGACCATGGTTGGCCATGGGTGATTTTCATATTGAGACAAAATTTGTCAAAATGTGACATTTGATCATGGATAACATTGATCGAATATTCATATTATAAACCAAAATAACTAATAAACCCAAGGGTTTAATATTATAAACCACAGGAATTGGTGAACCCAAGGGAATTGATTTAAAAATTGAGACAATTGTTGTGACAATGCGATCTTGGACCAACTATGACCATCGTTGGCCATGGGTTATTTTCATATTGAGACAATATTTGTCAGAATGTGAGATATGATCATGGATGACATTGATCGATTATTCATATTATAAACCAAAAGAACTAATAAACCCAAGGGTTTAATATTATAAACCAAAGGAATTGGTGAACCCAAGGGAATTGATTTAAACATCGAGATAATTTTTGTCACAACGCGACGTTGGACCAACTATGACCATGGTTGCTCATGGGTTATTTTCATATTGAGACAATGTTTGTCAGAATGTGACATTTTATCATGTATGACATTGATCGATTATTCATATTATAAACCAAAAGAACTAGTAAACCCAAGGGTTTAATATTATAAATCAAAGGAATTGGTCAGCCCAAGGGAATTGATTTAAACATTGAGACAATTGTTGTCACAATGTGACGTTGGAGCAACTATGACCATGGTTAGCCATGGGTGATTTTCATATTGCGATAATATTTGTCAGAATGTCACATATGATCATGCATGACGTTGATCTATTATTCATATTATAAACCAAAATAACTAATAAACCCAAGGGCTTAATATTATAAACCAAAGGAATTGGTGAACCCAAGGGAATTGATTTAAAGATCGAGTCACATTTTGTGACAATGTGACGTTGGACCTACTATGACCATGGTTGGCCATGGGTGATTTTCATATTGAGACAATATTTGTCAGAATGTGACATATGATCATGGATGACGTTGATCGATTATTCATATTATAAACCAAAAGAACTAATAAACCCAAGGGTTTAATATTATAAACCAAAGGAATTTGTGAACCCAAGGGAAAACCATTACCCAAGAAATTATAAACCAAAGCAATTTGCGTACCCAAGGGAATTGATTTAAACATCAAGACAATTTTTGTCACAATGCGACGTTGGACCAACTATGACCATGGTTGCTCATGGGTGCTTTTCATATTGAGACAATATTTGTCAGAATGTCACATTTGATGATGTATGGCATTGATCGATTATTCATATTATAAACCAAAAGAACTAATAAACCCAAGGGTTTAATATTATGAACTAAAGGAATTGGTGAACGCAAGGGAATTGATTTAAACATTGAGACAATTGTTGTCACAATGCGACGTTTTACGGACTATGACCCTGGTTGGCCATCGGTGATTTTCATATTGAGACAATATTTTTCAGAATGTGAGATATGATCATGGATGACGTTGATCAATTATTCATATTATAAAACAAAAGAACTAATAAAACCAAGGGTTTAATATTATAAACCAAAGGAATTGGTGAACCAAAAGGAATTGATTTAAACATTGAGACAATTGTTGTCAGAGTGCGATGTTGGACCAACTATGAACATGTTTGGCCATGGGTGATGTTCATATTGAGACAATATTTGTTAGAATGTGACATTTGATCATAGATGACATTGATCGATTATTCATATTATAAAATGAAAGAACTAATAAACCCAAGGGTTTAATATTATAAACCAAAGGAATTAGTGAACCCAAGTGAAAAAAATTACCCAACAAATTATAACCAAAGGAATTTGTGAACCCAAGGGAAATGATTTAAACATTGAGACAACTTTTGTCACAATGCGACGTTGGACCAACCATGACCATTGTTGGCCATGGGTGATTTTTATATTCAGACAATATTTGTGAAAATGTGACATTTGATCATGGATGACATTGATTGATTATTCATATTATAAACGAAAAGAACTAATAAACCCAAGGGTTTAATATTATAAACCAAAGGAATTCGTGAACCCAAGGGAATTGATTTAAACATTGAGACAATTGTTGTGACAATGCGACATTGGACCAACTATGACCATCGTTGGCCATGGGTTATTTTCATATTGAGACAATATTTGTCGAAATGTGACATATGATCATGGATGACATTGATCGATTATTCATATTATAAATCAAAAGAACTAATAAACCCAAGGATTTAATATTATAAACCAAATGAATTGGTGAACCCAAGTGAAAACCATTACCCAACAAATTATAACCCAAAGGAATTGTTGAACCCAAGGGAATTGATTTAAACATCGAGGCAGTTTTTGTGACAATGCGACGTTGGACCAACTATGACCATGGTTGGCCATGGGTGATTTTCATATTGAGACAATATTTTTCAGAATGTGACATTTTATCATGGATGACATTGATTGATTATTCATATTATAAACCAAAATAACTAATAAATCCAAGGGTTTAATATTATAAACCAAAGGAATTGGTGAACCCAAGGGAATTGATTTAAACATTGAGACAATTGTTGTGACAATGCGACGTTGGACCAACTATGACCATCGTTGGCCATGGGTGGTTTTTATATTGAGACAATATTTTTCAGAATGTGACATATGATCATGGATGACATTGATCGATTATTCATATTATAAACCAGAAGAACTAATAAACCCAAGGGTTTAATATTATAAACAAAAGGAATTAGTGAACTCGAGGGAAACCATTACCCAAAAAATTATAAACCAAAGGAATTGGTGAACCCAAGGGTTTTTATTTAAACATCGAGACAATTTTTGTGACAATGCGACGTTGGACCAACTATGACCATGGTTAGCCATGGGTTATTTTCATATTGAGACAATATTTGTCAGAATGTGACTTTTGATCATGGATGACGTTCATCGATTATTCATATTATAAACCAAAAGAACTAGTAAACACAAGGGTTTAATATTATAAACCAAAGGAATTGGTGAACGCAAGGGAATTGATTTAAACATTCAGACAATTTTTGTCACAATGTGACGTTAGACCAACTAAGACCATGGTTGGCCATGGGTGATTTTCATATTGAGACAATATTTGTCAGAATGTGACATATGATCATAGATGAAATTGATCGATTATTCATATTATAAACCAAAATAACTAATAAACCCAAGGGTTTAATATTATAAACCAAAGAAATTGGTGAACCCAAGGGAAAACCATTAGCCAAAAAATTATAAACCAAAGGAATTGGTGAACCCAAGGGAATTGATTTAAACATCGAGACAATTTTTGTGACAATGCGACGTTGGACCAACTATGACCATGGTTGGCCATGGGTGATTTTAATATTGAGATAATATTTGTCAGAATGTGACATTTGATCATGGATGACATTGATCGATTATTCATATTATAAACCAAAATAACTATTAAACCCAAGGGTTTAATATTATAAACCGAAGGAATTGGTGAACCCATGGGAATTGACTGAAATATTCAGACAATTGTTGTCAGAATGCGATGTTGGACTAACTATGACCATGGTTGTCCATGGGTGATTTTCATATTGAGACAATATTTGTCAGAATGTGATATTTGATCATGGATGAAATTGATCGATTATTCATATTGCAAATGAAAAGAACTAATAAACCCAAGGGTTTAATGTTATAAACCAAAGGAATTGGTGAAACCAAGGGAATTGATTTAAACATTGAGACAATTTTTGTCACAGTGCAATGTTGGCCCAAGTATGACCATGGTTGGCCATGGGTGATTTTTATATTGAGAAAATATTTATCAGAATGTAACATATGATCATGGATGACATTGATCGATTATTCATATGATAAACCAAAAGAACTAATAAAACAAAGGGTTTAGTATTATAAACCAAAGGAATTGGTGAACCCAAGGTAAAACCTCTACCGAAAAAATTATAAACCAAACGAATTGGTGAACCCAAGGAAATTGATTTAAAAATTCAGACAATTGTTGTCATAATGCGACATTGGACCAACTACCAACATGGTTGGCCATGGGTGACATTGATCGATTATTCATATTATAAACCAAAAGAACTAATAAACCCAAGGGTTTAATATTATAAACCAAATGAATTGGTGAACCCAAGGGGAAGCCATTAGCCAACAAGTTATAAACCAAAGGAATTGGTGAACCCAAGGGAATTGATTTAAACATCGAGACAATTTTTGTGACAATGCGACGTTTGACCAACTATGGCCATGATTGGCCATGGGTGATTTTCATATTGAGAAAATATTTGTCAGAATGTGACATTTGATCATGGATGGCATTGATCGATTATTCATATTATAAACCAAAATAACTAGTAAACCCGAGGGTTTAATATTATAAACCAAAGGAATTGGTGAACCCAAGGGAATTGATTTCAACATTCACACAATTGTTGTCACAATGCGACGTTGGACCAACTATGACCATGGTTGCCCATGGGTGACTTTCGTATTGAGACAATATTTGTCAGAATGTGACATTTGATCATGGATGAAATTGATTGACTATTCATATTACAAACCAAAAGAGCTAATAAACCCAAGGGTTTAATTTTATAAAGCAAAGGAATTGGTGAACCCAAGGGAATTGATTTAAACATTGAGACAATTATTGTCACAATGCGACGTCAGCCCAACTATGTCGATGGTTGGCCATGGGTGATTTTCATATTGAGACAATATTTGATAGAATGTTACATATGATCATGGATGACATTGATCGATTATTCATATTATAAACCAAAAGAACTAATAAAACCAAGGGTTTAATATTATAAACCAAAGGAATTGGTGAACCCAAGGGAAAACCATTACCCAACAAATTATAAAACAAACGAATTGGTGAACCCAAGGGAATTGATTTAAACATTCATAAAATTGTTGTCACAATGTGATGTTGGACCAACTATCAACATGGTTTGCCATTGGTGATTTTCTTATTCAAACAATATTTTCCAGAATGTGACAATTGATCATGGATGACATTGATCGATTATTCATATTATAAACCAAAAGAACTAATAAACCCAAGGGTTTAATATTATAAACCAAAGGAATTGGGGAACCCAAGGAAAACCATTACCTAAAAAATTATAAACCAAACTAATCAAACTCAAGGAATTATCAATATCGAGACAATTTTTGTCACTATGTGACATTGGACAAACTATGACCATCGTTGGCCATGGGTGATTTTCATATTGAGACAATATTTTTCAGAGTCTGACATTTCATCATGGATGACATTGATCGATTATTCATATTATAAACAAAAAGAACTAATAAACCCAAGGGTTTAATATTATAAACCAAAGGAATTGGTGAACCCAAGGGAATTGATTTCAACATTCAGACAATTGTTGCCATCAGTAACGCTTCTGGACCAAATTTGAACATGGTTGGCTATGGGCATTTTCATTGAGACAATATTTAGGAATGTGACAATTGATCACATGACATTGATCGCATTTTTTTCATATTATAAACCAAAGGAATGCCAGAACAAGGGAATTCCATTTAAACATCGAGACAATTGTAGTCACATGATGCAGACGTTGGACAAACTATCACCATGGTTGGCCATGGGTATTTTTCATATTCGTGACAATATTTTTCGTGAAAGTGACATATGATCATGGATGACGTTGATCGATTATTCATATTATAAACCAAAAGAACTAATAAAACCAAGGGTTTAATATTATAAACCAAAGGAATTGGTGAACCCAAGGGAAAACCATTACCCAACAAATTATAAACCAAATGAATTGGTGAAACCAAGTGAATTGATTTAAATATTGAGACAATTTTTGTCACAATGCGACGTTGGACCAACTATGAACATGGTTGGACATGGGTCACTTTCATATTGAGACAATATTTGTCAGAATGTGACTTTTGATCATGGATGACATTGTTAGGTCCCTATATCACTAGTATAGTCCCTTATTATTGTTAGTGTAACCCCCTTATTGTTATTATTGAACCCTTGTAACCCCCATTTTGTTATTATTGTGCCCTTAAATTAGTATTGTTAGATCGGCTAGGATTACATTGTGGCCCACTAGGATTACATTATGGCCCCATGGACTCCTATATATAGAAAGGAGGTTTTGTAAATTGTATCATCCAAGAATTGTTCATTTATGTAATGTATTGGAGGTTTCCCCCTCGAAGTGGATATTTTCTAAGACGTTGATATCTCTTTTCTTCTCTTTTTGGAGCTGGTTACACAACATTTGGTATCAGAGCTTTGGATTCTAGGGTTTCGCTGCTCCAAACAGGTCATCGTGGAATTTTAGCTATAACTTTTTTTCTACGAAGCTTCAGAAGCTGAAATTTTTAAGGTGCGAAGCTGAAATCGTGAGGAAGGTTGTATAAAAATTTTCGAACTTGGTTAACATATTTTGAATGTGATCGCAAGTTAGGTCTTTTTCGGGATCCTAGCTTCGGTCCATCCTTGAATTTGCGCTATAAAATTTTCTCGAAGGTTCGAGAATACGAACCATATGTAATGCAGTTTGATACGAAATTCTTCAAACATATTCAGGCTTGGTTCACAATATTTTTGGAGATATGATCTGTGGAAGGTAGTGCTTTTTCAGGCTCCTGAATTTCTTCTCAAAGAGGTGATCGTGGGAAAATTTCAATAACTCTCTCTTTGGGCATCGGATTGGAGTGCCGTAAAAGTTGGTTGCAAGTACACAAAACTCAGTTTCGTGGCTATCAATTTCAGAGATGAATAATGAAACAGTGACACGTGGCAAGTCGTACAAGTTCGCTCTACTCAACGAGTCCAAAATTGGGTCATTGTGGGAGATTAGAAATAACTTTGTCTTGAAGAATCCAAATCAGATGATACCTGTGGCATTTGAAAGACAGTTCTGAAGGCTACTACAGTAGTGAATTTCAGATATTGAATATTCTCAATTACAGAGATAATTCAATTTCAATACAGAGCTCCTAAAAAACAAGTAAAAGGTGTGTATTTTTTTTTTTGAATTGCATAAGTCTTGTTTGAAGAATCAAGTTGAATTGATTCCAATGGCATATTGTAGAATAGATATCAATATTGGATTCTAAAATGGCCCCTAAAAATTATTCAACACCCATTAAGACTTTAGAAGGCTCTACTATGATTCATGAAGACGAAGAATGGCAACATGACATTTCAAAATTACAAGAGAAAGTGCAACAAATTTCTCTCTCGCAAAGAGCAACAAAAATGAAATGGAATTTTTGAATAAAGGCATGGAAACTAACATGGATGGTTTGAAGAATGGCGTGGAAGCTAAGATGATTGGTTTGGAAGCTAATATTGATGGAATAGAAGTGATCATGGAAGCTAAGATGGATGATATGGAAGCTAAGATCGATGAAAACATGAAAGACAACATGGAAAACATGAAGAATGATCTAAAAGCATACATGGAAGGCTTGATGACAAGCTTAAAACAAGAAACGATTCCTAATGGCGGAAATATAGTAGAAGAACCTCACGATGAGAACAAAATAAATGTTAATCGTGATTTCATAACCTCTAATGTTGGCGGGAAGAACCACCATATTCCAAAAATGGATATGAGGAAGTTTGATGGAAAGGATCCTGTAACATGGATACTACAGATGGAGCAATATTTTGATCTCCATAACGTGCAAAACACACAAAAGGTACGCATTGCAACTTTACATTTAAAACAAAATACATTTGTATGGTATCAATGGCTTTGCTCCCGTAAAAAAATTGTCACTTGGTCAATTTTTACGGAGGAAATGATAGCACATTATGAGGATACAAAGAGCAACACCTTCTTTAGCCAATTGATAAATCTCAAAAAAAGGGTTTAGTGGGGGAGCACATTGAGGACTTCCAAAAATTGAATATAAGGGTAACTGATATTCCAGAGGAACACAGGATTGATCTCTTCATAGGTACTTTAAAGGATAACATCCAACATGAAGTTCACGTTTTGGAACCCGATTCATTGGAGAAGGCATTCAGGTTGGCAAGAAAAATTGAATGTAAAATTATGGCGACAAGGAAGCCTACCACTCACTTCTATAAAGAGGGAAGTGTTGCTACTCCTAGATTTCCACAACCTACAAGGTTGACACCACAACAATTGGAAGAAAAGAGAAAAAGGGCTTTGCTACAGTTGTGATAGAAAATACACTAAAGGTCATAAGTGTGCTGAGAAGAAATTATTTTACATAGATTGTGAAGAGGAAGAAAATGAACAAGAAGAGGATATACACCAGGAACCAACCCTAGAAGAGGAAGAAATGAGTCCGACAATATCATGCAATGCATTGGCAGGAATTACCACTCCTCAAACTCTCAAGATAGAAGGACATATCAAGAAGAAAAAGGTAATAGTGTTGATTGATTCAGGTAGTACCCATAATTTTATGCATTGTAAGGTAGCCAAGGAATTGAATTATTTCCTATACCCAGCACCAGAATGTCAAGTGATGGTTGCAAATGGAGGAACTATAAATTGCTCTGGAAAATGCCATAATATCAAGCTAACCATGGGGGAATATGTATTGAATAGTCCAATGCTTTCCATTCCTATGGGAGGTGTTGATGTTGTACTAGGAGTACAATGGTTACAATTTTTGGGGACGGTAGCTTTTAATTTTCAAGAACTTTTCTTGAAATTTTTTTCAGAAGGAAAGGAAGTTGAATTACGGGGTATTGAAGGGAAGCCGGGAAGGATAATAAGCTCTAATGTCATGACAAAGCTTCTAAAGAAAGAACAATGAGGCGTAATTGCACAATTATGCTCACTAGACGTTCCGACATCAAAATCATCTATTTCCGTAGATCTCCAACAAGTCTTGGACAATCATTCCAAGGTGTTTGAAACTCCCAAAGGACTCCCACCTATTCGTGATCATGATCATGCTATTCATTTGATTCCAGGAAGTGTTCCTCCAAACATCCGGCCTTATAGATATCCTTACTTCCAAAATAGCGAAATTGAACGTATGATTGCAGAAATGTTAGAGGCGGGTATAATTCAACCTAGTCAAAGTTCTTTCTCTGCTCCTGTAGTATTGGTACACAAGAAGGATGGATCATGGCGAATGTGTATGGATTATAGGGAGCTCAATAAGCTCACCATTAAAGACAAATTTCCCATTCCTGTGATTGATGAATTATTGGATGAATTACATGGAGCAATTTATTTTACCAAGTTGATCTTCGTTCAGGATATCATCAAATTAGAATGAAGACTGAATATATTCCAAAAACAGCATTTCGAACTCATGAGGGTCATTATGAATTTTTGGTCATGTCTTTTGGCCTTACCAATGCACCTTCTACATTTCAAGGGTTGATGAATTCCATTTTCAAACCCTTCCTTAGAAATTTTGTGCTAGTATTTTTTGATGATATACTAATCTACAGCAGGTCTTGGAAGGATCATGTTGAACATGTTGACAGGGTGCTCAAACTATTGCAGGAGAAACAATTATATGCAAAAAAATCCAAATTTTCTTTGGAGTACAAGAGGTGGAATATCTGGGTCATATTGTATCTCACGAGGGTGTTAAAGTAGACCCTAACAAAATTAAAGCCATTAAGGAATGGAAAGTCCCCACAACTATAAAGAAGTTGCGAGGATTTCTCGGGTTAACAGGGTATTATCGCAAGTTTTTTAAGAATTATGGGAGAATAGCAGCACCTCTAACAACATTATTGAAGAAAGATGCATTTTCATGGACTCCTGAGGCAACTAAGGCCTTTGAACATCTTAAAGAGGCAATGTGCCTAGCACCGGTCTTAGCTACGCCAGACTTCACAAAAACCTTTATTGTGGAATGTGATGCCTCAGGAAATGGAATTGGTGCAGTTTTAATGCAGGAAGGAAGACCCATTGCTTTTGAAAGTCGTCCAATCAGAGGAAAGTATTTACAGAAACCTATTTATGAGAAGGAAATGTTAGCAATACTACATGCACTAAAGAAATGGCGAACTTACCTAATGGGAAGACACTTCAAGGTAAAAACTGATCATGATAGTCTTAAACACTTTTGGAACAAAGACTATCTTCAGAAGAGCAGCAAAAATGGGTCACAAAGATGTTGGGTTATGACTTTGAAATAATCTACAAAAAAGGGAAGCTAAATGTTGTTGCAGATGCACTCTCAAGAAATAACGAAGAGGTGGAAGCATTGCTTTGTGCCATTTCTATTATCCAACCAGATTGGATAACCTAAGCAAGGGATGAATGGAAGAAGAACGAAGAAGTGTGGACACTCATTCAAAAGTTGCAGCAAGATCCTAGTACATCTGATACATTTAGTTGGAAAAATGATTCCTTATGGTACAAAGATCGCTTATATCTTTGTAAGAATTCCCAACTAAACAAAAGATTCTTCTGGAATTGCACACTTCTCCTTTAGGAGGACACTCAGGATTTTTAAAAACTTACCACAGGGTGAAGAAAGATTTTTTTTGGGATGGCCTTAAATCTGATATTCAAAATTTTGTGGCGGAATGTTTGGTTTGCCAACAGAATAAAGTGGAAACAATTAAGACCCTAGGACTTCTACAACCTTTATCCATTCCAAGTCAATGTTGGGAGGAGATTTCAATGGATTTTATCACAGGTTTACCTAAGTCTGAAGGAAAGAGTGTCATCATGGTAGTAGTTGATAGACTTACCAAGTATGCACACTTTTGTGCATTATCTCATCCATTTAAAGCAAGTACAGTTGCTACTACATTTATGGACAGAATTCAAAAGCTACATGGAAGCCCAAGGGTTATTGTGAGCGACAGAGATCCCATTTTTACTGGAAATTTTTGGACGGAGTTATTTTCTTGTTTTGGTACTCAATTAGCTCATAGCTCATCTTATCATCCTCAATCCGATGGTCAAACTGAGATAGTAAATAAATGTTTGGAAGGATATCTTCGTTGTTTTGTATCCGATAAACAAACACAATGGGTCAAGTGGTTACCTCTCGTTGAATGGTGGTATAACACTTCCTTCCATACTGCAGCAAAAATGACCCCATTTATGGCACTTTATGGACATCATCCACCATCCATCACATCATATTTAAGAGAAAATTCGAAGGTTCAAGCAGTGGAAGATCACATCGAGCATCAGCAAGGAGTTCTCCAACTCTTAAAGGATAACCTGAATTTGGCACAAAATCGAATGAAACAACAGGCAGATCAACATCGCAGCGAGAGAAGTTTTGATGTAGGAGATTGGGTATTTTTACTGCTACAACCATACAAACAAATGTCCCTCAAGCAAGCTAAGAAGGATAATAAATTATCACCAAAGTACTATGGTCCTTACAAGGTGTTGCAAAAGATTTGTTCTATGGCATACAAATTGGAGCTTCCTGCTTCTTCGCGAGTACATCCAGTTTTCCATGTTTCATGCTTAAAGAAGGTTATAGGTGAAAATCTTCCAGTTCAAACAATATTGCCAGAACTTGATGAGGAAGGAAAAATAATATTGGAACCCGAAGTGGTCATGGAAACAAGAACTCGACAGCTACGGAATCGATCAATTTCAGAGTATCTCATCAAGTGGAAGAACTTACCCACTGAAGATTCTACATGGGAGGATGAGAATTTTATACAGAAGCACCCGGAGCTACTCAAGTGTTGAGGACAACACTTTTTTAAGGAGAGGGGCATGTTAGGTCCCTATATCACTAGTATAGCCCCTTATTATTGTTAGTGTAAACCCCTTATTGTTATTATTGTACCCTTGTAACCCCCATTTTG
The DNA here is from genome assembly GCA_034641835.2 of Pinus albicaulis. Lineage (NCBI taxonomy): Eukaryota > Viridiplantae > Streptophyta > Pinopsida > Pinales > Pinaceae > Pinus > Pinus albicaulis. The sequence goes on from CM076574.1 coordinate 690,741,149, forward strand.
TTATTATTGTGCCCTTAAATTATTATTGTTAGGTCGGCTAGGATTACATTGTGGCTCAATAGGATTACATTATGGCCCCATGGACTCCTATATATAGAAAGGAGGTTTTGTAAATTATATCATCCAAGAATTGTTCATTCATGTAATGTATTGGAGGTTTCCCCCTCGAAGTGGCTTATTTCTAAGGCGTTGATATCTCTTTTCTTCTATTTTTGGAGCTGGTTACACAACAGACATTAATCGATTATTCATATTATAAACCAAAAGAAATAATAAACCAAAGGGTTTAATATTATAAACCAAAGGAATTGTTGAACCTAAGGGAAAACCATTACCCAACAAATTATAAACCAAACGAATTGGTGAACCCAAGGGAGTTGATTTAAACATCGAGACATTTTTTGTCACAATGCGACGTTGGAAAAACTATGACCATGGTTGGCCATGGGTGATTTTCATATTGATACAATATTTTTTAGAATCTGACATTTCATCATGGATGACATTGATCGATTATTAATATTATAAACCAAAAGAACTAATAAACCGAAGGGTTTAATATTATAAACCAAAGGAATTAGTGAACCCAAGGGAAAACCAGTACACAAAAAATTATAAACCAAAGGAATTGGTGAACCCAAGGGAATTTATTTAAACTTCGAGACAATTTTTGTCACAATGCGATGTTGGACCTACTATGACCATGGTTGGCCATGGGTGATTTTCATATTGAGACAATATTTTTCAGAATGTGACATGTGATCATGGATGATGTTGATCAATTATTCATATTATAAACCAAAAGATCTAATAAACCCAAGGGTTAAATATTATAAGCCAAAGGAATTGGTGAACCCAATGGAAAACCATTACCAACAAAATTATAAACCAAAGGAATTTGGGAACCCAAGGAAATTGATTTAAACATCGAGACAATTTTTGTCGCAATGCGGCGTTGGACCAACTATGACCATGGTTGCTAAGGGGTGATTTTCATATTGAGACAATATTTGTTAGAATGTGACATTTGATCATGTATGACATTGATCAATTATTCATATTATAAACCAAAAGAATTAATAAACCCAAGGGTTTAATATTATAAATCAAAGGAATTGGTGAACCCAGGGGAATTGATTTAAACGTTGAGACAATTGTTGTCACAATGCGACATTGGACCAACTATGACCATGGTTGGCCATGGGTGGTTTTCATATTGAGACAGTATTTGTCAAAATGTGACATATGATCATGGATAACGTTGATCGATTATTCGTATTATAAACAGAAAGAAGTAATAAACCCAAGGGTTTAATATTATAAACCAAAGGAATTGGTGAACCCAAGGGATTTGATTTAAACATCGAGACAAATTTTGTCACAATGCGACGTTGGAGCAATTATGACCATGGTTGTCCATGGGTGATTTTCATATTGAGACAATATTTGTCAAAAAGTGACATATGATCATGGATGAAGTTGATCGATTATTCATATTATAAACCAAAAGAACTAATAAAACCAAGGGTTTACTATTATAAACCAAATGAATTGGTGAACCCAAGTGAATTGATTTAAACATTCAGACAATTGTTGTCACAATGCGACGTTGGACCAACTATGAACATGGTTGGCCATGGGTGATTTTCATATTGAGACAATATTTGTCAGAATGTGACATTTGATCATGGATGACATTGATCGATTATTAATATTATAAACCAAAAGAAGTAATAAACCCAAGGGTTTAATATTATAAACCAAATGAATTGCTGAACCCAAGGGAAGAAGATTACCCAAAAAATTATAAACCAAATGATTTGGTGAATCCAAGGGAATGTATTTAAACATCGAGACAATTTTGGTCACAATGCGATGTTGGAAAAACTATGACCATGGTTGGCCATGGGTGATTTTCATATTGAGACAATATTTTTCAGAATCTGACATTTCATCATGGATGAAATTGATCGGTTATTCATATTATAAACCAAAAGAACTAATAAACCCAAGGGTTTAATATTATACACCAAAGGAATTGGTGAACCCAAGGGAAAACAATTACCCAACAAATTATAAACCAAATGAATTGGTGAACCCAAGGGAATTGATTTAAACATTAAGACAATTGCTGTCACAATGCAACGTTGGACCAACTATGAACATGGTTGGCCATCGGTGATTTTCATATTGAGACAATATTTTTCAGAATGTGGCATTTGAGCATGGATGACATTGATCGATTATTCATATTATAAAACAAAGAACTAATAAACCCAAGGATTTAATATTATAAACCTTAGGAATTGGTGAACCCAAGGGAATTTTTTTAAACATTCAGATAATTGTTGTCACAATGCGACGTTGGACAAACTATCACCATGGTTCGCCATGGGTGATTTTCATATTGAGAAAATATTTTTTAGAATGTGACATTTGATCATGGATGAAATTGATCGATTATTCATATTATAAACCAAAATAACTAATAAACCCAAGGGTTTAATATTACAAACCAAAGGAATTGGTGAATCCAAGGGAATGGATTTAAACATTGAAACAATTCCTTTCAAAATGCGACGTTGGACCAACTATGACCATGGTTGGCCATGGGTGATTTTCATATTGAAACAATATTTGTCAGAATGTGACATATGATCATGGATGACGATGATTGATTATTCATATTATAAACCAAAATAAATAATAAAACCATTCGTTTAATATTATAAACCAAAGGAATTGGCGAACCCAAGGTAAAACAATTACCCAACAAATTATAAACCAAACGAATTGGTGAACCCCAGCGAATTGATTTAAAAATTCAAACAATTATTGTCACAATGCGATGTTGGACCAACTATGAACATGGTTGGCCATGGGTGATTTTCATATTGAGACAATATTTGTCAGAATGTGACATTTGATCATGGATGACATTGTTCGATTATTCATATTATAAACCAAAAGAACTAATAAACCAAGGGGTTTAATATTATAAACCAAAGGAATTTGTGAACCCAAGGGAAAACCGTTACCCAAAAAACTATAAACCAAAGGAATTGGTGAACCCAAGGGAATTGATTTAAACATCGAGACAAATTTTGTCACAATGCGACATTGGACCAACTATGACCATGGTTGGGCATGGGTGATTTTCATTTTGAGACAATATTTTTCAAAATGTGACATTTGATCATGGATGACATTGATCGATTATTCATATTATAAACCAAAAGAACTACTAAAGCCAAGGGTTTAATATTACAAACCAAATGAATTGGTGAACCCAAGGGAATTGATTTAAACATTGAGACAATTTTTGTGACAATGCCACATTGGACAAACTATGGCCATCGTTGGCCATGGGTGATTTTGATATTGAGACAATATTTGTTAGAATGTGACATATGATCATGGATGACATTGATCGATTATTCATATTATAAATGAAAAGAACTAATAAACCCAAGGGTTTAATATTATAAACCAAAGGAATTGGTGAACCCAAGGGAATTGATTTAAACATTGAGACAATTTTTGTCACAATGCGATGTTAGACCAACTATGACCATGGTTGGCCATGGGTGATATTCATATTGAGACAATATTTGTCAGAATGTGACATTTGATCATGGATGAAATTGATTGATTATTCATATTATAAACCAAAAGAACTAATTAACCCAACGTTTTAATCTTATAAACCAAAGGAATTGGTGAACCCAAGGGAATTGATTTAAAAATTCAGACAATTGTTGTGACAATGCAACGTTGGACCAACTATGACCATCGTTGGCCATGGGTGATTTTTATATTGAGACAATATTTTTCGGAATGTGACATATGATCATGGATGACATTGATTGATTATTCATATTATAAACCAAAATAACTAATAAACCCAAGGCTTTAATATTATAAACCAAAGGAATTGGTGACGCTAAGGCAAAAAAATTACCCAACAAATTATAAACCAAAGGAATCGGTGAACCTAAGGGAATTGATTTAAAAATCGAGTCAATTTTTGTCACAATGCGACGTTGGAAAAACTATTATCATGTTTGGCCATGGGTTATTTCAATATTGAGACAATATTTGTCAGAATGTGACATTTGATCGTGGGTGACATTAATCGATTATTCATATTATCAAAAAAAATAACTAATAAACCCAACGGTTTAATATTATAAAACAAATGTATTGGTGAACCCAAGGGAATTGGTTTAAAAATTCAGACAATTGTTGTCACAATGCGACGTTGGACCAACTATGAACATGGTTCGCCATGGGTGATTTTCATATTGAGACAGTATTTGTCAGAATGTGACATTTCATCGGGGATGAAATTTATCGATTATTCATATTATAAACCAAAATAAATAATAAACCCAAGGGTTTAATATTATAAACCAAAGGAATTGGTGAACCCAAGGGAATTGATTTAAACATTCACACAATTGTTGTGACAATGCGACATTGGACCAACTATGACCATGGTTGGCCATGGATGATTTTCATATTGGGACAATATTTGTCAGAATGTGACATTTGATCATGGATGAAATTGATCGATTATTCATATTATAAACCAAAATAACTAATAAACCCAAGGGTTTAATATTATTGACCAAAGGAATTGGTGAACCTAAATGAATTGATTTAAACATTGAGACAATTGTTGTCACAATGGGACGTTGGACCAACTATGACCATGGTTGGCCATGGGTGATTTTCATATTGAGACAATATTGGTTAGAAATTCACTTATGATCATGGATGACGTTGATCGATTAGTCATATTATAAATAAAAAAAGAACTAATAAAACCAAGGGTTTAATATTATAACCCAAAGGAATTGGTTAAACCAAGGGAAAACCATTACCCAACAAATTATAAACCAAATAAATTGGTGAAGCCAAGGGAATTGATTTAGACATTCACACAATTGTTGTCACAATGCGATGGTGGACCAACTATGAACTTGGTTGGCCATGGGTGATTTTCATATTGAGACAATATTTGTCAGAATGTGACATTTGATCATGGATGACGTTGATCGATTATTCATATTATCAAACAAAAGAGCTAATAAACCCAAGGGTTTAATATTTTAAACCAAAGGAATTGGTGAACACAAGGGAAAACCATTACCCAACTAGTTATAAACCAAACGAATTGATGAACCCAAGGGAATTGATTCAAACATTGAGACAATATTTGTCACAATGCGATGTTGGACAAACTATGACCATGGTTGGCCATGGGTGATTTTCATATTGAGACCATATTTTTTAGAATATGACATTTCATCATGGAAGACATTGATCGATTATTCACATTATAAACCAGAAGAACTAATAAACCCAAGGTTTTAATATTATAAACAAAAGGAATTGGTGAACCCAAGGGAATTGATTTAAACATTGAGACAATTTTTTTCACAATGCGACGTTAGACCAACTATGACCATGGTTGGCCATGGGTGATTTTCATATTGAGTCAATATTTGTTAGAATTTTACATAAGATCATGCATGACGTTGATCGATTATTCATATTATAAACCAAAATAACTAATAAACCCAAGGGTTTCATATTATAAAACAAAGGAATTAGTGAACCCAAGTGAAAAAAAGTACACAACAAATTTTAAACCAAAGGAATTGGTGAACCCAAGGGAATTGATTTAAACATCGAGACAATTTTTGTGACAATGCGACGTTGGACCAACTATGACCATGGTTGGCCATGGGTGATTTTCATATTGAGACAATATTTGTCAGAATGTGGCATATGATCATAGATGACGTTGATCGATTATTCATATTATAAACCAATAGAAATAATAAACCCAAGGCTTTAATGTTATAAACTAAAGGAATTGTTGACCCCAAGGGAAAACCATTACCCCAAAAATTATAAACCAAAGGAATTGGTGAACCCAAGGGAATTGATTTAAACATCGAGACAATTTTTGTGACAATGCGACATTGGAAAAACTATGACCATGGTTGGCCATGGGTTATTTTAATATTGAGACAATATTTTTCACAATGTGACATCTGATCGTGGATGACATTGATCGATTATCCATATTATAAAAAAAATAACTAATAAACCCAATGGTTTAATATTATAAACCAAATTTATTGGTGAACCGAAGGGAATTGGTTTAAAAATTCAGACAATTGTTGTCACAATGCGACGTTGGACCAACTATGAACATGGTTGGCCATGGGTGATTTTCATATTGAGACAATATTTGTAAGAATGTGACATTTTATCATGGATGAAATTGATTGATCATTCATTTTATAAACCAAAAGAAATAATAAACCCAAGGGTTTAATATTATTGACCAAAGGAATTGGTGAACCTAAGGGAATTGATTTAAACATTGAGACAATTGTTGTCACAATGGGACATTTCACCAACTATGACCATGGTTGGCCAAGGGTGATTTTCATATTCATACAATATTTCTCAGAAATTGACATCTGATCATGAATGACCTTGATCGATTATTCATATTATAAACCAAAAGAACTAATAAAACCAAGGGTTTAATATTATAAACCAAAGGAATTGGTGAACCCAAGGGAAAACCATTACCCAACAAATTATAAACCAAATGAATTGGTGAACCCAAGGGAATGGATTTAAACATTCAGACAATTGTTTTCAAAATGCGACGTTGGACCAACTATGAACATGGTTGGCCATGGGTTATTTTCATATTGAGACAATATTTGTCAGAATGTGACATTTGATCATGGATGACGTTGATCGATTATTCATATTATAAACCAAAAGAGCTAATGAACCTAAGGGTTTAATATTTTAAACCAAAGGAATTGGTGAACCCAAGGGAAAACCATTACCCAAAAAATTATAAACCAAATGAATTGGTGAACCCAAGGGAATTCATTTAAACATCGAGACAATATTTGTCATAATGCGATGTTGGACAAACTATGACCATGGTTGGCCATGGGTGATTTTCATATTGAGACCATATTTTTTAGAATATGACATTTCATCATGGATGACATTGACCGATTATTCACATTATAAACCAAAAGAACTAATGAACCCAAGGGAATTGATTTAAACATTGGGACAATTTTTGTCACAATGCGACATTAGACCAACTATGACCATGGTTGGCCATGGGTGATTTTCATATTGAGACAATATTTGTCAAAATTTTACATAAGATCATGCATGACGTTGATCGATTATTCATATTATAAACCAAAAGAACTAATAAACCCAAGGGTTTAATATTATAAAACAAAGGAATTAGTGAACCCAAGGGAAAACCAGTACACAACAAATTTTAAACCAAAGGAATTGGTGAACCCAAGGGAATTGATTTAAACATTGAGACAATTTTTGTGACAATGCGACGTTGGACAAACTATGACCATTGTTGGCCATGGGTGATTTTCATATTGAGAAAATATTTGTCAGAATGTGACATATGATCATAGATGACATTGATTGATTATTCATATTATAAACCAAAAGAAATAATAAATCCAAGGGTTTAAAATTATAAACCAAAGGAATTGGTGAACCCAATGGAATACCATTACCCAACAAATTATAAACCAAAGGAATTTGCGAACCCAAGGGAATTGATTTAAACATGGAGACAATTTTTGTCACAATGCGACGTTGGACCAACTATGACCATATTGAGACAATATTTGTCAGAATGTGAAATTTGATCATGTATGACATTGATCAATTATTCATATTATAAGCCAAAATAACAAATAAACCCAAGGGTTTAATATTATAAATCAAAGGAATTGGTGAACCCAAGGGAATTGATTTAAACATTGAGACAATTCTTGTCACAATGCGACGTTGGACCAACGGTTGGCCATTGGTGATTCTCATATTGAGACAATATTTGTCAGAATGTGACACATGATCATGAATTACGTTGATCGATTATTCATATTATAAACCAAAAGAACTAATAAAACAAAGGGTTTAGTATTATAAACCAAAGGAATTGGTGAAGCCAAGGGAATTGATTTAAACATTGAGAAAAATTTTGTCACAACGCGACATTAGACCAACTATTACCATGGTTGGCCATGGCTGATTTTCATATTGAGACAATATTTATAACAATGTGACATTTGATCATGGATTAAATTGATCGATTATTCATATTATAAACCAAAATAACTAATAAAAACAAGGGTTTAATATTATAAACCAAAGGAATTAGTGAACCCAAGGGAATTGATTTAAACATTGAGAAAAATTTTGTGACAATCTGACGTTGGACCAACTATGACTTTCGTTGGCCATGGGTGATTTTCATATTGAGAAAATATTTGTCAATATGTGACTTTTGATCATGGATGACATTGATCGATTATTCATATTATAAACCAAAGGAAAGTGTGAACCCAAGGGAAAACCATTACCCAACAAATTCTAAACCAAAGGAATTGGTGAACCCAAAGGAATTGTTTTAAACATTGAGACAATTGTTTTCACAATGCGACGTTGGACAAACTATGAGCATGGTTGGCCATGGGTGATTTTCATATTGAGACAATATTTATTAGAATATGACATTTGATCGTAGATGAGGTCGATCAATTTTTCATATTATAAACCAAAGGAATTGATGAACCCAAGGGCAAAAAATCACCCAAAAAATTATAAACTGAAGGAATTGGTGAACCCAAGGGAATTGATTTAAACATGGAGACAACTTTTGTCACAATGTGACATTGGACAAACTATGACCATGGTTGACCATGAGTGATTTTCATATTGAGACAATATTTTTTAAAATGTGACATTTGATCATGGATGACTTTGGTCGATTATTCATATTATAAACCAAAAGAACTAATAAACCCAAGGGTTTAATATTATAAACCAAAGGAATTGGTGAACCCAAGGGAATTTCTTTAAACATTGAAACAATTGTTGTGACAATGCGACATTGGACCAACTATGACCATCGTTGGCCATGGGTGATTTTCATACTGAGACAATATTTGTCAGAATGTGACATATGATCATGGATGACATTGATCGATTATTCATATTATAAACCAAAAGAACTAATAAACCCAAGGGTTTAATATTATAAACCAAAGGAATTGGTGAACCCGAGGGAAAACCATTACCCAACAAATTATAAACCAAAGGAATTGGTGAACCCAAGGGAATTGATTTAAATATCGAGACAATTTTTGTGACAATGTGACATTGGACCAACTATGACCATGGTTGGCCATGGGTGATTTTCATATTGAGACAATATTTGTCAAAATTTAACATTTGATCATGGATGACATTGATCGATTATTCATATTATAAACCAAAAGAACGAATAAAACCAAGCGTTTAATATTATAAACCAAAGGAAATGATGAACCCAAGGGAAAACCATTAGCCAACAAATTATAAACCAAAGGAATTGGTGAAACCAAGGGAATTGATTTAAACATCGAGACAATTTTTGTGACAATGCGACGTTGGACAAACTATGACCATGCTTCGCCATTGGTGATTTTCATATTGAGAAAATATTTGTCAGAATGTGAGATTTGATCATGGATGACATTGATAGATTATTCATATTATAAAAGAAAATAACTAGTAAACCCAAGGGTTTAATATTATAAACCAAAGTAATTGGTGAACCCAAGGGAATTGATTTAAACATTCAGACAATTGTTGTCACAATGCGACATTGGACCAACTATGACCATCGTTGGCCATGGGTGATTTTCATATTGAGACAATATTTGTCAGAATGTGACATTTGATCATGGATGAAATTGATCGATTATTCATATTACAAACCAAAAGAACTAATAAACACAAGGGTTTAATGTTATAAACCAAACGAATTGGTGAACCCAAGTGAATTTATTTAAACATTGAGACAATTTTTGTCACAATGTGACGTTGTCCCAACTATGACCATGGTTGGCCATGCGTGATTTTCATTTTGAGACAATATTTTTCAGAATGTGACATATGATCATGGATGACGTTGATCGATAATTCATATTATAAACCAAAAGAACTAATAAAACCAAGGGTTTAATATTATAAACCAAAGGAATTGGTTAACCAAAGCGAAACCATTACCCAAAAAATTATAAACCAAAAGAATTGGTGAACCCAAGGGAATTGATTTAAAAATTCAGACAATTGTTGTTACAATGCGACGTTGGACCAACTATGAACATGGTTGGAGATGGGTGATTTTCATATTGAGACAATATTTTTTACAATCTGACATTTCATCATGGATGACATTGATCAATTATTCATATTATAAACCAAAGGAATTGGTGAACCCAAGGGAATTGATTTAAATATTCAGACAATTGTTGTCACAATGGAACGTTGGACCAACTACGACCATGGTTGGCCATGGTTGATTTTCATATTGAGACAATATTTGTCAGAATGTGACATTTGATCAAGGATGAAATTGATTGATTATTCATATTATAAACCAAAAGAACTAATAAACCCAAGGGAATTGATTTAAACATTGAGAAAATTGTTTTCACAATGCGACGTTGGACCAACTATGACCATGGTTGGCGATGGGTGATTTTCATATTGAGACAATATTTGTCAGAAAGTGACATATGATCATGGATGATGTTGATCGATTATTCATATTATAAACCAAAAGAACTAATAAAACCAAGGGTTTAATATTATAAACCAAAGCAATTGGTGAACCCAAGGGAAAACCATTACCCAACAAATTATAAACCAAGGAAATTGATTTAAACATTCAGACAATTATTGTCACAATGTGATTTTGGACCAACTATGAGCATGGTTGGCCATGGGTGATTTTCATATTGAGACAATATTTGTCAGAATGTGACATTTGATCATGGGTGACATTGTTCGATTATTCATATTATAAACCAAAAGAGCTAATAAACCCAAGGATTTAATATTATAAACCAAAGGAATTTGTGAACCCAAGGGAAAACCATTACCCAACAAATTATAAACCAAACGAATTGGTGAACCCAAGGGAATTGATTTAAACATTCAGACAATTATTGTCACAATGCGACGTTGGACCAACTATGAACATGGTCGGAGATGGGTGATTTTCATATTGAGACAATATTTTTCAGAATGTGACATTTAATCATGGATGACATTGATCAATTATTCATATTATAATTCAAAAGAACTAATAAAGCCAAGCGTTTAATATTATAAACCAAAGGAATTGGTGAACCCAATGGAAAACCATTACCCAACAAATTATAAACCAAATGAATTAGTGAACCCAAGGGAATTGATTTAAACATCGAGACAATTTTTGTCACAATGCGACGTTGGACAAAACTATGACCATGGTTTTCCATGGGTGATTTTCATATTGAGAAAATATTTTTTAGAATCTAACATTTCATCATGGATGACATTGATCAATTATTCATATTATAAACGAAAAGAACTATTAAACCCAAGGGTTTAATATTATAAACCAAAGGAATTGGTGAACCCAAGGGAATTGATTTAAAGATTCAGACAATTGTTGTCACAATGCAACGTTGGACAAACTACGACCATGGTTGGCCATGGGTGATTTTCATATTGAGACAATATTTGTCAGAATGCGACATTTGATCAAGGATGAAATTGATCGATTATTCATATTATAAACCAAAAGAACTAATAAACCCAAGGGAATTGATTTAAACATTGAGAAAATTGTTGTCACAATGCGACGTTGGACCAACTACGACCATGGTTTAATATTATAAACCAAAGAAATTGGTTTAATATTATAAACCAAAAGAACTAATAAAACCAGGGGTTTAATATTATAAACCAAAGAAATTGGTGAACCCAAGGGAAAACCATTACCCAACAAATTATAAACCAAATGAATTGGTGAAACCAAGGAAATTTATTTAAACATTCAGACAATTATTGTCACAATGTGATTTTGGACCAACTATGAGCATGGTTGGCCATGGGTGATTTTCATATTGAGACAATATTTGTCAGAATGTGACATTTGATCATGGGTGACATTCTTCGATTATTCATATTATAAACCAAAAGAGCTAATAAACCCAAGGGTTTAATATTATAAACCAAAGAAATTTGTGAACCCAAGGGAAAACCATTACCCAACAAATTATAAACCAAAGAAATTGGTGAACCCAAGGGAATTGATTTAAACATCGAGACAAATTTTGTCACAATGCGACGTTGGACCAACTATGACCATGGTTGGGCCTGGGTGATTTTCATATTGAGACAATATTTGTTAGAATGTGACACTTGATCATGGATGACATTGATCGATTATTCATATTATAAACCAAGGGAATTGGTGAACCCAAGGGAATTGATTTAAACATTCGGACAATTGTTGTCACAATGTGACGATGGACCAACTATGAACATGGTTGGCCATGGGTGATGTTCATATTGACATAATATTTGTCAGAATGTGACATTTGATCATGGATGAAATTGATCGATTATTCATATTATAAACCAAAAGAACTAATAAACCAAAGGGTTTAATATTATACACCAAATGAATTGGTGAACCCAAGGGAATTGATTTAAACATTCAGACAATTGTTGTCACAATGTGACGTTGGACAAACTATGACCATGGTTGGCCATGGGTAATTTTCGTATTCAGACAATATTTGTCAGAATTTGACATTTGATCATGGATGAAATTGATCGTTTATTCATATTATAAACCAAAAGAAATAATAAACTCAAGGGTTTAATATTATAAACCAAAGGAATTGGTGAAACCAAGGGAATTGATTTAAATATTGAGACAATTGTTGTCACAATGCGACGTTGGGCCAACTACTACCATGGTTGGCCATGGGTGATTTTCATATTGAGACAATATTTGTCAGAAAGTGACATATGATCATGGATGACGTTGATCGATTATTCATATTATAAACCAAAAGAACTAATAAAACCAAGGGTTTAATATTATAAACCAAATGAATAGGTGAACCTAACGGAAAACCATTACCCTACAAATTATAAACCAAATTAATTGGTGAACCCAATTGAATTGATTTAAACATTCAGACAATTGTTGTCACAATGCGACGTTGGACCCACTATGAACATGGATGGCCATGGGTGATTTTCATATTGAGACAATATTTTTCAGAATTTGACATTTGATCATGGATGACATTGATCGATTATTAACTTTATAAACCAAAAGAATTAATAAACCCAAGGGTTTAATATTATAAACCAAATGAATTGGTGAACCCAAGGGAAGAAGATTACCCAAAAAATTATAAACCAAATGATTTGGTGATTCCAAGGGAATGTATTTAAACATCGAGACAATTTTGGTCACAATGCGACGTTGGACAAACTATGACCATGGTTGGCCATGGGTTATTTTCATATTGAGACAATATTTTTCAGAATCTTTCATTTCATCATGGATGAAATTGGTCAATTATTCATATTATAAATCAAAAGAACTAATAAACCCAATAGTTTAATATTATACACCAAAGGAATTGGTGAATCCAAGGGAAAACAATTACCCAACAAATTATAAACCAAAGGAATTGGTGAACCCAAGGGAATTGATTTAAACATTAAGACAATTGTTGTCACAATACAACATTGGACCAACTATGAACATGGTTGGCCATCGGTGATTTTCATATTGAGACACTATTTGTTAGAATGTGACATTTGAGCATGGATGAAATTGATCGATTATTCATATTATAAACCAAAATAACTAATAAACCCAAGGATTTAATATTATAGACCTTAGGAATTGGTGAACCCAAGGGAATTGATTTAAACATTCAGACAATTGTTGTCACAATGCGACGTTGGACCAACTATGACCATGGTTTTCCATGGGTGATTTTCATATTGAGAAAATATTTGTCAGAATATGACATTTGATCATGGATGAAATTGATCGATTATTCATATTATAAACCAAAAGAACTAATAAACCCAAGGGTTTAATATTACAAACCAAAGGAATTGGTGAACCCAAGGGAATTGATTTAAACATTGAGACAGTTCTTGTCAGAATGCGACGTTGGACAAACTATCACCATGGTTGTCCATGGGTGATTTTCATATTGAGACAATATTTGTCAGAATGTGACATATGATCATGGATGACATTGATCTATTATTCATATTATAGACCAAAATAACGAATAAAACCAATCGTTTAATATTATAAACCAAAGGAATTGGTGAACCCAAGGGAAAACCATTACCCAACAAATTATAAACCAAACGAATTGGTGAACCCAAGGGAATTGATTTAAACTTTCAGAAAATTGTTGTCACAATGCGATGTTGGACCAACTATGAACATGGTTGGCCATGGGGGATTTTCATATTGAGACAATATTTGTCAGAATGTGACATTTGATCATGGATGAAATTGATCTATTATTCATATTATAAACCAAAAGAACTAATAAACCCTAGGGTTTAATATTATAAACCAAAGGAATTGGTGAACCCAAGGGAAGTGATTTAAACATTGAGACAGGTGTTGTCACAATGCGACATTGGACCAACTATGACCATGGTTGGCCATGGGTAATTTTCATATTGAGACAATATTTTCTAGAATGTGACATATGATCATGGATGACGTTGATCGATTATTCATATTATAAACCAAAAGAACTAATAAAGCCGAGGGTTTAATAATATAAACCAAAGGAATTGATGAACCCAAAGTAAAACCATTACCCGACAAATTATAAACCAAAGGAATTCGTGAACCCAAGGGAGTTGATTTAAACACTGAGAAATTTTTTGTCACAATGTGACATTGGACAAACTATGACCATGGTTGGCCATGGGTGATTTTCATATTGAGACAATATTTTTTAGAATGTGACATTTGATCATGGATGACATTGATCGATTACTCATATTATAAACCAAAAGAACTAATAAACCAAAGGGTTTAATATTATAAACCAAAGGAATTGGGGAACCCAAGGGAAAACCATTACCCAACAAATTATAAACCAAAGGAATTGGTGAACCCAAAGGAATTGATTTAAACATCAAGGCAATTTTTGTGACAATGCGACGTTGGACCAACTATGCCATGGTTGCCCATGGGTGATTTTCATATTGAGACAATATTTGTCAGAGTTTGACATAAGATCATGGATGACGTTGATCGATTATTCATATTATAAATAAAAATAACTAATAAACCCAAGGGTTTAATATTATAAACCAAAGGAATTTGTGAACCCAAGAAAATCGATTTAAGCATCGAGACAATTTTTTTCACAATGCGACATTCGACCAACTATGATCATGGATGAAATTGATCAATTATTCATATTATAAACCAAAAGAACTAGTAAAACCAAGGGTTTAAAATTATAAACCAAAGGAATTGGTGAACCCAAGAGAAAACCATTACCCAAAAAATTATAAACGAAATGAATTGGTGAACCCAAGTGAATTGATTTAAACATTCAGACAATTGCCATCACAATGTGACGTTGGACCAACTATGAACATGGTTGGCCATGGGTGATTTTCATATTCAGACAATATTTTTTAGAATTTGACATTTCATCATGGATGACATTGATCGACTATTGATATTATAAACCAAAAAAACTAATAAACCCAAGGGTTTAATATTATAAACAAAAGGAATTGGGAAACCCAAGGGAAAACCATTACCCAACAAATTATAAACCAAATGAATTGGTGAACCCAAGGAAATTGATTTAAACATCGAGACAATTTTTTTCACAATGTGAAGTTGGACAAACTATGACCGTGGATGGCCATGGGTGATTTTCATATTGAGACAATATTTTTCAGAGTCTGACATTTCATCATGGATGACATTGATCTATTATTCATATTATAAACCAAAATAAATAATAAACCCAAGGGTTTAATATTATAAACCAAAGGAATTGGTGAACCCAAGGGAAGTGATTTCAACATTCAGACAATTGTTGTCACAATGCAATGTTGGACCAATTATGAACATGGTTGGCCATGGGTGATTTTCATATTGAGACAATATTTGTCAGAATGTGACATATGATCATGGATGACATTGATCGATTATTCATATTATAAAAGAAAAGAACTAATAAACCCAAGGGTTTAATATTATAAACCAAAGGAATTTTTGAACCCAAGGGAATTGATTTAAACATTCAGACAATTGTTGTCACAATGCGACGTTGGACCAACTATGACCATTTTTTGGCCATGGGTAATTTTCATATTGAGACAATATTTGTCAGAATGTGACATTTGATCATGGATGAAATTGATCGATTATTCATATTATAAACCAAAATAACTAATAAACCCAAGGGTTTAATATTATAAACAAAAGGAATTGGTGAACCCAGGGGAATTGATTTAAACATTGAGACAATTGTTGTCAGAATGCGACGTTGGACAAACTATCGCCATGGTTGGCCATGGGTGATTTTCATATTGAGACAATATTTTTCAGAAAGTGAGATATGATCATGGATGACGTTGATTGATTATTCATATTATAAACCAAAAGAACTAATAAAACCAAGGGTTTAATATAATAAAACAAAGCAATTGGTGAACCCAAGGGAAAACCATTACCCAAAAAATTATAAACCAAATGAATTGGTGAACCCAAGGGAATTGATTTAAACATTCAGACAATTGTTGTCACAATGCGACGTTGGACCAACTATGAACATGGTTGGCCATGGGTGATTTTCATATTGAGACAATATTTTTTAGAATGTGACATTTGATCATGGATGACATTAATCGATTATTCATATTATAAACCAAAAGAACTAATAAACCAAAGGAATTCGTGAACCCAAGGGAAAACCATTACCCAAAAAATTATAAACGAAACGAATTGGTGAACCCAAGGGAATTGATTTAAACATCCAGAAAATTTTTGTCACAATGCGACGTTGGAGAAACTATGACCATGGTTGGCCATGGGTGATTTTCATATTGAGACAATATTTTTTTCAGAATCTGACATTTCATCATGGATGAAATTGATCAATTATTCATATTATAAACCAAAAGAACTAATAAATTCAAGGGTTTAATATTATAAACCAAAGTAATTGGTGAACCGAAGGGAATTATTTGAAACATTGAGCCAATTTTTGTCATAATGCGATGTTAGACCAACTATGACCATGGTTGGCCATGGGTGATTTTCATATTGAGACAATATTTGTCAGAATTTTACATACGATCATGGATGACGTTGATCTATTATTCATATTATAAACCAAAAGAACTAATAAACCCAAGGGTTTAATATTATAAACCAAAGGAATTAGTGAACCCAAGGTAAAACCAGTACACAACAAATTATAAACCAAAGGAATTGGTGAACCCAAGGGAATTAATTTAAACATTGAGACAATTTTTGTGACAATGCGAGGTTGGACCTACTATGATAATGGCTGGCCATGGGTGATTTTCATATTGAGACAATATTTTTCAGAATTTGAAATGTGATCATGGATGACGTTGATCGATTATTCATATTATAAACCAAAATAACTAATAAACCCAAGGGTTTAATATTACCCAACAAATTATAAACCAAAGGAATTTGCGAACACAAGGGAATTGATTTAAACATCGAGACAATTTTTGTCACAATGCGATGTTGGACCAACTATGACCATTGGTTCTCAGGGGTGATTTTCATATTGAGACAATATTTGTCAGAATGTGACATATGATCATGGATGACATTGATCTATTATTCATATTATAGACCAAAATAACGAATAAAACCAATCGTTTAATATTATAAACGAAAGGAATTGGTGAACCCAAGGGAAAACCATTACCCAACAAATTATAAACCAAACGAATTGGTGAACCCAAGGGAATTGATTTAAACTTTCAGAAAATTGTTGTCACAATGCGATGTTGGACCAACTATGAACATGGTTGGCCATAGAGATTTTCGTATTGAGACAATATTTGTCGAGGAATGTGACATTTTGTCATGGATGAAATTGATCTATTATTATGTGTATTATAATAAAGAACTAATAAACCTAGCGTTTAATATTACAAACCAAAGGAATTGAGCAAGGAAGTGATTTAAACATTGAGGCAGGTGTTGTCACAATGCAACATTGGACCAACTATGACCACGGTTGGCCATGGGTAATTTTCATATTCAGACAATATTTTTTAGAATGTGACATATGTTCATGGATGACGTTGATCGATTATTCATATTATAAACCAAAATAACTAATAAAGACAAGGGTTTAATAATATAAACCAAAGGAATTGATGAACCCAAAGGAAAACCATTAACCAACAAATTATAAACCAAAGGAATTGGTGAACCCAAGGGAGTTGATTTAAACACTAAGAAAAATTTTGTCACAATGCGACATTGGAAAAACTATGAAAATGGTTGGCCATGGGTGATTTTCATATTGAGACAATATTTTTCAGAATGTGACATTTGATCATGGATGACATTGATCGATTACTCATATTATAAACCAAAATAACTAATCAACACAAGGGTTTAATATTATAAACCAAAGGAATTAGTGAACCCAAGGGAAAACCATTACCCAAAAAATTATAAACCAAAGGAATTGGTGAACCCAAAGGAATTGATTTAAACATCAAGACAATTTATGTGACAATGCGACGTTGGACCAACTATGCCATGGTTGCCCATGGGAGATTTTCATATTGAGACAATATTTGTCAGAATGTGACATATGATCATGGATGACGTTGATCGATTATTCATATTATAAACAAAAATAACTAATAAACCCAAGGGTTTAATATTATAGACCAAAGGAATTTGTGAACCCAAGCAAATTGATTTAAGCATCGAGACAATTTTTGTCACAATGAGACATTGGACCAACTATGATCATGGATGACATTGATCGATTATTCATATTATAAACCAAAATAATTAGTAAAACCAAGGGTTTAAAATTATAAACCAAAGGAATTGGTGAACCCAAGGGAAAACCATTACCCAACAAATTATAAACGAAATGAATTGGTGAACCCAAGGGAATTGATTTAAACATTCAGACAATTTTTGTCACAATGCGACGTTGGACCAACTATGAACATGGTTGGCCATGGGTGATTTTCATATTCAAACAATATTTTTTAAAATGTGGCATTTGATCATGGATGACATTGATCGACTATTCATATTATAAACCAAAAGAACTAGTAAACCCAAGGGTTTAATATTATAAACCAAAGGAATTTGGGAACCCAAGGTAAAACCATTACCCAACAAATTATAAACCAAATGAATTGGTGAACCTAAGGAAATTGATTTAAACATCGAGACAATTTTTGTCACAATGCGAAGTTAGACAAACTATGACCATGGATGGCCATGGGTGAATTTCATATTGAGACAATATTTTTCAGAGTCTGACATTTCATCATGGATGACATTGATCTATTATTCATATTATAAACCAAAATAAATAATAAACCCAAGGGTTTAATATTATAAACCAAAGGAATTGGTGAACCCAAGGAATTGATTTCAACATTCGCATACAATTGCTGCTGCTGTCACAATGCAAATGCTAACTTCAATTATTGCAAGAATATGGTTGGCCAAGTGGTATATTTTCATATTTATGACAATATTTATCGTGATCTTGACATATGATCATGGATGACATTGATCAATATTCATATTATAAAAGAAAAGAACTTAATGGAACCCAAGGGTTTAATATTATAAACCAAAGGAATTTGTGAACCCAAGGGAATTGATTTAAACATTGAGACAATTGTTGTCACAATGCGACATTGGACCAACTATGACCAGGGTTGGCCATGGGTGATTTTTATATTGAGACAATATTTGTCAGAATGTGAAATTTGATCATGGATGACATTGATTGATTCTTCATATTATAAACCAAAAGAACTAATAAACCCAAGGGTTTAATATTATAAACCAAAGGAATTGGTGAACCCAGGGGAATTGATTTAAACATTGAGACAATTGTTGTCAGAATGCGACGTTGGACAAACTATCGCCATGGTTGGCCATGGGTGATTTTCATATTGAGACAATATTTTTCAGAAAGTGAGATATGATCATGGATGACGTTGATTGATTATTCATATTATAAACCAAAAGAACTAATAAAACCAAGGGTTTAATATAATAAAACAAAGCAATTGGTGAACCCAAGGGAAAACCATTACCCAAAAAATTATAAACCAAATGAATTGGTGAACCCAAGGGAATTGATTTAAACATTCAGACAATTGTTGTCACAATGCGACGTTGGACCAACTATGAACATGGTTGGCCATGGGTGATTTTCATATTGAGACAATATTTTTTAGAATGTGACATTTGATCATGGATGACATTAATCGATTATTCATATTATAAACCAAAAGAACTAATAAACCAAAGGAATTCGTGAACCCAAGGGAAAACCATTACCCAAAAAATTATAAACGAAACGAATTGGTGAACCCAAGGGAATTGATTTAAACATCCAGAAAATTTTTGTCACAATGCGACGTTGGAGAAACTATGACCATGGTTGGCCATGGGTGATTTTCATATTGAGACAATATTTTTTTCAGAATCTGACATTTCATCATGGATGAAATTGATCAATTATTCATATTATAAACCAAAAGAACTAATAAATTCAAGGGTTTAATATTATAAACCAAAGTAATTGGTGAACCGAAGGGAATTATTTGAAACATTGAGCCAATTTTTGTCATAATGCGATGTTAGACCAACTATGACCATGGTTGGCCATGGGTGATTTTCATATTGAGACAATATTTGTCAGAATTTTACATAAGATCATGGATGACGTTGATCTATTATTCATATTATAAACCAAAAGAACTAATAAACCCAAGGGTTTAATATTATAAACCAAAGGAATTTGTGAACCCAAGGTAAAACCAGTACACAACAAATTATAAACCAAAGGAATTGGTGAACCCAAGGGAATTAATTTAAACATTGAGACAATTTTTGTGACAATGCGAGGTTGGACCTACTATGATAATGGCTGGCCATGGGTGATTTTCATATTGAGACAATATTTGTCAGAATTTGAAATGTGATCATGGATGACGTTGATCGATTATTCATATTATAAACCAAAATAACTAATAAACCCTTGGGTTTAATATTACCCAACAAATTATAAACCAAAGGAATTTGCGAACAGAAGGGAATTGATTTAAACATCGAGACAATTTTTGTCACAATGCGATGTTGGACCAACTATGACCATTGTTTCTCAGGGGTGATTTTCATATTGACACAATATTCATCAGAATGTGACATTTGATCATGGATGAAATTGATCGATTATTCATATTATAAACCAAAATAACTAATAAACCCAGGGGTTTAATATTATAAACCGAAGTAATTGGTCAACCCAAGGTAAAACCATTACCCAACAAATTATAAGCCAAAGGAATTTGTGAACCCAAAGGAATTGATTTAAACATTGAGAAAAATTTTGTCACAATGCGACATTGGACTAACTATGAACATGGTTGGCCATGGGTGATTTTCATATTGAGACAATATTTGTCAGAATGTGACATTTGATCGTGGATGATGTTGATCAATTAGTCATATTATAAACTGAAAGAACTAATAAATCCAAGGGTTTAATATGATAAACCAAAGGAATTGGTGATCCCAAGGGAATTGATTTAAACATCGAGACAACTTTTGACTCAATGCGACATTGGACCAACTATGACCATGGTTGGCCATGGGTGATTTTCATATTGAGACAATATTTGTCAAAATGTGACATTTGATCATGGATAACATTGATCGAATATTCATATTATAAACCAAAAGAAATAATAAACCCAAGGGTTTAATATTATAAACCAAAGGAATTGGTGAACCCAAGGGAATTGATTTAAAAATTGAGACAATTGTTGTGACAATGCGATGTTGGACCAACTATGACCATCGTTGGCCATGGGTGATTTTCATATTGAGACAATATTTGTCAGAATGTGAGATATGATCACGGATGACATTGATCGATTATTCATATTATAAACCAAAGGAATTGGTGAACCCAAGGGAAAACCATTACCCAACAAATTATAAACCAAACGAATTGGTGAACCCAAGGGAATTGATTTAAACATCGAGACAATTTTTGTCACAACACGACGTTGGACCAACTATGACCATAGTTGCTCATGGGTTATTTTCATATTGAGACAATGTTTGTCAGAATGTGACATTTGATCATGTATATCAATTTAATATTCATATTATAAACCAAAGAATTCATTAGTAAACCAAAGGGTTTAATATTATAAACCAAAGGAATTGGTGAACCCAAGGGAATTGATTTAAACATTGAGACAATTGTTGTCACAATGACACATTGGACCAACTATGACCATGGTTGGCCATGGCTGATTTTCATATTGAGAAAATATTTTTTCGTATCCTAACATTTCATCATATGGATGACATTGATCAAATTATTCATATTATAAATGAAAAGAACTAATAAATTCAAGGGTTTAATATTATAAACCAAAGCAATGAGAACCGGAAGGGAATTATTTGAAAAAATTATCGAGTCAATTTTTGTCATACGCGATGTTAGATCAACTATGACCATGGCTCAATATGGTGATTTTCATATTGAGACAATATTTATCAATTTTACATAAGATCATGGATGTTGGATGACGCTGGATCTATTAGATTTCATATTATAAACCAAAAGAACTAATAAAACCAAGGGCTTTAATATTATAAACCAAAGGAATTAGTGAACCCATAAGGTGGTAAAACTGCTGCAGACATAATAAATTATAAACCAAAGGAATTGCGAACCCAAGGGAATTAATTTAAACATTGAGACAATTTTTGTGACAATGCGAGGTTGGACCTACTATGATAATGGCTGGCCATGGGTGATTTTCATATTGAGACAATATTTGTCAGAATTTGAAATGTGATCATGGATGACGTTGATCGATTATTCATATTATAAACCAAAATAACTAATAAACCCAATGGTTTAATATTACCCAACAAATTATAAACCAAAGGAATTTGCGAACACAAGGGAATTGATTTAAACATCGAGACAATTTTTGTTACAATGCGATGTTGGACTAACTATGACCATTGTTTCTCAGGGGTGATTTTCATATTGACACAATATTCATCAGAATGTGACATTTGATCATGGATGAAATTGACCGATTATTCATATTATAAACCAAAAGAACTAATAAACCCAGGGGTTTAATATTATAAACCGAAGGAATTGGTCAACCCAAGGTAAAACCATTACCCAACAAATTATAAGCCAAAGGAATTTGTGAACCCAAAGGAATTGATTTAAACATTGAGAAAATTTTTGTCACAATGCGACATTGGACTAACTATGAACATGGTTGGCCATGGGTGATTTTCATATTGAGACAATATTTGTCAAAATGTGACATTTGATCGTGGATGATGTTGATCAATTAGTCATATTATAAACTGAAAGAACTAATAAACCCAAGGGTTTAATATGATAAACCAAAGGAATTGGTGATCCCAAGGGAATTGATTTAAACATCGAGACAACTTTTGACTCAATGCGACATTGGACCAACTATGACCATGGTTGGCCATGGGTGATTTTCATATTGAGACAATATTTGTCAAAATGTGACATTTGATCATGAATAACATTGATCAATATTCATAAATCAAAAGAACTAATAAACCCAAGGGTTTAATATTATAAACCAAAGGAATTGGTGAACCCAAGGGAATTGATTTAAAAATTGAGACAATTGTTGTGACAATGCGATGTTGGACCAACTATGACCATCGTTGGCCATGGGTGATTTTCATATTGAGACAATATTTGTCAGAATGTGAGATATGATCATGGATGACATTGATCGATTATTCATATTATAAACCAAAGGAATTGGTGAACCCAAGGGAAAACCATTACCCAACAAATTATAAACCAAATGAATTGGTGAACCCAAGGGAATTGATTTAAACATCGAGACAATTTTTGTCACAACACGACGTTGGACCAACTATGACCATAGTTGCTCATGGGTTATTTTCATATTGAGACAATGTTTGTCAGAATGTGACATTTGATCATGTATGACATTGATCGATTATTCATATTATAAACCAAAAGAACTAGTAAACCCAAGGGTTTAATATTATAAAACAAAGGAATTGGTGAGCCCAAGGGAATTGATTTCAACATTGAGACAATTGTTGTCACAATGTGACGTTGGAGAAACTATGACCATGGTTAGCCATGGGTGATTTTCATATTGTGATAATATTTGTCAGAATGTGACATATGATCATGCATGATGTTGATCTATTATTCATATTATAAACCAAAATAACTAATAAACCCAAGGGCTTAATATTATAAACCAAAGGAATTGGTGAACCCAAGGGAATTGATTTAAAGATCGAGTCAATTTTTGTGACAATGTGACGTTGGACCTACTGTGACCATGGTTGGCCATGGGTGATTTTCATATTGAGACAATATTTTTCAGAATGTGACATATGATCATGGATGACATTGATCGATTATTCATATTATAAACCAAAAGAACTAATAAACCCAAGGGTTTAATATTATAAACCAAAGGAATTTGTGAACCCAAGGGAAAACCATTACTCAACAAATTATAAAGCCAAGGAATTTGCGTACCCAAGGGAATTGATTTAAACATCGAGACAACTTTTGTCATAATGCGATTTTGGAACAACTATGACCATGGTTGCTCATGGGTGCTTTTCATATTGAGAAAATATTTGTCAGAATGTCACATTTGATCATGTATGGCATTGATCGATTATTCATATTATAAACCAAAAGAACTAATAAACCCAAGGGTTTAATATTATAAACTAAAGGAATTGGTGAACCCAAGGGAATTGATTTAAACATTGAGACAATTGTTGTCACAATGCGACGTTGGACAGACTATGACCATGGTTGGCCATGGGTGATTTTCATATTGAGACAATATTTGTCAGAATGTGAGATATGATCATGGATGACGTTGATAAATTATTCATATTATAAATGAAAAGAACTAATAAAACGAAGGGTTTAATATTATAAACCAAAGGAATTGGTGAACCGAAAGGAATTGATTTAAACATTGAGACAATTGTTGTCACAGTGCGATGTTGGACCAACTATGAACATGTTTGGCTATAATCTCTCTACTCCTCTTCTACATCATGATAGAGATTGGTTTCCACTGAAAGAAATAAGACACAGAACTGGAATTCCTTACTTGTGGAATACTAGATTACAGAATGAAATGAATGAAGAAGCTATAGAAGCTCTAGATTATCTAGCCTACAATGGAAATATCACCTATAATCTAGAGAGAGCTGAGAATGATAATTTGATACATAGTTGTCAAATTACCCTGAGAGGATTTTCAAATTATCATCAAAGACTAGATTTTGATGAAACACAGGTGAAAGATTCTTTGTATGCAGCAATGAATTTGCAAAACTATTCATCTACCCTATTTTATGCTTTGCAGTTCTCGTTTTTCTTTGAAGGCCAATCTGTTGAAAGAATTGAAGAACTAGATCCTACTCCAGAATGGTTTCTCGAATGGTGGAAAATCTATGGTTTATCAGCCTTAACCATGAAACCATATTCTCTTAATCTCCTGAAATTACTAGGATTCAATGAGCCAAGGGATCTTCATTCAGGAACTGTACATAAATATGTTCGTAACATTGCAAATATTGAAGATCTTCACTTTTTATATGGATTGAAAAGATGTGGCCACATACGTTGGTTTGTTACCAATACATACAAGGCACGAAGGATGGGATCAGGATCTAGTACCAGCTATGAAAAATTTCATCTGCAAGTGGATACAAAATCAAATCCTTTTGAGTACATAAATATTTTGGCTCCACCAAGTAATGATTCATCACATGCATGGGAATCGGAAAAAGAAGTCTTAGTACAATATTTTTCAAATCATTTGATTGAAAGATATCGATATCAGCATTATTCCCACTATCAGATAATGTTTTATGTCATGCCATAATCATGTCTATCCAACCGACTGTGGTGTTGGACAGGTTTCCGTGGGATTCCCTGACCCAATATCTCCACTGTGTAAAATATCTTGCACATGTTTCCAATTAGGCTTTCGTGGGTTCTCCTTGTTTAAAGAATATCCACTATGTAAATTTGCTTGTACGCAATATATAGAGTCATGAGATAACTTTGGATTCGGTCCCCACATGCCGGAAGGCTTTTCGTATGGAATAGGGACGAGATAATATGGGTTGTCCACTCATACCCGAATCCAAGGCGTACTCTCATATCTTCGTCCTTAGATTTACTTTTCTTTGGTCTGGAATCTAGGATGGTGTAATAATTCACTCTCACGGATGCTTGTTCCCCTTCAACTCTATAAGAAGGTAAGACTCATTCAGTTTGAGAGGTCGAGAGTTTTCGAGTCTGAGTCTGAGTTCTAAATCTCCTGCTTTGCATCTGCGCGGATATCCGTGATCTGCTTGCACCACGAGATAGAAACTCATGTCTGTAATATGTGTGATGTCTGTTCTATATCTCTAAGACTGAGCCTGCTATGTGTGCCAGGTAGCCTTCAGATGATCTCTGCCTTTGTGCAAGATATATCTGATAAAAGCCACAGCAGTCTATCTCAGTAGAGATTAAACCCATTGTAATGAATTTCGCTGCTAATTAATGAAGATGAATAGAGCCATAATAATGTGTTGTTGATTGATCCTCATAAATGGTATCAGAGCCAAGTTGTTGTGTGAATGAGGTTATTTGCAGAGACAATCCTTTTTTGTTGAAAAGATATTGTTTGAGTGGAGCGCTAGATAGTTTTCTTGATGTTGTGAATAGCGTTTGTAGCCTGTGTTGCCGCAGAAGGCATTGAAGGCATTGAAGACGTTCGACTAGAACTTGTGCGTGGAAGCCGCAATATCTCAGCTAAGTGATTTCCCAAATACTTCCTAATACCTTGCTCTTTTATTATCTGCACCATATTCTCTGTGCAATGGATTCATCTTCTCGTTCAATGGGTCGCTTTGGTTCCAAGCATTTTGATGATTTAGAGAATGGGGTTACATATAATTTCTCAGCTCTCTCTAGATGATAGGTGATATTTCCATTGTAGGCTAGATAATATAGAGCTTCTATAGCTTCTTCATTCATTTCATCCTGTAATCTAGTATTCCACAAGTAAGGAATTCCAGTTCCGTGTCTTATTTCTTTCAGTGGAAACCAATCTCTATCATGATCTAGAAGAGGATTAGAGAGATTATATGTAACCCATCCCATTGGTGTTTCTATTTGTACTTATTCTGGATTTATTCTGATGAAATTGCAGGAAAGAGAAAGTATGGAATTATTTGTTAAGAATTCCCTACTCAACATATCAGCAAAACAATTTTTCTTTCCTTCTACAAACTCAACATCAAAATTGTATTGGCTGAGTTGCATAACCCAGCGAACCATGGCTGCGTCCTCAAATTCACATTTTTGAATAGCATACTGTAATGCTTTGCAATATATCTTGACTGTGAATTTGGTATAAATAATAAAATCTTTAAACTTAGCTATGCCTAAGCATACAGCCCTAAGTTCTTTCTTTTGACTAGCCCAATTTAATTGATTCTTTGACCACAAACTTGATGCATACTGACATATTTCAATATCTTTTTTATTACCTGGATTGATTTGGCACAGGACTGCTCCCCATCCAATCTTGCTAGCATCAGTCATTATTAATTTCTCCCAGTCTTCTTGTATTGGAGAGAGTGGCTATATTTTCCTGACTCTGTCCTTGATTCTACGAACTGCTTCAGTGAATTCCTTATTCCAAGGAATAGAATCTTTCTTCAATCTTTGATTCAACAATTTTCTATCATGTGCACAATGTTGCAGGAATTTAGAAATATAGTTAAGACTACCCAAAAATATCTGACGCTGAGTCTTATCTAAAATTTCATCAGGAAAATGATCAACAAAATTTAGACTTCTCTGGATGACTCCATAAGATCCATATTGGATATTATATCCCAAGAAATCAATCATGGATCTAAAGAGTTTCATTTTTGACTCAGAAAAAACTATACCCATTTCTTTGACTCTCTTTAAGAATATCCTGAGATGTTTTATATGTTCAGGAATATTGTCTGAGTGTATCAGGATATCATCAATGTATTTTTTCATAAATTCATCCATCCCTTCAAAGGTTTCATCCATTATTCTCTGGAATGCAGAGGGTGCATTGATCAAACCGAATGGCATGATGTTCCATTCATAATGACCTTGAGGGATAGAAAAAGTTGTTTTCCACTTATCTTCTTCCTTTATGCCTACTTGCCAGAACCCTGACTTAATAACAAACTTTGAAAAGATCTTAGATTTTGAAATTTGAGCAAGTATCATCGAAGGTTTAGGAAGAGGATAGGCATCATAATCTAAAATGTTGTTCAAAGGTTTATAGTTGACAACCAACCTTGGCTTACCTCTGGCGATCTCAGAATTTTTATTTACATAGAATGCAAAGCAAGCAATAGGACTCTTGCTTTTCCTTATCAAACCTTTCTACAACAACTCCTTGATCTCTTCTCTGCATAACTTCATTTGTTCTGCATTCATTGGAACTGCTGCTGATCTTCGTAACTTTCCACTGAAATCCTTTTTTAATGGCAGTTCAACTTATTACTTCTTTATATGCCAAAAAGCGTTAGGATCGTCTGAGCAGCACTCTTTGAACTTGGCAGTGATATCTGCTATCTCTTTGGCATATTTTCCATTATCCATTAATTATTCTGTCTTCAAAATTCATTTCTTAATCTCCATCTTTGCAAGGAGATTCTCCATTCTTTCAACTCTTTTCAGTCTATTAGGTGGGTTGGAATTAATAAAAGGAAAAAATATTTCTTTGTTATGCAGACTCACAAAATATCCATACCTCTGACTCACCTGATCTAGATTTGCGCCATGCTTCTCAAAGTTCTGGAAGAATGGTGTTCCAAGATACATTACACAATCCATACCTGGAACAATTGGACAAACAAGATGTACTCCTATTTCTTCAGTAAGAAATACATCTACTTCAACTTCTGAGACTGTTGTGATGTCACCACTTGCAGTAGTGACTCTTGGACATGCTGTCGGTCTTCTGAGATGAGTACTCACAACAGTATTATTGACAATATTCAATCTGGATCCTGTATCCATCAAAACCTTCCAATACTCAATCTGAGATCCAATTCTTACTTTCATCTTGACACAATACATAACATCTCTATTGAATATATTGCAGCCAAGACCAGTTCTTTCTGGTTCTTCATCAGAATCTTCTTTCTTAATGGATTTATCTGTTTTTTATGCTTGTTCCCATGGAGGAGTACCATGAAAAGTCCAATTTTCTGTTTTACCAGATATAGGCGGATTCTGAGAAGAGGAAGCTTGATTTATACCCATAAATTTGAAATCCAGTTCTCTGTCTTTTTCTAGGCATTATCATCTATTTTCTTTTACAGTCTTTCTGAGCTCTTTAATTGCCTGGTGAATGCTAGAAAATTTTTGTGGCAGATCTTCCTCCAAAATCTTCATTTCTGAACTGCCTGGTTAGAGCTTCAACTGAAAATAATGATGCGGGTGGAACATACCCTTTGTTCGACTGATCCCTTTGATTTGAAGGAGACTTCTTCAGATGATTCATCAAGAGTGTTTTGTACATTTCTTTAATCTGAGGATCAGTAGTAGAAATCATCTGAGTGAAGTAGTTTCTTCTTGTTTCTTCTTCGTTGTCATCTGCCTTCATCATATTTACAGTATTACAACTGCAAACATCTGGATCACTACATTCACATTCTCTGCATTCCATGTAGTGAGGATCTCTGCAAATTTCTTCATCAGAAGACTCATCAGAATATAACCTGTTTAAATCATTTTCTGAATCAGATTCAAATGTTATAAGCTCATCACAACTGCTAGGGAGATCAAATAAATTTACTTTGCCTTTTTTATTTTTATATGTAACTTTGTTCTTCCCTTTATCTTTCCTCTTCTTTGGACAATTATTGGAGGTATGCCCTTTTTCATTGCAGGTGTAGCAGATAATTTCTTTTTCTTTTGAAAACATTTCTTTATGTTTATATGGCTTTCTTTTGAAATGTTTTTTATGGGAATGCTGGGAATTATTTTTGGCGTGCTTATATTTGTGTTTGCGATGCCATCTACGCCCCTCTGAATTGCCAGCTTTGCGAAGATGCCATTTCTTGCAAAGTTTTTGATACCCATGAGGTTTTTTGGGATTAGTGGCGGCACGGGAAATTTTCATCTGTGAGAAAAGCTCTACAATGACAGTTTTAACATCCTGTCGAATCACACCAAACTTATAATCTCCCATTTTTCCAGGGATTTTAGTAACTATGGCTGAAGAAACCTAGTGGGGGAGAGAGGATACAAAAATCTCTTTCCATTTTGGCTCAAGGATCATATCAGGAATGAGATAATGGAGCCGATGCAGGAACTCATTGAATTATTCATCAAAATGTTGCATGTTAGTCAACTTCATGGCCAAAAGAGTGATAGTAGTAATGTCATTAGTGATTTGAGGAAAACCAATGAAATTAACTTGAATCCCATACAGAAGACAACCTATCATATTTTTGACAGGAAAATGAGTGACTGGATCCATATAAGTACTACCATCAGAGTTTAGAATGACAGATTGTTCCCACTGTGTGATGAGAGAAGGATCTTTCAATGTTTCGGCCTTCAACCAGGAATCAAGGGTGCCTTCAAATCCCACAATGATTCGTCTAGTTGCATTAATGGGACCTATATCATCAGAAATATAGGTCCTATAACATACTATCATGGAATGTAACACAGACATTACTTCGGCTTCAGTGCAGTTGTCTATGTTCCATGAATAAGTAGAATTGGCAAACCAATCTTTATGCCATTCTGCTTTCATCATGTCTCTGCGATCTGGAGCAGGATTCCAAGTAGATTTCCATTTGTATCTAGAAGAGGTGGAATTGACATGAGTATCATCTAAATCATCAATAGTATGAATTCCAAACAATTCTTTATCTCGAGGAGAGAAATGATTTACACAGGTCTCTAATTCTTCTAGGTTTGGATCATCAATCTTATGGAGACTGGTCTCTGGAATATCAACCTTCAATTTTGATTCTATAAATATTTTATCACTCTTTTTCTCAAACTCTGAATCATAATCATGAAGAAATTCAGACAGACGGATAGCTCTAGTTTCAATATCCTTCTGTGCTTTTCCAAAGAAACTTGGGTTAGCAAAAGGAGAATAGTTATAAGAAGTGTCTGCTGGAGGAAAACTGATAGTGCTAGGAGCCTTAATCAAACTTTGAACAGAAGGTGTAATAGAATAAGGCAATGACACTTTCGGATCTGAGAATAGAGTAGAAGATTTGTAGGTCTCTGAACTTGTACTTGGTCTTTTCTTCAATGAGTCTACACTAGTAGAAACAGTGTAGACTTGTCTCTTCAGGATGTCAAGGCTAATGGGTGGTTTTCATATTGAGACAATATTTGTTAGAATGTGACATTTTATCATAGATTACATTGATCGATTATTCATATTATAAACCGAAAGAACTAATAAACCCAAGGGTTTAATATTATAAACCAAAGGAATTACTGAACCAAAGTGAAAACAATTACCCAAAAAATTATAAACCAAAGGAATTGATGAACCCAAGGGAATTGATTTCAACATTCAGACAATTGTTGTCACAATGCAATGTTGGACCAATTATGAACATGGTTGGCCATGGGTGATTTTCATATGGAGACAATATTTGTCAGAATGTGACATATGATCATGGATGACATTGATCGATTATTCATATTATAAACCAAAAGAACTAATAAACCCAAGTGTTTAATATTATAAACCAAAGGAATTTGTGACCCCAAGGGAATTGATTTAAACATTCATACAATTGTTTTCACAATGCGACGTTGGACCAACTATGACCATTTTTTGGCCATGGGTAATTTTCATATTGAGACAATATTTGTTAGAATGTGACATTTGATCATGGATGAAATTGATCGATTATTCATATTATAAACCAAAAGAACTAATAAACCCAAGGATTTAATTTTATAAACCAAAGGAATTGGTGAACCCAGGGGAATTGATTTAAACATTGGACAAACTATCGCCATGGTTGGCCATGGGTGATTTTCATATTGAGACAATATTTTTCAGAAGGTGAGATATGATCATGGATGATGTTGATTGATTATTCATATTATAAACCAAAAGAACTAATAAAACCAAGGGTTTAATATAATAAAACAAAGTAATTGGTGAACGCAAGGGAAAACCATTACCCAACAAATTATAAACCAAATGAATTGGTGAACCCAAGGGAATTGATTTAAACATTCAGACAATTGTTGTCACAATGCGACGTTGGACCAACTATGAACGTGGATGGCCATGGGTGATTTTCATATTGAGACAATATTTTTTAGAATGTGACATTGGATCATGGATGACATTAATCGATTATTCATATTATAAACCAAAAGAACTAATAAACCAAAGGAATTCGTGAACCCAAGGGAAAACTATTACCCAAAAAATTATAAACCAAACGAATTGGTGAACCCAAGGGAATTGATTTAAACATCCAGAAATTTTTTGTCATAATGCGACGTTGGAGAAACTATGACCATGGTTGGCCATGGGTGATTTTCATATTGAGACAATATTTTTTTCAGAATCTGACATTTCATCATGGATGACATTGATCAATTATTCCTATTATAAACCAAAATAACTAATAAAGTCAAGGGTTTAATATTATAAACCAAAGTAATTGGTGAACCGAAGGGAATTATTGGAAACATTGAGACAATTTTTGTCATAATGCGACGTTAGACCAACTATGACCATGGTTGGCCATGGGTGATTTCCATATTGAGACAATATTTGTCAGAATTTTACATAAGATCATGGATGACGTTGATCTATTATTCATATTATAAACCAAAAGAACTAATAAACCGAAGGGTTTAATATTATAAAGCAAAGGAATTACTGAACCCAAGGTAAAACCAGTACACAACAAATTATAAACCAAAGGAATTGGTGAACCCAAGGGAATTAATTTAAACATTGAGACAATTTTTGTGACAATGCGACGTTGGACCTACTATGACAATGGTTGGCCATGGGTGATTTTCATATTGAGACAATATTTGTCAGAATTTGACATGTGATCATGGATGACGTTGATCGATTATTCATATTATAAACCAAAAGAACTAATAAACCCAAGGGTTTAATATTACCCAACAAATTATAAACCAAAGGAATTTGCGAACACAAGGGAATTGATTTAAACATCGAGACAATTTTTGTCACAATGCGACGTTGGACCAAATATGACCATTGTTTCTCAGGGGTGATTTTCATATTGAGACAATATTCATCAGAATGTGACATTTGATCATGGATGAAATTGACCGATTATTCATATTATAAACCAAAAGAACTAATAAACCCAGGGGTTTAATATTATAAACCAAAGGAATTGGTCAACCCAAGGTAAAACCATTACCCAACAAATTATAAGCTAAAGGAATTTGCGAACCCAAAGGAATTGATTTAAACATTGAGAAATTTTTTGTCACAATGCGACATTGGACTAACTATGAACATGGTTTGCCATGGGTGATTTTCATATTGAGACAATATTTGTCAAAATGTGACGTTTGATCGTGGATGATGTTGATCGATTAGTCATATTATAAACTGAAAGAAATAATAAACCCAAGGGTTTAATATGATAAACCAAAGGAATTGGTGATCCCAACGGAATTGATTTAAACATCGAGACAAATTTTGACTCAATGCGACATTGGACCACCTATGACCATGGTTGGCCATGGGTGATTATTATATTGAGAAAATATTTGTCAAAATGTGACATTTGATCATGGATAACATTGATCAAATATTCATATTATAAACCAAAAGAAATAATAAACCCAAGGGTTTAATATTATAAACCAAAGGAATTGGTGAACCCAAGGGAATTGATTTAAACATCGAGACAATTTTTGTCACAACACGACATTGGACCAACTATGACCATGGTTGCTCATGGGTTATTTTCATATTGAGACAATGTTTGTCAGAATGTGACATTTGATCATGTATGACATTGATCGATTATTCATATTATAAACCAAAAGAAATATTAAACCCAAGGGTTTAATATTATAAATCAAAGCAATTGGTGAGCCCAAGCGAATTGATTTAAACATTGAGACAATTGTTGTCATATTGCGATAATATTTGTCAGAATGTGACATATGATCATGCATGATGTTGATCTATTATTCATATTATAAACCAAAATAACTAATAAACCCAAGGGCTTAATATTATAAACCAAAGGAATTGGTGAACCCAAGGGAATTGATTTAAAGATCAAGTCAATTTTTGTGACAATGTGATGTTATACCTACTATTACCATGGTTGGCCATGGGTGATTTTTATATTGAGACAATATTTTTCAGAATGTGACATATGATCATGGATGACGTTGATCGATTATTCATATTATAAACCAAAAGAACTAATAAACCCAAGGGTTTAATATTATAAACCAAAGGAATTTGTGAACCCAAGGGAAAACCATTACCCAACAAATTATAAACCAAAGGAATTTGCGTACTCAAGGGAATTGATTTAAACATCGAGACAATTTTTGTCACAATGCGACGTTGGAACAACTATGACCATGGTTGCTCATGGGTGCTTTTCATATTGAGACAATATTTGTTCGAATGTCACATTTGATCATGTATGGCATTGATCGATTATTCATATTATAAACCAAAAGAACTAATAAACCCAAGGGTTTAATATTATAAACTAAAGGAATTGGTGAACCCAAGGGAATTTATTTAAACATTGAGACAATTGTTGTCACAATGCGACGTTGGACGAACTATGACCATGGTTGGCCATGGGTGATTTTCATATTGAGACAATATTTTTCAGAATGTGAGATATGATCATGGATTACGTTGATAAATTATTCATATTATAAACCAAAAGAACTAATAAAACCAACGGTTTAATATTATAAACCAAAGGAATTGGTGAACCGAAAGGAATTGATTTAAACATTGAGACAATTGTTGTCACAGTGCGATGTTGGACCAACTATGAACATGTTTTGCCATGGGTGGTTTTCATATTGAGACAATATTTGTTAGAATGTGACATTTTATCATAGATGACATTGATCGATTATTCATATTATAAACCGAAAGAACTAATAAACCCAAGGGTTTAATATTATAAACCAAAGGAATTAGTGAACCCAAGTGAAAACAATTACCCAACAAATTATAAATCAAAGGAATTGGTGAACCCAAGGGAAATGATTTAAACATTGAGACAACTTTTGTCACAATGCGACGTTGGACCAACTATGACCATTGTTGGCCATGGGTTATTTTTATATTGAGACAATATTTGTCAAAATGTGACATTTGATCATGGATGAGATTGATTGATTATTCATATTATAAATGAAAAGAACTAATAAACCCAAGGGTTTAATATTATAAACCGAAGGAATTGGTGAACCCAAGGGAATTGATTTAAACATTGAGACAATTGTTGTGACAATGCGACATTGGACCAACTATGAGCATCGTTGGCCATGGGTGATTTTCATATTGAGACAATATTTGTCGAAATGTGACATATGATCATGGATGACATTGATAGATTATTCATATTATAAACCAAAAGAACTAATAAAACCAAGGATTTAATATTATAAACCAAATGAATTGGTGAACCCAAGTGAAAACCATTACCCAACAAATTATAAACCAAAGGAATTGTTGAACCCAAGGGAATTGATTTAAGCATCGAGGCAATTTTTGTGACAATGCGACGTTGGACCAACTATGACCATGGTTGGCCATGGGTGATTTTCATATTGAGAAAATATTTGTCAGAATGTGACATTTGATCATGGATGACATTGATTGATTATTCATATTATAAACCAAAATAACTAATAAACCCAAGGGTTTAATATTATAAACCAAAGGAATTGGTGAACCCAAGGGAATTGATTTAAACGTTGAGACAATTGTTGTGACAATGCGACGTTGGACCAACTATGACCATCGTTGGCCATGGGTGATTTTCATATTGAGATAATATTTGTCAGAATGTCACATATGATCATGGATGACATTGATCGATTATTCATATTATAAACCAAATGAACTAATAAACCCAAGGGTTTAATATTATAAACCAAAGGAATTAGTGAACCCGAGGGAAACCATTACCCAAAAAATTATAAACCAAAGGAATTGGTGAACCCAAGGGTTTTTATTTAAACATCAAGAAAAATTTTGTGACAATGCGACGCTGGACCAACTATGACCATGGTTAGCCATGGGTGATTTTCATATTGAGACAATATTTGTCAGAATGTGACTTTTGATCATGGATGAAATTCATCGATTATTCATATTATAAACCAAAAGAACAAGTATACACAAGGGTTTAATATTATAAACCAAAGGAATTGGTGAACGCAAGGGAATTGATTTAAACATTGAGACAATTTTTGTCACAATGTGACGTTAGACCAACTAAGACCATGGTTGGCCATGGGTGATTTTAATATTGAGACAATATTTGTCAGAATGTGACATAAGATAATAGATGAAATTGATCGATGATTCATATTATAAACCAAAATAACTAATAAAACCAAGGGTTTAATATTATAAACCAAAGGAATTTGTGAACCCAAGGGAAAACCATTAGCCAAAAAATTATAAACCAAAGGAATTGGTGAACCCAAGGGAATTAATTTAAACATCGAGACAATTTTTGTGACAATGCGACGTTGGACCAACGATGACCATAGTTGGCCATGGGTGATTTTCATATTGAGACAATATTTGTCAGAATGTGACATTTGATCATGGATGACATTGATCGATTATTCATATTATAAACCAAAATAACTATTAAACCCAAGGGTTTAATATTATAAACTGAAGGAATTGGTGAACCCATGGGAATTGACTTAAATATTCAGACAATTGTTGTCAGAATGCGATGTTGGACCAACTATGACCATGGTTGTCCATGGGTGATTTTCATATTGAGACAATATTTGTCAGAATGTGACATTTGATCATGGATGAAATTGATCGATTATTCATATTGCAAACGAAAATAATTAATAAACCCAAGGGTTTAATGTTCTAAACCAAAGGAATTGGTGAACCCAAGGGAATTGATTTAAACATTGAGACAAATTTTGTCACAATGCAACGTTGGCCCAAGTATGACCATGGTTGGCCATGGGTAATTTTCATATTGAGACACTATTTATCAGAATGTGACATATGATCATGGATGACGTTGATCGATTATTCATATTATAAACCAAAAGAACTAATAAAACCAAGGTTTTAATATTATAAAAGAAAGGAATTGGTGAACCCAAGGGAAAACCACTACCCAACAAGTTATAAACCAAACGAATTGGTGAACCCAAGGAAATTGATTTAAAAATTCAGACAATTGTTGTCACAATGCGACATTGGACCAACTACCAACATGGTTGGCCATGGGTGACATTGATCAATTATTCATATTATAAACCAAAAGAACTAATAAACCCAAGGGTTTAATATTATAAACAAAAGGAATTGGTGATCCCAAGGGAATTGATTTAAACATCGAGACAATTTTTGTGACAATGCGATGTTTGACCAACTATGACCATGATTGGCCATGGGTGATTTTCATATTGAGAAAATATTTCTCAGAATGTGACATTTGATCATGGATGGCATTGATCGATTATTCATATTATAAACGAAAATAACTAGTAAACCCGAGGGTTTAATATTATAAACCAAAGGAATTGGTGAACCCAAGGGAATTGATTTAAACGTTCACACAATTGTTGTCACAATGCGACGTTGGACCAACTATGACCATGGTTGCCCATCGGTGATTTTCGTATTGAGACAATGTTTGTCAGAATGTGACATTTGATCATGGATGAGATTTATTGACTATTCATATTACAAACCAAAAGAACTAATAAACGCAAGGGTTTAATGTTATAAAGCAATGGAATTGGTGAACCCAAGGGAATTGATTTAAACATTGAGACAATTGTTGTCACAATGCGACGTTAGCCCAACTATGTCGATGGTTGGCCATGGGTGATTTTCATATTGAGACAATATTTGTTAGAATGTTACATATGGTCATGGATGACATTGATCGATTATTAATATTATAAACCAAAGGAATTGGTGAGACCAAGGGAAAACCATTACCCAACAAATTATAAAACAAATGAATTGGTGAACCCAAGGGAATTGATTTAAACATTCAGACAATTGTTGTCACAATGTGACGTTGGACCAACTATGAACATGGTTGGCCATTGGTGATTTTGTTATTCAGACAATATTTTCCAGAATGTGACATTTGATCATGGATGACATTGATCGATTATTCATATTATAAACCAAAAGAACTAATAAACCCAATGGTTTAATATTATAAACCAAAGGAATTGGGGAACCCAAGGGAATTGACTTCAATATTCAGACAATTTTTGTCAGAATGTGACGTTGGACCACCTATGACCATGGTTGGCCATGGGTAATTTCCATATTGAGACAATATTTGTAATAATGTGACATTTGATCATGGATGAAATTGATCGATTATTCATATTGGAAACCAAAATAACTAATAAACCCAAGGGTTTAATGTTATAAACCAAAGGAATTGGTGAACCCAAGGTAATTGATTTAAACATTGAGACAATTTTTTTCACAATGCGACGTTGGCCCAACTATGACCATGTTTGGCCATGGGTGATTTTCATATTGAGACAATATTTATCAGAATGTGACATATGATCATGGATGACGTTGATCGATTATTCATATTATAAACCAAAAGAACTAATATAACAAAGGGTTTAATATTATAAACCAAAGGAATTGGTGAACCCAAGGGAAAACCACTACCCAACAAATTATATACTAAACTAATTGGTGAACCCAAGGAAATTGATTTAAAAATTCAGACAATTGTTGTGACAATGTGACGTTGGACCAACTATCAACATGGTTGGCCATGGGTGATTTTCATATTGAGACAATATTTTTCAGAATGTGACATTTGATCATGGATGACATTGATCGATTATTCATATTATAAACCAAAAGAACTAATAAACCCAAGGTTTTAATATTATAAACCAAAGGAATTGGTGAACCCAAGGGAATTGATTTAAACATCGAGACAATTTTTGTGACAATGCGACGTTGGACCAACTATGACCATGGCTGGCCATGGGTGATTTTCATATTGAGAAAATATTTGTCAGAATGTGACATTTGATCATGGATGGCATTGATCGATTATTCATATTATAAACCAAAATAACTAGTAAATCCAAGGGTTTAATATTATAAACCAAAGGAATTGGTTAACCCAAGGGAATTGATTTAAACATTCACACAATTGTTGTCATAATGCGACGTTGGACCAACTATGACCATGGTTGCCCATGGGTGATTTTCATATTGAGACAATATTTTTCACAATGTGACATTTGATCATGGATGAAATTGATTGATTATTCATATTACAAACCAAAATAACTAATAAACCCAAGGGATTAATGTTATAAACCAAAGGAATTGGTGAACCCAAGGGAATTGATTTAAACATTGAGACAATTGTTGTCACAATGCGACATCAGCCCAACTATGTCCATGGTTGGCCATGGGTGATTTTCATATTGAGAAAATATTTGTCAGAATGTTACATATGATCATGGATGACATTGATCGATGATTCATATTATATACCAAAACAACTAATAAAACCAAGGGTTTAATATTATAAACCAAAGGAATTGGTGAAACCAAGGGAAAACCATTACCCAAAAAATTATAAAACAAACGAATTGGGGAACCCAAGTGAATTGATTTAAATATTCAGACAATTGTTGTCACAATGCGACATTGGACCAACTATGAACATGGTTGGCCATGGTTCACTTTCATATTGGGAAAATATTTGTCATAATTTGACATTTGATCATGGAAGACATTAATCGATTATTCATATTATAAACCAAAAGAACTAATAAACCAAAGGGTTTAATATTATAAACCAAAGGAATTGTTGAACCCAAGGGAAAACCATTACCCAAAAAATTATAAACCAAATGAATTGGTGAACCCAAGGGAGTTGATTTAAACATCGAGACATTTTTTGTCACAATGCGACGTTGGAAAAACTATGACCATGGTTGGCCATGGGTGATTTTCATATTGAGACAATATTTTTCAGAATGTGACATGTGATCATGGATGATGTTGATCGATTATTCATATTATAAACCAAAAGAGCTAATAAACCCAAGGGTTTAATATTATAAGCCAAAGGAATTGGTGAACCCAATGGAAAACCATTACCCAACAAATTATAAACGAAAGGAATTTGCGAACCCAAGGCAATTGATTTAAACATAGAGACAGTTTTTGTCACAATGCGACGTTGGACCAGCTATGACCATGGTTGCTCAGGGGTGATTTTCATATTGAGACAATATTTGTGAGAATGTGACATTTGATCATGTATGACATTTATCAATTATTCATATTATAAACGAAAAGAACTAATTAACCCAAGGGTTTAATATTATAAATCAAAGGAATTGGTGAACCTAGGGGAATTGATTTAAAAATTGAGACAATTGTTGTCACAATGCGACGTTGGAACAACTATGACAATGGTTGGCCATGGGTGATTTTCATATTGAGACAGTATTTGTCAAAATGTGACATATGATCATGGATAACGTTGATCGATTATTCATATTATAAACAGAAAGAAGTAATAAACCCAAGGGTTTAATATTATAAACCAAAGGAATTGGTGAACCCAAGGGAAAACAATTACCCAACAAATTATAAACCAAAGGAATTGGTGAACCCAAGGGAGTTGATTTAAACATCAAGACAAATTTTGTAACAATGCGACGTTGGACAAATTATGACCATGGTTGTCCATGGGTGATTTTCATATTGAGATAATATTTGTCAAAATTTCACATTTGATCATGGATGACA
This sequence comes from Pinus albicaulis, assembly GCA_034641835.2. Taxonomy (NCBI): domain Eukaryota; kingdom Viridiplantae; phylum Streptophyta; class Pinopsida; order Pinales; family Pinaceae; genus Pinus; species Pinus albicaulis. Next base: position 690,782,537 of record CM076574.1, read on the forward strand.
TTGATCGATTATTCATATTATAAACCACAAGAACTAATAAACCCAAGGGTTTAATATTGTAAACCAAAGGAATTGGTGAACCCAGGGGAATTGATTGAAACATTGAGGCAATTGTTGTCGTAATGCAACGTTGGACCAACTACGACCATCGTTGGCCATGGGTGATTTTCATATTGACACAATATTTGTCAAAATGTGACATATGATCATAGATGACATTTATCGATTATTCACATTAGAAACCAAAAGAACTAATAAACCCAAGGGTTTAATATTATAAACCAAAGGAATTGGTGAACCGAAGGGAAAACCATTACCCAAAAAATTATAAACCAAAGGAATTAGTGAACCCAAGGGAATTAATTTAAACATCAAGACAATTTTTGTGACAATGCGAAGTTGGACCAACTATGACCATGGTTTGTTAGTGGTGATTTTCATATTGAGACAATATTTGTCAGAATGTGACATTTGATCATGGATGACATTGATTGGTTATTCATATTATAAACCAAAAGACCTAGTAAACCCAAGGGTTTAATATTATAAACCAAAGGAATTGGTTAACACAAGGGAATTGATTTAAACATTGAGACAATTTTTGTCACAATGCGACGTTAGACCAACTATGACCATAGTTGGCCATGGGTGATTTTCATATTGAGAAAATATTTGTGAGAATGTGACATTTGATCACGGATGAAATTGATCAATTATTCATATTATAAACCAAAAGATCCAATAAACCCAAGGGCTTAATATTATAAACCAAACGAATTGGTGAACTCAAGGGAAAATCATTCCCCAAAAAATTATAAAACAAGGGAATTTGTGAACCCAAAGGAATTGCTTTAAACATTGAGACAATTGTTGTCACAATGTGACATTGGACCAACTATGAACTTGGTTGGCCATGGGTGATTTTCATATTGAGACAATATTTGTCAAAATGTGACATTTGATCGTGGATGACGTTGATCGATTATTCATATTATAAACTGAAAGAACTAATAAACCCAAGGGTTTAATATTATAAACCAAAGGAATTGGTGAACCCAAGGGAATTGATTCAAACATCAAGACAACTATTTCTCAATGCGACGTTGGACCAACTATGACCATGGTTGGCCATGCGTAATTTTCATATTGAGATAATATTTGTCAAAATGTGACATTTAATCAGGGATGACATTGATCGAATATTCATATTATAAACCAAAATAACTAATAAAACCAAGGGTTTAAAATTATAAGCCAAAGGAATTGGTGAACCCAGGGGAATTGATTTAAAAATTGAGGCAATTGTTGTGACAATGCGATGTTGGACCAACTATGACCATCTTTGGCCATTGGTGATTTTCATATTGAGAAAATATTTTTCAGAATGTGACATATGATCATGGATGACATTGATCTATTATTGATATTATAAACCAAAAGAACTAATAAACCCAAGGGTTTAATATTATAAACCAAAGGAATTGGTGAACCCAAGGGAATTGATTTAAACATCGAGACAATTTTTGTGACAATGTGATGTTAGACCAACTATGACCATGGTTGGCCATGGGTGATTTTCATATTGAGACAATATTTCTTAGAATGTGACATTTGATCGTGGATGACATTGATCGATTATTCATATTATAATCCAAAATAACTAGTAAACCCAAGGGTTTAATATTATAAACCGAAGGAATTGGTGAACACAAGGGAATTGTTTTAAACATTGAGACATTTTTTGTCGCAATGTGACGTTGGAACAACTATGACCATGGTTGGCCATGGGTGATTTTCATATTGAGACAATACTTGCCGGAATGTGACATTTCATCATGGATGACATTGATCGAATATACATATTAAAAAACTAAAGGACTAATTAACCCAAGGGTTTAATATTATAAACCAAAGGAATTGGTGAACCCAAGGGAATTGATTTAATCATTGAGACAATTGTTGTCACAATGCGACATTGGACCAACTATGAACATGGTTGGCCATGGGTGATTTTAATATTGAGACACTATTTGTCAGAATGTGACATTTGATCATGGATGACATTGATCGATTATTCATATTATAAACCAAAATAACTAATTAAACCAAGGGTTTAATATTATAAAACAAAGGAATTGGTGAACCCAAGGGAATTGATTTAAACATTCAGACAATTGTTGTCACAATGCGACGTTGGACCAACTACGAGAATGGTCAGCCATGGGTGATTTTCATATTGAGACAATATTTGTCGTAATGTGACATTTGATCATGGATGACTTTGATCGATTATTCATATTATAAACCAAAAGAACTAATAAACCCAAGGGTTTAATATTATAAACCAAAGGAATTGGTGAACCCTACGGAATTTATTTAAACATTCAGACAATTGTTGTCACAATGCCACGTTGGACCAACTATGACCACGGTTGGCCATGGGTGATTTTCATATTGAGAAAATATTTGTCAGAATGTGACATTTGATCATGGATGGAATTTATCGATTATTCATATTATAAACCAAAGGAATTGGTGAACCCAAGGGAATTGATTTAAACATCGAGACATTTTTTGTCACAATGCGACATTGGACAAACTATGACCATGGTTGGCCATGGGTAATTTTCATATTGAGACAATATTTTTTAGAGTCTGACATTTGATCATGGATGACATTGATCGATTACACATATTATCAACTAAAAGAACTAATAAACCCAAGGGTTTAATATTATAAACGAAAGGAATTAGTGAACCCAAGGGAATTGATTTAAACACAGAGACATTTTTTGTCAGAATGCGACGTTAGACCAACTATGACCATGGTTGGCCATGTGTGATTTTCATATTGAGACAATATTTTTCAGAATGTGATATATGATCATGGATGATTTTGATCGATTATTCATATTATAAACGAAAAGAACTAATAAACACAAGGGTTTAATATTATAAACCAAGGGAATTAGTGAACCCAAGGGAAAACCATTACCCAACAAATTATAAACCAAAGGAATTGGTGAACCCAAAATAATTGATTAAAATATCGAGATAATTTTTGTGACAATGTGACGTTGGACCAGTTATGCCATGGTTTCCCATGGGTGATTTTCATATTGAGACAATATTTGTCAGAATGTGACATATGATCATGGATGAAGTTGATTGATTATTCATATTATAAACAAAAAGAACTAATAAACCCAAGGGTTTAATATTATAAACCAAAGTAATTGGTGAACCCAATGGAACACCATTACCCAAAAAATTATAAACCAAAGGTATTTGTGAACCCTAGAAAATTGATTTAAACATCAAGACAATTTTTGTCACAATGCGACGTTGGACCAACTATGACCATGGTTGCTCATGGGTGATTTTAATATTGAGATAATATTTGTCAGAATGTGACATTTGATCATGTATTACATTGATCAATTATTCATTATATAAACCAAAAGAACTAATAAACCCAAGGGTTTAATATTATAAACTAAAGGAATTGGTGAAGCCAAGGAAATTGATTTAAACGTTGAGACAATTGTTGTCACAATGCGACATTGGACCAACTATGACCATGGTTGGCCATGGGTGATTTTCATATTGAGACAGTATTATTCAGAATGTGACATATGATCATGGATGACGTTGTTCGATTATTCATATTATAAACAAAAAAAACTAATAAACACAAGGGTTTAATATTATAAACAAAAGGAATTGGTGAACCCAAGGAAAAACAACAACCCAACAAATTATAAACCAAAGGAATTGGTGAACCCAAGGGAATTGATTTAAACATCGAGACAAATTTTGTCACAATGTGATTTTGGACCAACTATGACCATGGTTGGCCATGCGTGATTTTCATATTGAGACAATATTTGTCAAAATGTGACATTTGATCATGTATGACATTGATAAATTATTCATATTATGAACCAAAATAACTAATAAAACCAAGGGTTTAATATTATAAACTAAAGGAATTGGTGAACCCAATGGAATTGATTTAAACATTGAGACAGTTGCTGTCACAATGCGACATTGGACCAACTAAGCCATGGCTGCCCATGGGTGATTTTCATATTGAGACAATATTTGTCAGAATGTGACATATGATCATGGATGACGTTGATCGATTATTTATATTATAAACAAAAATAACTAATAAAACCAAGGGTTTAATATTATAAACCAAAGGAATTGGTGAACCCAAGGGAAAACAACTACCCAAAAAATTATAAACCAAAGGAATTGGTGAAACCAAGGGAATTGATTTAAACATCGAGACAATTTTTTTCACAATGTGATGGTGGACCAACTATGACCATGGTTGCCCATGGGTGATTTTCATATTGAGACAATATTTTTCAGAATGTGACATATGATCATGCATGACGTTGATCGATTATTCATATTATAAACCAAAATAACTAATAAAACCAAGGGTTTAATATTATAAACCAAAGGAATTGGTGAACCCAAGGGAAAAAAATTACCCAAAAAATTATCAGCCAAAGGAATTTGTGAAGCCAAGGGAATTGATTTAAACATCAAGACAAATTTGGTCACAATGAGACGTTGGGCCAACTATGACCATGGTTTCCCATGGGTGATTTTCATATTGAGATAATATTTTTCAAAATGTGACATTTTTTTCATGGATGACATTGATTGATTATTCATATTATAAACCAAAAGAACTAATAAACCCAAGGGATTAATATTATAAACCAAGGGAATTGGTGAACCGAAGGGAATTTATTTAAACAACGAGACAATTTTTGTGACAATGCGACGTTGGACCTACTATGACCATGGTTGGCCATGTGTGATTTTCATATTGAGACAATATTTGTGAGAATGTGACATATGATCATGGATGACATTGATCGATTATTCATATTATAAACCAAAAGAACTAATAAACCCAAGGTTTTAATATTATAAACCAAAGGAATTTGTGAACCCAAGGGAAAACGATTACCCAAAAAATTATAAACAAAAGGAATTTGCAAACCCAAGGGAATTGATTTAAACATCGAGGCAATTTTTGTCACAATGCGACGTTGGACCAACTATGAACATGGTTGCACATGGGTGCTTTTCATATTGAGAAAATATTTGTCAGAATGTCACATTTGATCATGTATGGCATTGATCGATTATTCATATTCTAAACCAAAATAACTAATAAAACCAAGGGTTTAATATTATAAACTAAAGGAATTGGTGAACCCAAGGGAATTGCTTTAAACATTGAGACAATTGTTGTCACAATGCGACGTTGGACCGACTATGACCATTGTTGGCCATGCGTGATTTTCATATTGAGACAATATTTGTCATAATGTGACATATGATCATGGATGACGTTGATCAATTATTCATATTATAAACCAAAATAACTAATAAAACCAAGTGTTTAATATTATAAACCAAAGGAATTGGTGAACTGAAAGGAATTGATTTAAACATTGAGACAATTGTTGTCACAATGCGACGTTGGACGAACTATGAACATGTTTGGCCATGGGTGATTTTCATATTGAGACAATATTTGTTAGAATATGACATTTGATAATTGATGACGTTGATCGATTATTCATATTATAAACCGAAACAACTAATAAACCCAAGGGTTTAATATTATAAACCAAAGGAATTGGTGAACCCAAGTGAAAACAATTACCAAAAAAATTATAAACCAAAGGAATTGGTGAACCCTTGGGAATTGATTTAAACATCGAGACAACTTTTGTCACAATGCGATGTTGGACCAACTATGACCATGGTTTTCCATGGGTGATTTTCATATTGAGACAATATTTGTCAAAATGTGACATTTGATCATAAATGAAATTGATCGATTATTCATATTGCAAATGAAAAGAACTAATAAACCCAAGGGTTTAATGTTATAAACCAATGGAATTGGTGAAACCAAGGGAATTGATTTAAACATTGAGACAATTTTTGTCACAATGCCACGTTGGCCCAAGTATGACAATGGTTGGCCATGGGTGATTTTTATATTGATACAATATTTATCAGAATGTGACATATGATCATGGATGATGTTGATCAATTATTCATATTATAAACCAAAAGAACTAATAAAACCAAGGGTTTAATATTATGAACCAAAGGAATTTGTGAACCCAACTGAGAACCATTACCCAAAAAATTATAAACCAAAGGAATTGTTGAACCCAAGGGAATTGATTTAAACATCGAGACAATTTTTGTGACAATGCGACGTTGGAGCAACTATGACCATGGTTGGCCATGGGTGATTTTTATATTGAGATGATATTTGTCAGAACGTGACATTTGATCATAGTTGAAATTAATTGATTAGTCATATTATAAACCAAAAAAACTAAAAAACCCAAGGGTTTAATATTATAAACCAAAGGAATTGGTGAACACAAGGGGATTGATTTAAACATTAAGACAATTGTTGCGACAATGTGACGTTGGACCAGCTATGACCATCCTTGGCCATGGGTGATTTTCATATTGAAACAATATTTGTCAGAATGTGACATATGATCTTCGATGACATTGATCAATTATTCATATTATAAACCAAAATAACTAATAAACCCAAGGGTTTAATACTATAAACCAAAGGAATTGGTGAACCCGAGGGAAAACCATTACCCAAAAAATTATAAACCGAAGGAATTGGTGAACCCAAGGAAATTGATTTAAACATCGAGACAATTTTTGGCACAATGCGAAGTTGGAAAAACTATGACCATGGCTGGCCATGGGTGATTTTCATATTGACACAATATTTTTCAGAGTCTGACATTTCATCATGGATGACATTGATCGATTATTCATATTATAAACCAAAAGAACTAATAAACCCAAGGGTTTAATATTATAAACCAAAGGAATTGGTAAACCCAAGGGAATTGATTTCAACATTTAGATAATTGTTGTCACATTGCAACGTCGGACCAACTATGAACATGGTTTCCCATGGGTGATTTACATATTGAGACAATATTTGTCAGAATGTTACATTTGATCATGGATAACATTGATCAATTTTTCATATTATAAACCAAAAGAACTAATAAACCCAAGGGTTTAATATTATAAACCAAAGGAATTGGTGAATCCAAGGGAATTCATTTAAACATTGAGACAATTGTTGTCACAATGTGATGTTGGATAAGCTATCACCATGGTTGGCCATGGGTGATTTTCATATTGAGACAATATTTGTCAGAAAGTGACATATGATCATGGATGACGTTGATCGATTATTCATATTATAAACCAAAAGAACTAATAAAACCAAGGTTTTAATATTATAAACCAACGGAATTGGTGAACCCAAGGGAAAACCATTACCCAACAAATTATAAACCAAATGAATTGGTGAACCCAAGTGAATTGATTTAAATATTCAGACAATTGTTCTCACAATGCGGCGTTGGACCAACTATGAACATGGTTGGCCATGGGTCACTTTCATATTGAGACAATATTTGTCAGAATGTGACATTTGATCATGGATGACATTAATCGATTATTCATATTATAAACCAAAAGAACTAATAAACCAAAGGGTTTAATATTATAAACCAAAGGAATTGTTGAACCCAAGGGAAAACCATTACCCAAAAAATTATAAACGAAACGAATTGGTGAACCCAAGGGAGTTTATTTAAACGTCGAGAAATTTTTTGTCATAATGCGGCGTTGGACCAACTATGAACATGGTTGCCCATAAGTGATTTTCATATTCAGACAATATTTTTTAGAATGTGACATGTGATCATGGATGATGTTGATCGATTATTCATATTATAAACCAAAAGAACTAATAAACCCAAGGGTTTAATATTATAAGCCAAAGGAATTGGTGAACCCAATGGAAAACCATTACCTAACAAATTATAAACCAAAATAATTTGTGAACCCAAGGCAATTGATTTAAACAACGAGACAATTTTTGTCACAATGCGACGCTGGACTAACTATGACCATCTTTGGCGATGGGTGATTTTCATATTGAGACAATATTTGTCAGAATGTGACATATGATCATGGATGACATTGATCGATTATTGATATTATAAACCAAAAGAACTAATAAACCCAAGGGTTTAATATTATAAACCAATGGAATTGGTGAACCCAAGGGAATTGATTTAAACATCGAGACAATTTTTTTGACAATGCGATGTTGGACCAACTATGACCATGGTTGGCCATGGGTGATTTTAATATTGAGACAATATTTCTCAGAATGTGACATTTGATCATGGATGACATTGATCGATTATTCATATTATAAACCAAAAGAACTAGTAAACCCAAGGGTTTAATATTATAAACTGAAGGAATATGTGAACACAAGGGAATTGATTTAAACATTCAGACAATTTTTGTCGCAATGTGACGTTGGAACAACTATGACCATGGTTGGCCATGGGTGAGTTTCATATTGAGACAATATTTGCCAGAATGTGACATTTGATCATGGATGACATTGATTGAATATACATATTAAAAAACTAAAGGACTAATTAACACAAGGGTTTAATATTATAAACCAAAGGAATTGGTGAACCCAAGGGAATTCATTTAAGCATTGAGACAATTGTTGTCACAATGCGATGTTGGACCAACTATGAACATGGTTGGCCATGGGTTATTTTCATATTGAGACACTATTTGTCAGAATGTGACATTTGATCATGGATGCCATTGATCGATTATTCATATTATAAACCAAAAGAGAAAATAAACCCAAGGATTTAATATTATAGACCTTAGGATTTGGTGAACCCAAGGGAATTGATTTAAACTTTCAGACAATTGTTGTCACAATGCGACATTGGACCAACTATGACCATGGTTGGCCATGGGTGATTTTCATATTGAGACAACATTTGACAGAATGTGACATTTTATCATGGATGAAATTGATCGATTATTCATATTATAAACCAAAAGAACTAATAAACCCAAGGGTTTAATATTACAAACCAAAGGAATTGGTGAACCCAAGGTAATTGATTTAAACATTGAGAATATTCTTGTCGCAATGCGACACTGGACCAATTATGACCATGGTTGGCCATGGGTGATTTTCATATTGAGACAATATTTGTCAGAATATGACATATGATGATGGATGACGTTGATCGATTATTCATATTATAAACCAAAATAACTAATTAAACCAAGGGTTTAATATTATAAACCAAAGGAATTGGTGAACCCAAGGGAATTTATTTAAACATTCCGACAATTTTTGTCACAATGCGACGTTGGACCAACTACGAACATGGTTAGCCATGGGTGATTTTCTTATTGAGAAAATATTTTTCGTAATGTGACATTTGATCATGGATGAAATTGATTGATTATTCATATTATAAACCAAAAGAACTAATAAACCCAAGGGTTTAATATTATAAACCGAAGGAATTGGTGAACCCAACGGAATTGATTTAAACAATCAGACAATTGTTGTCACAATGCCACGATTGACCAACTATGACCACGGTTTGCCATGGGTGATTTTCATATTGAGACAATATTTGTCAGAATGTGACATTTGATCATGGATGGAATTTATCGATTATTCATACTATAAACCTAAAGAACTAATAAACCAAAGGGTTTAATATTATAAACCGAAGGAATTGGTGAACCCAATGGAATTGATTTAAACATCGAGACAATTTTTGTCACAATGTGACATTGGACAAACTATGACCATGGTTGGCCATGGGTAATTTTCATATTGAGACAATATTTTTCAGAGTCTGACATTTGATCATGGATGACATTGATCGATTACACATATTATAAACCAAAATAACTAATAAACCCAAGGGTTTAATATTATAAACCAAAAGAATTAGTGAACCCAAGGGAATTGATTTAAACAATGAGACAATTTTTTTCACAATGCGATGTTAGACCAACTATGACCATGGTTGGTCATGTGTGATTTTCATATTGAGACAATATTTGTCAGAATATGACATATGATCATGGATGACGTTGATCAATTATTCATATTATAAACCAAAAGAACTAATAAACACAAGGGTTTAATATTATAAACCAAAGGAATTAGTGAACCCAAGGTAAAACCATTACCCAACAAATTATAAACCAAAGGAATTGATTGAAACATCGAGACAATTTTTGTGAAAATGCGACGTTGGACCAACTATGTCATGGTTTCCCATGGGTGATTTTCATATTGAGACAATATTTGTCAGAATGTGACATATGATCATGGATGACGTTGATCGATTATTCATATTATAAACAAAAAAAACTAATAAACCCAAGGGTTTAATATTATAAACCAAAGTAATTGGTGAACCCAATGGAACACCATTACCCAAAAAATTATAAACCAAATGAATTTGTGAACCCAAGAAAATTGATTTAAACATCGAGACAATTTTTGTCACAATGCGACGTTGGAGCAACTATGACCATGGTTGCTCATGAGTGATTTTAATATTGAGACAATATTTGTCAGAATGTGACATTTGATCATGTATTACATTGATCAATTATTCATATTATAAACCAAAAGAACTAATAAACCCAAGGGTTTAATATTATAAACTAAAGGAATTGGTGAACCCAAGGAAATTGATTTAAACGTTGAGACAATTGTTGTCACAATGCGACATTGGACCAACTATGACCATGGTTGGCCATGGGTGATTTTCATATTGAGACGGTATTATTGACAATGTGACATATGATCATGGATGACGTTGATCGATTATTCATATTATAAACAAAAAAAACTAATAAACCCAAGGGTTTAATATTATAAACCGAAGGAATTGGTGAACCCAAGGGAAAACAACTACCCAACAAATTATAAACCAAAGGAATTGGTGAACCCAAGGGAATTGATTTAAACATTCAGATAATTGTTGTCACAATATGACGTTGGACCAAATATGACCATGGTTCGCCATGGGTGATTTTCATATTGAGAAAATATTTTTCAGAATGTGACATTTAATCATGGATGAAATTGATTGTTTATTCATATTATAAACCAAAATAACTAATAAAACGAAGGGTTTAATATTACAAACCAAAGGAATTGGTGAACCCAAGGGAATTGATTTAAACATTGAGACAGTTATTGTCACAATGCGACGTTGGACCAACTATGACCATGGTTGGCCATGGGTGATTTTCATATTGAGAAAATATTTGTCAGAATGTGACATATGATCATGGATGACGATGATCGATTATTCATATTATAAACCAAAATAACTAATAAAACCAATCGTTTAATATTATAAACCAAAGGAATTGGTGAACCCAAGGGAAAACCATTACCCAACAAATTATAAACCAAACGAATTGGTGAACCCAAGGGAATTGATTTAAACATTCAGACAATTGTTGTGACAATGCGACGTTGGACCAACTATGAACATGGTTGGCCATGGGTGATTTTCGTATTGAGACAATATTTGTCAGAATGTGACATTTGATGATGGATGAAATTGATCGATTATTCATATTATAAACCAAAAAAACTAATAAACCCTAGGGTTTAATATTATAAAACAAAGGAATTGGTGAACCCAAGGGAAGTGATTTAAACATTGAGACAATTTTTGTCACAATGCGACATTGGACCAACCGTCAAGACCAATCTAGGATTCTAGATTAGACTAAATTTAATGTCGACCAAGGTAGGTAATCTTACAGGCACATCTAATATTTATAGACCTAAAAGGATCTGTTCTATTTGTCTAGATAAATGCTTAATGTGACAGGCTCTAACACTCTTTTACAAGAGCTTGAAATGTAGTTCCTTTCACACTTTAAATGCTTATGTTATCTAATATAATCTACTGATCTGAAAAACAGAGTGTTATTAGTCTGAGTTTTCAGTCCTCTTACAAAGATATAATTCACAAAAGAACTCTTTCAAAATAACACACTAAGCATACTAAAAATCAAATTCATGAAAACAGAGTTCATAGAAATGTTTTGAAATTCAATGCTCAATTAAACCTTTTACAAGGACTTATTCAATAATTTTGCAATTGAATTTTCAAGTTACTACTATGAATCATAAAATAACAATCACAAGAACTTATAATTAAATTGATAAAATCACAAGCAATTAAATGAAACAAAATTCTATTCAGATCTGAATACTAAATTTTATGAAACAGAAAAGAAAGTGTACCAATCCTCACGTGGGGGCCCTTCCACGGTTTGAAGGCACACTTTGAAATACTTCAAGTGATAAGAACGTTAACCCATAAACACCATGATTGATGAAATTCTGTCTTTGATTAAGTACTGAGAATGAATTACATTAAAAACAGAGTTATGAAACACGCTTACAGTCTTAAGTATGTTCCTTTCAATGTCTTCACTAGCATTCCTTTGCTTCAATAATAATCAATCTCCCATTACATGATTTAATTCTCCTATTTATTAAAATTTACAACAAAAAAGGCTATTTTCATTCCTCCCTAATCCTAACTAATCCCAAAATAGTTCGAATCAGTTTAGAGTTCCTAATCTTAAGCAAGATATCAAGTACATTCATTATGACTTCTGATTTTTCTGCTGGATAGGCTGGATTTGACCAGCGTTGACCAAATACTCAGGAGCTCCAAATTCGATGCCAGATAGATTTTCCACCATGTATGTACATCCTAGATCATGTCCTTGTCTTCTGTTTCGATTTTCCTTCTTTTCCACATGTCACAACATAAACTGATTACACGAAGTTATTACATCCCGTAATTTTATTGAAAAATTTCAATTTTTAACATAAAAATCAATAAATTAAATTTAATGTAAAATAAAAATTATAATGCTTCATTAATCAATTTCAATGGACTATGAGGAGTTTATGGAAGAAAATGGTAGATAAATGATGGATTTTTAGAAGAAAAGAATAGCAATAAAATAGTACCAACATCTCCCCCAAACTCAATGATTTAGCATGTCCTCATGCTAATCCTGATGTGCTCCCTTTATATTATGTTTCTGCTTGTGCCTCTGCTGCTTGTAGCAATACATCTACATTATTCTAAACTTGGGACTCATGTTTCATATTCTTATATTTTTGTTTAGGAATATTTTTCTGAGTGTACCATTTTGTTGCCCATTTTGTTGCCCATTTGCATATTTCAATTTGATCAGTCTTAAGTTCTTTGACCTTCTTCTTTAATTTCTCATTTTTCTGCTGAATCTTCTTGCTCTGAGCTCTCAACATTTCATTTTCTTTCTTTATGACCTTCTCTAACATATTTTCTTCCATTAATTCCTCTTTTAGCTCTTCAATCTGTTTGTCTAGCTTTCTCTGTTTCTTATTTGTAGGTACTGGTTCTTCCTTTTATTTCTTATTGCTTTCAGTTTCCATCTCTGCTTCTTGTTCTGGCTGTGAATTAGCCCTGCTTTCAATTTCCATTGGTTTATTTTCATTCTTCTCTGGTTGATCATCCTGTGTTTGATTCCTTTTTATTCTCCTTGATCTTCTTCTGTAAGTAGTGAATATTTTATCTTTTGCAATTTTCTTAGCATATTCCTGCCTCATTCTTCTTGTCCTCACACTACTGCTGGGTTGAGGAACATTTCTTGACTTAATCTCAGGGGTTTCCTCATCAATATCAATCATAAACTCTATGCTTCCTTTCTTCTCCTGTTCATCCTCTCTAGTTTCGATTTGATTGGCAATTAAAAATTCTTTCCATGTTTTTCCTCTCTTCTGCAACTCAAATTCAATTAGAATTTTGATCAAACCAAAATGATACAAGCTCCTATATTCATTACCTTTTTGTTTCTGAATGGTCTTTTACATTTTAGTCAAAATTTGTAAGAGAAGATAGGGCAGACTGATAGTGCATTGACCTTTTAAGTGCAACAAAATTTTTATGTGATATAGGTATACTATGCTGTAACGTCCTTCACATGTAAATTTTTTTTGAAGAATGTATACCATCTCATCCCATGGGTGAATTAACCAACTTCTAGGAACACCCTTTTTCCAATTGACAGAAGAAACCCTAGACCTAGACATAAACTGAGTCCATGATTTTTCTCTAAATTGCTTGGTTTTGAAATACTTTTCCCCTTCTGGATTGATTTCTAATGTTTGTGCTATTGTATCCTCTGATATTATAAAGGAGAAATTTCCTATCAAATCTTTCTCTCCATTAAATGTAAATGAAAATTGTTTCGTAACTTCCTCATTGTTTCCATTAAATTTCTCTAGAAAAGACAACCAGTGTTTCTCCCTCAAAATCTTAACACAGTCTTCATGATATTTTGAACTATCAAAATTTTCAGGCTCTGCTATATTTGTCATTTTAAAAATCTCTATTCTAACCCCTTTTATGCTCAAAAATTCAGTCAGGGTTTTCAACTTGTTACCTCTTTTCCTGCATTCCATTGAGCTGACCTGGCTAACATCCTCAATCTTCTAAGTTTACTTCTTCAATTTCCTGAGATGTTTCCTCAAATTCTAGGCGGAAGTCAAAGAACCCTAGATAAGCATGTCTGCTATATTTTCTCCCTTTTTAGCACCTACTATCTCGGCCCTCTTTAAGAAACTCAGAGTCTGAAAATTAACTCCTTAACTAACTTTATAACTCAGAGTTTTATAAAATAAAAACTCAACAGCCGACCTTCATTTTGTTTGATGTCATAAGATCCAATTGCTATGATAATAATGTAGATAACAGATTCTTACTATCAGAGGCCGTAAACTTGTTTGCAGAGTCGGAAGGCGCGTTAAAATCATGAATACAGATCAGTACTGATTTGCAGAAGCATAATCATGATAACACAATATGCAAATCGTGTTGATGATGAAATCATAATGGATACATTTCATAAGCAGATTTGGGTCAGAAGATTGTTTTTGTAACTCCAGCAGTCGTAATGAATGAAATCATTTGAGGACAAGCATTTTAACAAATGTCTTTCTATTGAGTGGACTTTGACATTGAGTGTCTATTAAGGCCACTACTTGTTGGTACTTTATTGGTAGAGGTCAGATTCAAAAATGATGAAAGGTTTATGAAAAGGTTTGAAGAGCGTAGTAGGAATAAAAATAAAAATAGGCTAAGGTTTATAATGGTATTATGTGTGATAGGGAAATGGAAATGATCATATAGAAATAGACAGAGTGATAAGGAGGTGAGTATATAGGGAATATTACAAAGGTTATGGGTATAAGAACTATAAGAATGGATTTTTTATTTTATTTTTTTGAAATTGATAACAATAAATAATAATTATCATTTTTAACACTAAAATAATTTAAGAATTTTAAATGTTAAAAATAAAAATTTCAATACATTACACTTATTGGCTGATCAAATTCTGCTTATATAGGTGTGGCTGATCTGTTTGTACATGTGTGGTTGATCTGTTTGTACAAGTGTGGCTAATATTCTTGTACAGGTCCCTTAAAATCTGAAGAACAGCTATTTTTATCTTTGATGTAGCCTTGATGATGTAGTCTTGATGCTACAACCTTCATGATGTAGCTTTGATTAGAATTTTGATAAGAAGCCTTTGAAAGCTTGTTGTCTTTGATGCAGTCTTCAAACAGGTCCCTCTGATATTGATAATATTGACATAGCCTTTTAAACAGTTCCCTCTATATAATTATGTTAAAACAGGTCCCACTGACTATTTTATTTCTGAAACAGGTCCCTTCACTGATTAGAACAAATTTTTTTATTGAATGACTGAAACAAAAATTTCTTGAAAAATTGAAATTGAAGAGATAAGATAAGAAAAACCACTGTTTCTTCTCCCCCACTAAGTATTTTACTTGTCCTCAAGTCATTATTAAATTGATGAAAAACAGTAAACAAGTAGAACAAGGAATTCTTACCAGCCAACTGATTGGTTTTCTAGTAAGAATTCGGGTTTAGAGTGTGCCAGAGTCTGGTTTTCACATCTAAACCATTATTTTATTTTATTTATTTTTATTATTATTGTGTTTTATTTATTTATTTTTAAAAGAAATTGAAATGAATAAGGTAGAGATATCACATCTGAAGGCTGTGATATCTCAAGTTCCTTTTGCTGAGATACAGTTTGAATAAAATCTTCCTTGCTGATGGGCTTATGATAGAGTTTCAACCTGTGTCCATTGACAATAAAGGTGTTGCCTTCTCCATCAATTGTAGTAAGTTTGACTGATCCATTTTAATATACTTGAACTATTTCATATGGGCCCATCCAATGTGTTGTAAATTTGTCTTTATGATCTCTGAATTTAGAGTCAAAGAGTAAAGCCCAGTCTCCTTCTTTAAACTGCTTCTTTTTTATGTGTGCATCATGCCACTTCTTCCTTTCTTTCTGCATTAGGATTTTTCTCTCCTCTGCTTGCTACCTCATCTCATCTAACTGGTTCAATTGCATAATTCTCTCCTTTTGTGCTTCATTGAGATCAATTCCTAAATATGCGGCCATTTTATAACTATGTATATGAAATTCAATAGGAAGCATTACCTCTTTTTCATACACCAGCTGATATGGTGTAAATCCTGTAGTGTCTTTCCACGTTATTCTGTAAGCCCAGAGTGCATCTTTCAGCTTTTCCTCCCAATTATTTATGTTCATTGCTACTGTTTTAGTGATAATTCCTTCCAAAGTTTTATTTGTTGATTCCACTTGGACATTGGCCTGTGGATGGTAAGGTGTACTTTTTCTGTGCTTGATTTTATATTTTTCTGTGATATCTTGAACCAACCTTGAAGTGAACTGAGTTCCTTGATCTGTGACTATCTCCCTTGGTACTCCATACCTTACAAAAATTTCTTCAAAGAGGAAGTTTACCACTGTTTGCTCTGTTTCCCGGACAAGTGATTTTGCTTCAGCCCATTTTTTCACGTAATCAGTACACACTAGGATGTACTTTTTGCCCTTTGAAGGTGGATTGATGGGTCCTACAAAATCTAGAGCCCATTTTTCAAATGGCTCTAAATGTACTTGGGGCTGAAGTGGCATTTCATCTGAAGCTGTGGGTCTACCCATTCTTTGACAACTGTCACAACTTTTCACGTAATTCTTTGAATCCTTAAAAATAGATGGCCAATAGTAGCCAAGGCTGAGGATCTTGAATGTTGTCCTTTTTGCTGCAAAATGCCCACCACACGGTTCGTCATGACAATATTTTAAAATATCAATTATTTCATCATTTCTTACACATCTTCTAATGATCATATCATAACCGGTGTAAAATAAATCTCCATTGATCCATGAATATCTAGCACTTTGTTTGATGAGCCTCTTCTTCTCCTTTGTAGTAAAATATGGAGGTGTCTTTCCTGTGGACAAATAATTAGCTAAGTCAGCATACCATGGATCTACTACTGAAATTGCAAATAAATTTTCATCTGGAAAATAATCTTCAACCGGAACAACCTCACCTGAATTCTGGAGTCTAGAAAGAAAATCTGCCACCTGATTCTCCTTACCTGGTCTATCCAACACTGTAATATTAAATTCTTGTAGTAATAACAGCCATCTGGTAACTCTGCCATTAGTGATTGGTTTTTTCATTAGATATTTAATGGCAGAGTGGTCAGTATGTACAAAAACCTCATAACCAGTTATATAATGTCAGAATTTATTCACAGCGTGTATGATTGCAAGCATTTCTTTTTCAGTGACTGTGTAGTTTAATTCTGCAGGTGTTAGATTTTTACTGATAAAATAGATAGAATAATTGAAAGACTCTTCTTTTTGGCCTAATGAAGCACCTATTGTAGTATCATATGCATCTGCAAAAATGTGAAAAGGTAGGGTCCAGTTAGGTCCTTTTAAGACTGGTGTGGTTGATAACTTTTCCTTGAGTGTTTCAAAAGCTTTTTGACAATCTTCATTCCAGTTGAAAGGTGTATCTTTTGCTAGAAGCTTAAACAAAGGTAGAGCTATTTTACTAAAATGTTCAATAAACCTTCTATAATAGCTTGCATACCCAAGAAAACTTCTTACCTCTTTTTGAGTCTTCGGAATTGGAAAATTGACAATGATTTGGATTTTTTATGGATCAACTTTAATGCCTTGAGAAGAAATATAGTGACCCAATACTACCCCTTCATTCAACATCATAAAACACTTTTCATTGCTCAAGGACAGATTAGCTTCAATACATCTCTTCAAAACTTTCTCAAGATTTTCTAATGAATTCTCAAATGAATTACCATACACTGAAAAATCATCCATATAAACTTCAACACACTCATGAACTAAATCAACAAAAATAGCTAATACAGCTCTTTGAAATGTAGCTGGAGCGTTACAAAGTCCAAATGGTAAAAAATTATAGGCATAAGTGCCCCAGGGACAGGTAAAAGTGGTTTTTTCCTGGTCCTCTAAGGCTATCCTGATCTAGTTATAGCCACTGAAACCATCAAGAAAAGAGAATGATGATTTCACATCTAATGTGTCTAGAACTTGGTCGATAAATGGTAGTGGGAAATAATCTTTGAGGGTTGCTTTATTCAATTGTCTGTAATCAACACAAATCCTCCACTTACCATTTTTCTTGGGAACTACTACCAATGGTGATACCCACTGATTTTCAGAGATAGGATAAATAAAATTGACTTTCAATAGTTTTTGTAATTCATCTCTAACAATATCCTGAAGAATGGGATTCATTCTTCTCTGTGGTTGCTTCACTGGTTTTATATTACTATCTATGTAAATATGGTGAGTGCATGTTTCAGGGTGGATTCCGTGGATATCAGTGTAGTCCCAAGAAAATGCTTTCTGATACTTCCTCAATAGTTGAATCAATTTTTCTTCCTGAGATAAGTCTAGGTGTGTGCTAATATTCAATGTTTTTCTTGGACTAATCTCTATTGTCTTGCTCTGAGTGTTTGTGATATATTGAATGGGAAAAGTGTTTTCAAATGATGTTTGCAAAGAATGAATGGTAAAAATTTCTTGAAAACTCTATGCTAAAAGTTCATCTGCAGCATGGTATTGTTCATTTCTTAATTCTTCAAACATATCAGGTTGAGAAAGGAACAATTCTATCAAATCATCATTATTATGTTCGTGAAAATCATAGATTTGATTGATGCTGAAAATAGATTGAACTTCTTCCTTATCATTGTATTTATCATCAAGCCATAAGTTATTTGCTACTGCTGGTGATTGTGTTGATGGGTACAAAGTGAGTTGTTTCCTTTCAGTTCCTCGTGAAATGATCATATTACCTGATCTACACCCTATGAATGCATCACCAGTTGCTAAACATGGTCTACCAAGGATGATAGGGTGTCCTCCTAAATTAGATTTTGGCTGAAGAAATAAAAATTCCACTGGATACTCCCAAGAGTCTAGTGAAACAATTATGTCCTCCAAAATCCCTTCAGTAATCACTTTAGACCTATCAGCTAGTTCTAAAACAATTGGTGTGTATTGCAAGTTTGTGAGCTGGAGTGTTTTCATTGTTTCAAGAGTCATCACATTTATTGCTGCCCCAAGGTCAATTAAAGTATTTGGAATAGGTATGTTTTTAATGATTGTAGTGACTCTGGGAATACCAGGATCAACATACTTTTCCATTGAAAGGGTGTTTGTCATAAGGCCAGCTAGATGTCCAATAACATGAATAGTTTGTGGATGAAGTCTTTTTCTTGTAGGCTTCCTGAGACATAGGTATTTGATTGCTTTAGTATATATTGGAGTGTCTTTTATGGCTTGAAGTAATGGAATTTTTATATAGACATTATTCAGCTCATCTAAAACATCAAACTGTGGTAAAGATATGGGAAGTTTCTCTTGGATCGATCTTTCTGGAAAAGGTGGTGGATGCAATGGTTGCATTTATTTATTTTTGATGTCATCATTTTTTTTATTTTTAGTTGGAGTTTCATTTTCATTGTCTTTGTTTTCTTCTTGTTTTTCAGCTATTGGAAGTTCTTTTTGAAGTATCTTACTAGACCTCAACTCAATATTTTGTAAAGGTAATGTGGGATATGATGGTCCCTCATCTACACTGTAAGCTGGTCTATCTGCTCTATTATTTGGATTTGGTACAGGTTGAGCAGGATTCTGAGTGGGTCTAGGAGGTTGGTTAGATGGAAGTTGTAATTGGGGTGAATTTATTGGTGTAGGAGCAGGCAATGTTTGTTGAGTGTTTTGGGGTTGATGGACAACTTGCTGGTGAGGATATTGTTGATATGTTTGAGGATACTGCTGATATGGCTGATGATACTGTTGATGTGGCTGAGAATATTGTTGGTATGGTTGAGGATATGGTTGTTATTGTTGAGAGTATTGCTGAAATGGTTTCCATTGTTTTTGTGGGTAATTTTGGTGTTGCCATGGCATGGGTACATTCCAAGAATTTTGAACATACATATGATCTTGTGCAGGAAATTGCAAATTTTGGTTTGGAAACATACCTGGAGGTGGAGGTCTCGGTTGCCATGGTCTCTTGGCGCCCATAAAATACACATTCTCCATATCTGCATTGGCTTCCAAGTTACAAGTCTGCAAAATCTTGATTTTAGAGCAATGAAATATATCATTATTTTCAGTACAAAAGGCACACACTTGAATGTTTTCTAAAGGGAAATATTTCAAAGCATGTTTCTTCCTACATTTTGGACAAAATACAGCCATTAATTGATCTTCTTCTTCTTGTCTTTTCTTTGCTTTCAGAGTGTCAATTTGATTTCCTAAGGTGCTTAATAGGTCTGTTTTGAATTCTTCTAATAATTTTCCTATTTCAGCCCTTGTGACACTAGCTGAAGCAGATTTTGTGGCTTTGGATGATATAGTTCTTTTTCCATTTCTAGCTTTGCTCCTGGAATACTTTTCACATAAGTCAGCAATTTCATCGAAAGGTAAGGTGGAAATATCACCTTTGCCCATCAAATTAAGATCATCTAAGTATTCCTCTCGAATGCCCTTCAAAAATATTGTTCGGATCAGATCAAGAGACATGGTTCTATGTTTTGATTTTTGTAAATTGTAAAAAAATCGTTCCAAATACTCTTCTAAGCTTTCATCCTCTTGTTGATTCATTCTAAAAATATCATCTTTAGAATATTTTGATCTACAATAAGGTTGGTATTTATTTAAGAATATTTTTCTCATGCCATCCCAATCAGTTATTGCACGTTCACCAAGTCCCATGAACCATATTAATGCCAATTATTTTAATGTTGCTGGGAAGAGTCTAAGCCTATGGGCATCATCTGTGTAACCATATGTTCGGCATACTATGTCAAATTCAAACAAGAATGAATATGGATCTTCTGAAGCCATGCCATAAAAGTTTGGTAGCACAGATGGGGGTATGTTTTTCATTTTTATTTCCTCATAATTGTTTTCTCCTGGTTCTTGAATGGGAAATTTAAAGGTTGATTCTTCCTCTTCTCTTTGATCTTGATCTTGCTTTTGTTTCAATTCAGCCTCTCTTTGTCTTCTCCTTTCCTCTTGTTGTCTCTCATATTCTCTAATTTTTTCAGGAGTGGGTCCTCTTTCTGATCCTCCTCCTTCCTCAGCCATTTTGATAGGTTCCTCTATTGATTTAATTTCTTGTTCAGTGTCACTTGTTTCAAAGAAAATTTGTTCTGCTGGTTTTTCTCCTAATTGAAATTTTTCAAAATTAGTAGGTTCAAGGAGAGATTGTTGAGTTGTTTTGCTACTTTATCTTATTATAGAGGATTCAGGGAGATGTTTCTTTTTTGCTTCGTATGCCAATAAAATTTGTCTCTCTATGAGTGTAAGTCTTTGCCCTGATTTTTGTTTATCCTCTAATTCTTGTACAGTGACTTTCCCAGCTGGAGTTGTGTGTTCAATTCTTTCTAAAGGGTCTGCTCCTAGTGGTGGGTTAGTTCTTGGATGGGGGGTTTTTATGAATCTACCTTTATCATCTCTAGGTCTAGACATATGTAAGCATGACTTCCAAAATTAAAATTAAATCTATGTTTTTGTTTGTTTTTGGTTAATTTTTTTTTTTTAGAAATCCTCTAGTTGCGCCTCCCCGGCAACGGCGCCAAAATGTAAAGACCAATATATGATTCTAGATTAGACTCAATTTAATGTCAACCAAGGTAGGTAATCTTAGAGGCACATCTAATATTTATAGACTTAAAAGGATCTGTTCTATTTGTCTAGATAAATGTTTAATGTGACAGGCTCTAACACTCTCTTACAAGAGCTTGAAATGTAGTTCCTTTCACACTTTAAATGCTTATGTTATCTAATTTAATCTACTGATCTAAAAAAATAGAGTGTTATTAGTCTGAGTTTTCAGTCCTCTTACAAATATATAATTCACAAAAAAACTCTTTCAAAATAACACACTAAGCATACTAAAAATCAAATTCATGAAAACAGAGTTCATAGAAATTTTTTGAAATTCAATGCTCAATTAAACCTTTTACAAGGACTTATTCAATAATTTTGCAATTGAATTTTCAAGTTACTACTATGAATAATAAAATAACAATCACAAGAACTTATAATTAAATTGATAAACTCACAAGCAATGAAATAAAATAAAATGCTATTCAGATCTGAATACTAAATTTTATGAAATAGAAAATAAAGTGTACCAATCCTCACGTGGGGGCCCTTCCACAGTTTGAAGGCACACTTTGAAAAACTTCAAGTGATAAGAACGTTAACCCATAAACACCATGATTGATGAAATTCTGTCTTTGATTAAGTACTGAGAATGAATTACATTAAAAACAGAGTTCTGAAACACGCTTACAGTCTTAAGTCTGTTCCTTTCAATGTCTTCACTAGCATTCCTTTGCTTCAATAATAATGAATCTCCCATTACATGCTTTAATTCTCCTATTTATTAAAATTTACAACCAAAAAGGGTATTTTTATTCCTCCCTAATCCTAACTGATCCCAAAACAGTTCGAATAAGTTTAGAGTTCCTAATCTTAAGCAAGATATCAAGTACATTCATTATGACTTCTGATTTTTCTGCTGGATAGGCTAGATTTGACCAGCGTTGACCAAATACTCAGGAGCTCCAAATTCGATGCCAGATAGATTTTCCACCATGTATGTACATCCTAGATCATTTCCTTGTCTTCTGTTTCAATTTTCCTACTTTTCCACATGTCACAACATAAACCGATTACAGGAAGTTATTACATCCCGTAATTTTATTGAAAAATTTCAATTTTTAACATAAAAATCCATAAATTAAAATTAATGTAAAATAAAAATTATAATGCTTCATTAATCAATTTCAACGGACTATGAGGAGTTTATGGAAGAAAATGGTAGATTCGTTTTTGCTTTCATGATGGTGTTGGATTCGTTTTTCCTCATGTATTTCGTAATGTATTTCATATCAAGCAGTAATCCGGATGAGCACAGCGTCCATATAAAGTGCGACATTCTCAAGCTGGAGAATTAGATCCCACTTTTTATGCTAAATAAATTTTTTGTAGAATTTCAAATCCCGGAGAAGTATAAATTGGCTTATTCCCTTCCAAACCTGTTGGAGAGAGTGTTCAAGCAGTTGTCTCTGTTCGATCTAGTCCACAGCTCAATAACTCTTTCTATTAAACATGAATTCGATGCTGTACTGGAAAAGGAGCAACATTTATTGGGTTTCTTGCATGCAATCATTTCGCCACACCTTGAAATAGGGCATTGTTTGCAACTTTGTATAGGATTTGTGAGATTTGTGTATTAGAGAACCAATTATTGAACAAATTAGCATAATTTAAATTAGTCGTTCTTGACGTTCTACAGGGAGGAGAGAAAAATTTTCTAATTTGATTGTGTGAATTTGTTATATGCTGATCTTGTTGTGCTACGGGCCAAGGAGCATGAGTTACAGGTTACAAGCAGGTCAAGTTGTTAGATTAGCTCTTGAACACATTCAGTATTCATACCATTTGCCTAGCCACTGATGGATAGCCGAAAGTGAAATATCTGACAGATGGTGATTGGTCCATAGGATGGTTCATCACTTGTCAGCTTTATCGCAGAAGCCCCGACGAGCCGAGTTGTCAATACTGTTGATATTGCAAATTTCATTGTTGCTGGTCAGAAACAATGTATTTTAAATGGGTTGAATGGTAGCTCGAAAATGGTGGAGAAAAGAGCGTTTCCTATGAGATCTCATAGTGGGTACAGATGTTAATGAAGACCAGATCAGATAAAGACACGAAAAGTTTAAAGTGTTGTAATTGTGATTAATTATATGTTTTGTAAAGTAAGCATTAAGGGAGGGTATTAGAATTAGTTAGGATTATGCTTACTTTATTATATCTTGGATTGGGTTTGTTGAGGAAGTTGAGAGAATCTCTCAACTTCTCTCTCTAAAATTAGAATTAGTTTAATTATATATTTGATGTATCTGATTATTGAAGATATAGAAATTATTATTGTGTGTTATTCTGTGCGTTTCTGCTCTCTCATAATTTTCTGATAGAATGATGGATTTTTAGAAGAAAATAATAGCAATAAAATAGTACCAACACCAACTATGACCACGGTTGGCCATGGGTAATTTTCATATTCAGACAATATTTTTTAGAATGTGACATATGTTCATGGATGACGTTGATCGATTATTCATATTATAAACCAAAATAACTAATAAAGACAAGGGTTTAATAATATAAACCAAAGGAATTGATGAACCCAAAGGAAAACCATTAACCAACAAATTATAAACCAAAGGAATTGGTGAACCCAAGGGAGTTGATTTAAACACTAAGAAAAATTTTGTCACAATGCGACATTGGAAAAACTATGAAAATGGTTGGCCATGGGTGATTTTCATATTGAGACAATATTTTTCAGAATGTGACATTTGATCATGGATGACATTGATCGATTACTCATATTATAAACCAAAATAACTAATCAACACAAGGGTTTAATATTATAAACCAAAGGAATTAGTGAACCCAAGGGAAAACCATTACCCAAAAAATTATA
The DNA here is from genome assembly GCA_034641835.2 of Pinus albicaulis. Lineage (NCBI taxonomy): Eukaryota > Viridiplantae > Streptophyta > Pinopsida > Pinales > Pinaceae > Pinus > Pinus albicaulis. The sequence goes on from CM076574.1 coordinate 690,807,513, forward strand.
AACCAAAGGAATTGGTGAACCCAAAGGAATTGATTTAAACATCAAGACAATTTATGTGACAATGCGACGTTGGACCAACTATGCCATGGTTGCCCATGGGAGATTTTCATATTGAGACAATATTTGTCAGAATGTGACATATGATCATGGATGACGTTGATCGATTATTCATATTATAAACAAAAATAACTAATAAACCCAAGGGTTTAATATTATAGACCAAAGGAATTTGTGAACCCAAGCAAATTGATTTAAGCATCGAGACAATTTTTGTCACAATGAGACATTGGACCAACTATGATCATGGATGACATTGATCGATTATTCATATTATAAACCAAAATAATTAGTAAAACCAAGGGTTTAAAATTATAAACCAAAGGAATTGGTGAACCCAAGGGAAAACCATTACCCAACAAATTATAAACGAAATGAATTGGTGAACCCAAGGGAATTGATTTAAACATTCAGACAATTTTTGTCACAATGCGACGTTGGACCAACTATGAACATGGTTGGCCATGGGTGATTTTCATATTCAAACAATATTTTTTAAAATGTGGCATTTGATCATGGATGACATTGATCGACTATTCATATTATAAACCAAAAGAACTAGTAAACCCAAGGGTTTAATATTATAAACCAAAGGAATTTGGGAACCCAAGGTAAAACCATTACCCAACAAATTATAAACCAAATGAATTGGTGAACCTAAGGAAATTGATTTAAACATCGAGACAATTTTTGTCACAATGCGAAGTTAGACAAACTATGACCATGGATGGCCATGGGTGAATTTCATATTGAGACAATATTTTTCAGAGTCTGACATTTCATCATGGATGACATTGATTGATTATTCATATTATAAACCAAAAGAAATAATAAACCAAAGGGTTTAATATTATAAACCAAAGGAATTGGTGAACCCAAGGGAATTGATTTCAACATTCATACAATTGTTATCACAATGCAACGTTGGACCAATTATGAACATGGTTGGTCATGGGCGATTTTCATATTGAGAAAATATTTTTCAGAATGTGACATTTGATCATGGATGAAATTGATCGATTTTTCATATTATAAACCAAAAGAACTAATAAACCCAAGGGAATTTATTTAAACATTGAGACAATTGTTGTCACAATGCGACGTTGGAAAAACTATCACCATGGTTGGCCATGGGTGATTTTCATATTGAGACAATATTTCTCAGAAAATGAGATATGATCATGGATGACGTTGATTGATTATTCATATGATAAACCAAAAGAACTAATAAAACCAAGGGTTTAATATAATAAACCAAATGAATTGGTGAACCCAAGGGAATTGATTTAAACATTCAGACAATTGTTGTCACAATGCGACGTTGGACCAACTATGAACATGGTTGGCCATGGGTGATTTTCATATTGAGACAATATTTTTTAGAATTTGACATTTGATCATGGATGAAATTAATCGATTATTTATATTATAAACCAAAAGAACTAATAAACTGAAGGGTTTAATATTATAAACCAAAGGAATTAGTGAACCCAATGGAAAATTAGTAGACAACAAATTATAAACCAAAGGAATTGTTGAACCCAAGGGAATTAATTTAAACATTTAGACAATTTTTGTGAAAATGTGACGTTGGACCTACTATGACCATGGTTGGCCATGGGTGATTTTCATCTTGAGACAATATTTGTCAGAATTTGACATGTGATCATGGATGACGTTGATCTATTATTCATATTATAAACCAAAAGAACTAATAAACCCAAGGGTTTCATATTACCCAATAAATTATAAACCAAAGGAATTTGCGAACACAAGGGAATTGATTTAAACATCTAGACAATTTTTGTCACAATGCGACGTTGGACCAACTATGACCATTGTTTCTCAGGGGTGATTTTCATATTGAGACAATATTCGTCAGAATGTGATATTTGATCATGGATGAAATAGACCGATTATTCATATTATAAACCAAAAGAACTAATAAACCCAGGTGTTTAATATTATAAACCAAATGAATTGGTCAACCCAAGGGAAAACCGTTACCCAAAAAATTATAAGCCAAAGGAATTTGTGAACCAAAAGGAATTGATTTAAACATTGAGACAATTGTTGTCACAATGTGACATGGGACCAACTATGAACATGGTTGGCCATGGGTGATTTTCATATTGAGAAAATATTTGTCAAAATGTGACATTTGATCATGGATGACGTTGATCGATTATTCATATTATAAACTGAAAGAACTAATAAACCCAAGGGTTTAATATGATAAACCAAAGGAATTGGTGAACGCAAGGGAATTGATTTAAACATCGAGACAACTTTTGTCTCAATGCGACATTGGACCAACTATGACCATGGTTGGCCATGGGTGATTTTCATATTGAGACAATATTTGTCAAAATGTGACATTTGATCATGGATGAAATTGATTGAATATTCATATTATAAACCAAAAGAACTAATAAACCCAAGGGTTTAATATTATAATCCAAACGAATTGGTGAACCCAAGGGAATTGATTTAAAAATTGAGACAATTGTTGTGACAATGCGACGTTGGAAAAACTATGACCATCGTTGGCCATGGGTGATTTTCATATTGAGACAATATTTGTCAGAATGTGACATATGATCATGGATGACATTGATCGATTGTTCATATTATAAACCAAAAGAACTAATAAACCCAGGGGTTTAATATTATAAACCAAAGTTATTGGTGAACCCAAGGGAAAACCATTACCCAACAAATTATAAACCAAAGGAATTGGTGAACCCAAGGGAATTGATTTAAACATCGAGACAATTTTTGTCACAATGCGACGTTGGACCAACTATGACCATGGGTGCTCATGGGTTATTTTCATATTCATACAATGTTTGTTAGAATGTGACATTTGATAATGTATTACATTGATCGATTATTCATATTATAAACCAAAAGAACTAGTAAACTCAAGGGTCTAATATTATAAATCAAAGGAATTGGTGAACCCAAGGGAATTGATTTAAACATTGAGACAATTGTTGTCACAATGCGACGTTGGAGCAACTATGACCATGGTTGGCCATGGGTGATTTTCATATTGCGATAATATTTGTCAGAATGTGACATATGATCATGCATGATGTTGATCGATTATTCATATTATAAACCAAAAGAACTAATAAAACAAAGGGTTTAATATTATAAACCAAAGGAATTGGTGAACCCAAGGGAAAAAACTTAACCAACAAATTATAAACCAAAGGAATTGGTGAACCGAAGGGAATTGATTTAAACATCGAGACAAATTTTTTCACAATGCGACGTTCGACCAAATATGACCATGGCTTCCCATGGGTGATTTTCATATTGAGATAATATTTGTCAAAATGTGACATTTGTTCATGGGTGACATTGATCGATTATTCATATTATAAACCAAAATAACTAATAAACCCAAGCGCTTAATATTATAAACCAAAGGAATTGGTGAACCCAAGGGAATTGATCTAAACATCGAGAAAAATTTGGTGACAATGTGATGTTGGACCTACTATGATGATGGTTGGCCATGGGTGATTTTCATATTGAGACAATATTTTTCAGAATGTGACATATGATCATGGATTACGTTGATCGATTATTCATATTATAAACCAAAATAACTAATAAACCCAAGGGTTTAATATTATAAACCAAAGGAATTTGTGAACCCAAGGGAAAACCATTACCCAACAAATTATAAACCAAAGGAATTTCCGAACCCAAGGGAATTGATTTAAACATCGAGAAAACTTTTGTCACAATGCAACATTGGACCAACTATGACCATGGTTGCTCATGGGTGATTTTCATATTGAGACAATATTTGTCAGAATTTCACATTTGATCATGTATGGCATTGATCGGTTATTCATATTATAAACCAAAACAACTAATAAACCGAAGGGTTTAATATTATAAACTAAAGGAATTGGTGAACCCAACGGAATTGATTTAAGCATTGAGACAATTCTTGTCACAATGTGACATTGCACCGACTATGACCATGGTTGGCCATGGGTGATTTTCATATTGACAGAATATTTGTCAGAATGTGACATATGATCATGGATGACGTTGATCAATTATTCATATTATAAACCAAAAGAACTAATAAAACCAAGGATTTAATATTATAAACCAAAGGAATTGGTGAACCGAAAGGAATTGATTTAAACATTGACACAGTTGTTGTCATAGTGCAACGTTGGACCAACTATGAACATGTTTGGCCATGGGTGATTTTCATATTGAGACAATATTTGTTAGAATGTGACATTTTATCATAGATGACATTGATCGATTATTCATATTGTAAACCGAAAGAACTAATAAACCCAAGGGTTTAATATTATAAACCAAAGGAATTAGTGAACCCAAGTGAAAACAATTACCCAACAAATTATAAACCAAAGGAATTGGTGAACCCAAGGGAATTGATTTAAACATTGAGACAACTTTTGTCACAATGCGACGTTGGACCAACTATGACCATGGTTGGCCATCGGTGATTTTCATATTGAGACAATATTTGTCAGAATGTGACATTTGATCATGGATGACATTGATAGATTATTCATATTATAAACCAAAAGAACTAATAAACCCAAGGGTTTAATATTATAAACCAAAGGAATTGGTGAACCCAAGGGAATTGATTTAAACATTGAGACAATTTTTGTGACAATGCGACATTGGACCAACTATGACCATCGTTGGCCATGGGTGATTTTCATATTGAGACAATATTTTTCGAAATGTGACATATGATCATGGATGACATTGATCGATTATTCATATTATAAACCAAAAGAACTAATAAACCCAAGGATTTAATATTATAAACCAAATGAATTGGTGAACCCAAGTGAAAACCATTACCCAACAAATTATAAACCAAAGGAATTTTTGAACCCAAGGGAATTTATTTAAACATCGAGACAATTTTTCTGACAATGCGACGTTGGACGAACTATGACTATGGTTGGCCATGGGTGATTTTCATATTGAGACAATATATGTCAGAATGTGGCATTTGATCATGGATGACATTGATTGATTATTCATATTATAAACCAAAATAACTAATAAACCCAAGGGTTTAATATTATAAACCAAAGGAATTGGTGAACCCAAGGGAATTGATTTAAACATTGAGACAATTGTTGTGACAATGCGACGTTGGACCAACTATGACCATCGTTGGCAACGGGTAATTTTCATATTGAGACAATATTAGTCAGAATATGACATATGATCATGGATGACATTGATCGATTATTCATATTATAAACCAAAAGAACTAATAAACCCAAGGGTTTAATATTATAAACCAAAGGAATTAGTGAACCCGACGGAAAACCATTACCCAAAAAATTATAAACCAAAGGAATTGGTGAACCCAAGGGTTTTTATTTAAACATCGTGACAATTTTGGGGACAATGCGACGTTGGACCAACTATGACCATTGTTAGCCATGGGTGATTTTTATATTGAGACAATATTTGTCAGAATGTGACTTTTGATCATGGATGACATTCATCGATTATTCATATTATAAACCAAAAGAACTATTAAACACAAGGGTTTAATATTATAAACCAAAGGAATTGGTGAACGCAAGGGAATTGTTTTAAACATTGAGACAAATTTTGTCACAATGCGATGTTAGACCAACTAAGACCATGGTTGGCCATGGGTGATTTTCATATTGAGACAATATTTGTCAGAATGTGACATATGATCACAGATGAAATTGATCGATTATTAATATTATAAACCAAAAGAACTAATAAACCCAAGGATTTAATATTATAAACCAAAGGAATTGGTGAACCCAAGGGAATTGATTTAAACAGTGAGAAATTTTTTGTGACAATGCGACGTTGGACGAACTATGACCATGGTTGGCCATTGGTAATTTTCATATTGAGACAATATTTTTCAGAATGTGACATTTGATCATGCATGACATTGATCGATTATTCATATTATAAACCAAAAGAACTATTAAACCCAAGGGTTTAATATTATAAACCGAAGGAATTGGTGAACCCATGGGAATTGACTTAAATATTCAGACAATTGTTGTCAGAATGTGACGTTGCACCAACTATGACCATGGTTTGCCATGGGTGATTTTCATATTGAGATAATATTTGTAATAATGTAACATTTGATCATGGATGAAATTGATCGATTATTCATATTGCAAACCAAAAGAACTAATAAACCCAAGGGTTTAATGTTATAAACCAAAGGAATTGGTGAACCTAAGGGAATTGATTTAAACATTGAGACAATTGTTGTCATAATGCGACGTTGGCCCAACTATGACCATGGTTTTCCATGTGTGATTTTCATATTTAGACAATATTTATTAGAATGTGACATATGATCATGGATGACGTTGATCGATTGTTCATATTATAAACCAAAAGAACTAATAAACCTAAGGGTTTAATATTATAAACCAAAGCAATTGGTGAACCCAAGGGAATTGACTTAACTATTCAGACAATGCTGTCAGAATGCGATGTTGCACCAACTATGACCATGGTTGGCCATGGGTGATTTTCATATTGAGACAATATTTGTCAGAGTGTGACATTTGATCATGGATGAAATTGATCGATTATTCATATTGCAAACCAAAAGAACTAATAAACCCAAGGGTTTAATGTTATAAACCAAAGGAATTGGTGAACCCAAGGGAATTGATTTAAACATTGAGACAATTTTTGTCACAATGCGACCTTGGCCCAACTATGACCATGGTTGGCCATGGGTGATTTTCATATTGAGGCAATATTTATCAGAATGTGACATATGATAATGGATGACGTTGATCGATTATTCATATTATAAACCAAAAGAACTAATAAAACCAAGGGTTTAATATTATAAACCAAAGGAATTGGTGAACCCAAGGGAAAACCACTACCCAACAAATTATAAACTAAACGAGTTGGTGAACCCAAGGAAATTAATTTAAAAATTCAGACAATTTTTGTCACAATGCGACGTTGCACCAACTATAAACATGGTTGGCCATGGGTGATTTTCATATTGAGAGAATATTTTTCAGAATGTGTCATTTGATCATGGATGACATTGATCGATTATTAATATTAGAAACCAAAAGAACTAATAAACCCAAGGGTTTAATATTATAAGCCAAAGGAATTGGTGAACCCAAGGGGAAGCCATTAGCGAACAAATTATAAACCAAAGGAATTGGTGAACCCAAGGGAATTGATTTAAACATCGAGACAATTTTTGTGACAATGCGACGTTGGACCAACTATGACCCTGGCTGGCCATGGGTGATTTTAATATTGAGAAAATATTTCTCAGAATGTGACATTCGATCATGGATGGCATTGATCGATTATTCATATTATAAAACAAAATAACTAGTAAACCCAAGGGTTTAATATTATAAAACAAAGGAGTTGGTGAACCCAAGGGAATTGATTTAAACATTCACACAATTGTTGTCACAATGCGACGTTGGACCAACTATGACCATGGTTGCCCATGGGTGATTTTCATATTGACACAATATTTGTCATAATGTGACATTTTATCATGGATGAAATTGATTGATTATTCATATTACAAACCAAAAGAACTAATAAACCCAAGGGTTTAATGTTATAAACCAAAGGAATTGGTGAACCCAAGGGAATTGATTTAAACATTGAGACAATTGTTGTCACAATGCGACGTCGGCCCAACTATGTCCATGGTTGGCCATGGGTAATTTTCATATTGAGACAATATTTGTCAGAATGTTACATATGATCATGGATGACATTGATCGATTATTCATATTATAAACCAAAAGAACTAATAAAACCAAGGGTTTAATATTATAAACCAAAGGAATTGGTGAAACCAAGGGAAAACCGTTACCCAACAAATTAGAAAACAAATGAATTGGGGAACCCAAGTGAATTGATTTAAATATTCAGACAATTTTTGTCACAATGCGACGTTAGACCAACTATGACCATGGTTGGCCATGTGTGATTTTCATATTGAGACAATATTTGTCAGAATGTGACATATGATCATGGATGACGTTGATCGATTATTCATATTATAAAGGAAAATAACTAATAAACACAAGGGTTTAATATTATAAACCAAAGGAATTAGTGAACCCAAGGAAAAACAATTACCCAAAAAATTATAAACCAAAGGAATTGGTGAACCCAAAGAATTTTTTTTAGAAATCGAGACAATTTTTGTGACAATGCGATGTTGGACCAACTATGCCATGGTTTCGCATGGGTGATTTTCATATTGAGACAATATTTGTCAGAATGTGACATATGATCATGGATGACATTGATCGATTATTCATATTATAAACAAAAATAACTAATAAACCCAAGGGTTTAATATTATAAACCAAAGTAATTGTGCTCAATGGAACACCATTACCCAAAAAATTATAAACAAAAGGTATTTGTGAACCCAAGAAAATTGATTTAAACATCGAGACAATTTTTGTCACAATGCGACGTTGCCCCAACTATGACCATGGTTGCTCATGGGTGATTTTAATATTCAGACAATATTTGTCAGAATGTGACATTTGATCATGTATTACATTGATCAATTATTCATATTATAAACCAAAAGAACTAATAAACCCAAGGGTTTAATATTATAAAATAAAGGAATTGGTGAAGCCAAGGGAATTGATTTAAACATCGAGACAAATTTGGTCACAATGCGACGTTGGGCCAACTATGACCATGGTTTCCCATGGGTGATTTTCATATTGAGATAATATTTTTCAAAATGTGACATTTTTTTCATGGATGAAATTGATCGATTATTCATATTATAAACCAAAAGAACTAATAAAACCAAGGGCTTAATATTATAAACCAAGGGAATTGGTGAACCCAAGGGAATTTATTTAAACATCGAGACAATTTTTGTGACAATGCGACGTTGGACCTACTATGACCATGGCTGGCCATGGGTGATTTTCATATTGAGACAATATTTGTGATATTGTGACATATGATCGTGGATGACATTGATCGATTATTCATATTATAAAATAAAATAACTAATAAACCCAAGGGTTTAATATTATAAACTAAAGGAATTGGTGAACCCAAGGGAATTGATTTAAACATTCAGACAATTGTTGTCACAATGCGACGTTGGACCAACTATGAACATGTTTTTCCATGGGTGATTTTCATATTGAGACAATATTTGTTAGAATGTGACATTTGATCATAGATGATGTTGATCGATTATTCATATTATAAACCGAAAGATCTAATAAACCCAAGGGTTTAATATTATAAACCAAAGGAATTGGTGAACCCAAGTGAAAAAACTTACCCAAAAAATTATAAACCAAAGGAATTGGTGAACCCTAGGGAATTGATTTAAACATCGAGACAACTTTTGTCACAATGCGACGTTGGACCAACTATGACCATGGTTGTCCATGGGTGATTTTCATATTGAGACAATATTTGTCAAAATGTGACATTTGATCATGGATGACATTGATCGATTATTCATATTATAAACCAAAAGAACTAATAAAATAAAGGGTTTAATATTATAAACCAAAGGAATTGGTGAACCCAAGGGAATTGATTTAGACATTCAGAAAATTGTTGTGACAATGCGACGTTGGACCAAATATGACCATCGTTGGACATGGGTGATTTTCATATTGAGAAATTATTTGTGGAAATGTGACATATGATCATGGATGACATTGATCGATTATTCATATTATAAACCAAAAGAACTAACAAACTAAAGGATTTAATATTATGAACCAAAGGAATTGGTGAACCCAAATGAAAACCATTACCCAACAAATTATAAACCAAAGGAATTGTTGAACCCAAGGGAATTGATTTAAACATCGAGACAATTTTTGTGACAATGCGACGTTGGAGAAACTATGACCATGGTTGGCCATGGGTGATTTTTATATTGAGACAATATTTGTCAGAACGTGAGATTTGATCATGGATGAAATTAATTGATTAGTCATATTATAAGCCAAGAGAACTAAAAAACCCAAGGGTTTAATATTATAAACCAAAGGAATTGGTGAACCCAAGGGGATTGATTTAAACATTAAGACAATTGTTGCGACAATGCGAAGTTGGACCAACTATGACCATCCTTGGCCATGGGTGATTTTCATATTGAGACAATATTTATTATAATGTGACATATGATCATGGATGACATTGATCGATTATTCATATTATAAACCAAAAGAACTAATAAACCCAAAAGTTTAATATTATAAACCAAAGGAATTAGTGAACCCGAGGGAAAACCATTACCCAAAAAATTATAAACCAAAGGAATTGGTGAACCCAAGGGTTTTTATTTAAATATCGAGACAATTTTGGGGACAATGTGACGTTGGACCAACTATGACCATTGTTAGCCATGGGTGATTTTTATATTGAGACAATATTTGTCAGAATGTGACATTTGATCATGGATGACATTCATCGATTATTCATATTATAAACCAAAAGAGCTAGTAAACACAAGGGTTTAATATTATAAACCAAATGAATTGGTGCACGCAAGGGAATTGATTTAAACATTGAGACAAATTTTGTCACAATGCGACGTTAGACCAACTAAGACCATGGTTGGCCATGGGTGATTTTCATATTGAGACAATATTTGTCAGAATGTGACATACGATCATAGATGAAATTGATCAATTATTAATATTATAAACCAAAATAACTAATAAACCCAAGGGTCTAATATTATAAACCAATGGAATTGGTGCACCCGAGGGAATTGATTTAAACAGCGAGAAAATTTTTGTGACAATGCGACGTTGGACCAACTATGACCATGGTTGGCCATGGGTGATTTTCATATTGAGACAATATTTTTCAGAATGTGACATTTGATCATGCATGACATTGATCGATTATTCATATTATAAACCAAAACAACTAATAAACCCAAGGGTTTAATATTATAAACCAAAGGAATTGGTGAACCCAAGGGAAAAAAATTACCCAACAAATTATAAACCAAAGGAATTGGTGAACCCAAGGGAGTTGATTTAAACATCGAGACAAATTTCGTCACAATGCGACGTTGGACCAATTATGACCATGGTTGTCCATGGGTGATTTTCATATTGAGATAATATTTGTCAAAATGTCACATTTGAACATGGATGACATTGATCGATTATTCATATTATAAACCACAAGAACTAATAAACCCAAGGGTTTAATATTGTAAACCAAAAGAATTGGTGAACCCAAGGGAATTGATTGAAACATTGACACAATTGTTGTCGTAATGCAACGTTGGACCAACTACGACCATCGTTGGCCATGGGTGATTTTCATATTGACACAATATTTGTCAAAATGTGACATATTATCATAGATGAGATTTATCGATTATTCACATTAGAAACCAAAAGAACTAATAAACCCAAGGGTTTAATATTATAGACCAAAGGAATTGGTAAACCGGAGGGAAAACCATCACCCAAAAAATTATAAACCAAAGGAATTGGTGAACCCAAGGGAACTAATTTAAACATCAAGACAATTTTTGTGAGAATGTGAAGTTGGACCAACTATGACCATGGTTGGTTAGGGGTGATTTTCATATTGAGAAAATATTTGTTAGAATGTGACATTTGATCATGGATGACATTGATCGGTTATTCATATTATAAACCAAAAGGACTAGTAAACCCAAGGGTTTAATATTATAAACCAAAGGAATTGGTGAACCCAAGGGAATTGATTTAAAAATTGAGACAATTTTTGTCACAATGCCACCTTAGACCAACTATGACCATAGTTGGCGATGCGTGATTTTCATATTGAGACAATATTTGTCAGAATGTGACATTTGATCACGGATGAAATTGATCGATTATTCATATTATAAACCAAAAGAACTAATAAACCCAAGGGCTTAATATTATAAACCAAACGAATTGGTGAACCCAAGGGAAAACCATTACCCAAAAAATGATAAACCAAAGGTAGTTGTGAACCCAAAGGAATTGATTTAAACATTGAGACAATTGTTGTCACAATGTGACGTTGGACCAACTATGAACATGGTTGGCCATGGGTGATTTTCATATTGAGACAATATTTGTCAAAATGTGACATTTGTTCGTGGATGACGTTGATCGATTATTCATATTATAAACTAAAAGAACTAATAAACCCAAGGGTTTAATATTATAAAGCAAAGGAATTGGTGAAACCAAGGGAATTGATTCAAACACCAAGACAACTTTTTCTCAATGTGACGTTGGACCAACTATGACCATGGTTGGCCATGGGTAATTTTCATATTGAGATAATATTTGTCAAAATGTGACATTTAATCAGGGATGACATTGATCGAATATTCATATTATAAACGAAAATAACTAATAAACCCAAGGGAATTGATTTAAAAATTGAGACAATTGTTGTGACAATGCGACGTTGGACCAACTATGACCATCTTTGGCCATGGGTGATTTTCATATTGAGACAATATTTGTCAGAATGTCACATATGATCATGGATGACATTGATCGATTATTGATATTATAAACCAAAATAACTAATAAACGCAAGGGTTTAATATTATAAACCAAAGGAATTGGTGAACCCAAGGGAATTGATTTAAAAATCGAGACAATTTTTGTGACAATGCGACGTTGGACCAACTATGACCATGGTTGGCCATGGGAGATTTTCATATTGAGACAATATTTTCCAGAATGTGACATTTGATCATGGATGACATTGATCGAATATACATATTAAAAAACTAAAGGACTAATTATCCCAAGGGTTTAATATTATAAACCAAAGGAATTGGTGAACCCAAGGGAATTGATTTAAGAATTGAGACAATTGTTGTCGCAATGTGACGTTGGAACAACTATGACCATGGTTGGACATGGGTGATTTTCATATTGACACAATACTTTCCAGAATGTGACATTTGATCATGGATGACATTGATCAAATATACATATTAAAAAAATAAAGGACTAATTAACCCAAGGGTTTAATATTATAAACCAAAGGGATTGGTGAACCCAAGGGAATTGATTTAATCGTTGAGACAATTGTTGTCACAATGCGACATTGGACCAAATATGAACATGGTTGGCCATGGGTGATTTTCATATTGAGACACTATTTGTCAGAATGTGACATTTGATCATGGATGACATTGATCAATTATTCATATTATAAACCAAAATAACTTATTAAACCAAGGGTTTAATATTATAAACCAAAGGAATTGGTGAACCCAAGGGAATTGATTTAAACATTCAGACAATTGTTTTTACAATGCGACGTTGGAACGACTACGAACATGGTTAGCCATGGGTGATTTTCATATTGAGACAATATTTGTCGTAATGTGACATTTGATCATGGATGACATTGATCGATTATTCATATTATAAACCAAAAGAACTAATAAAACCAAGGGTTTAATATTATAAACCAAAGGAATTGGTGAACCCAACGGAATTGATTTAAACATTCAGACAATTGTTGTCACAATGCCACGTTGGACCAACTATGACCACGGTTGGCCATGGGTGATTTTCATATTGAGACAATATTTGTCAGAATGTGACATTTGATCATGGATGGAATTTATCGATTATTCATATTATAAACCTAAATAACTAATAAACCCAAGGGTTTAATATTATATACCAAAGGAATTGATGAACCCAAGGGAATTGATTTAAACATCGAGACAATTTTTGTCAAAATGTGACATTGGAAAAACTATGACCATGGTTGGCTATGGGTAATTTTCATATTGAGACAATATTTTTTAGAGTCTGACATTTGATCATGGATGACATTGATCGATTACACATATTATAAAGCAAAAGAACTAATAAACCCAGGGGTTTAATATTATAAATGAAAGGAATTAGTGAACCCAAGGGAATTGATTTAAACACAGAGACATTTTTTGTCACAATGCGACGTTACACCAACTATGACCATGGTTGGCCATTTGTGATTTTCATATTGAGACAATATTTGTCAGAATGTGACATATGATCATGGATGGCGTTGATCTATTATTCATATTATAAAGGAAAAGAACTAATAAACACAAGGGTTTAATATTATAAACCAAAGGAATTAGTGAACGCAAGAGAAAACCATTACCCAACAAATTATAAACCAAAGGAATTGGTGAACCCAAAGGAATTGATTGAAACATCGAGACAATTTTTGTGACAATGCGACGTTGGACCAACTATGCCATGGTTTCCCATGGGTGATTTTCATATTGAGACAATATCTGTCAGAATGTGACATATGATCATGGATGACGTTGATCGATTATTCATATTATAAAAAAAAAAAAATAATCAACCCAAGGGTTTAATATTATAAACCAACGTAATTGGTGAACCAAATTTAACACCATTACCCAACAAATTATAAACAAAAGGTATTTGTGAACCCAATAAAATTGATTTAAACATCGAGACAATTTTTGTCACAATACGACGTTGGACCAACTATGACCATGGTATCTCATGGGTGATTTTAATATTGATACAATATTTGTCAGAATGTGACATTTGATCATGTATTACATTGATCGATTATTCATATTATAAACCAAAAGAACTAATAAACCCAAGGGTTTAATATTATAAACTAAAGGAATTGGTGAACCCAAGGAAATTGATTTAAACGTTGAGACAATTGTTGTCACAATGCGACATTGGACTAACTATGACCATGGTTAGCCATGGGTGATTTTCATATTGAGACAGTATTATTAAGAATGTGACATATGATCATGTATGACGTTGATCGATTATTCATATTATAAACAAAAAAAACTAATAAACCCAAGGGTTTAATATTATAAACCAAAGGAATTGGTGAACCCAAGGGAAAAAAACTACCCAACAAATTATAAACCAAAGGAATTGGTGAATCCAAGGGAATTGATTTAAACATCAAGACAAATTTTGTCACAATGTGATGTTGGACCAACTATGACCATGTTTCGCCATGCGTGATTTTCATATTGAGACAATATTTGTCAAAATGTGACTTTTGATCATGGATGACATTGATTGATTATTCATATTATAAACCAAAAGAACTAATAAACCGAAGGGTTTAATATTATAAACCAAAGGAACTGGTGAACCCAAGGGAATTGATTTAAACATTGAGACAATTTTTGTGACAATGCGACATTGGACCAACTATGACCATGGTTGGCCATGGGTGATTTTCATATTCAGACAATATTTTTCAGAATGTGACATTTGATCATGCATGACATTGATCGATTATTCATATTATAAACCAAAAGAACTATTCAACCCAAGGGAATTGACTTAAATATTCAGATAATTGTTGTCAGAATACGACGTTGCACCAACTATGACCATGGTTTTCCATGGGTGATTTTCATATTGAGATAATATTTGTAATAATGTGACATTTGATCATGGATGAAATTGATCGATTATTCATATTGCGAACCAAAAGAACTAATAAACCCAAGGGTTTAATGTTATAAACCAAAGGAATTGGTGAACCCAAGGGAATTAATTTAAACATTGAGACAATTGTTGTCACAATGCGACGTTGGCCCAACTATGACCATGGTTGGCCATGGGTGATTTTCATATTTAGACAATATTTATTAGAATGTGACATATGATCATGGATGACGTTGATCGATTATTCATATTATAAACCAACGGAATTGGTGAACCCAAGGGAATTGACCTAAATATTCACACAATGTTGTTAGAATGCGACGTTGGACCAACTATGACCATGGTTGGCCATGGGTGATTTTCATATTGAGACAATATTTGTCAGAATGTGACATTTGATCATGGATGAAATTGATCGATTATTCATATTGCAAACCAAAAGAACTAATAAACCCAAGGGTTTAATGTTATAAAGCAAAGGAATTGGTGAACCCAAGGGAATTGATTTAAACATTGAGACAATTTTTGTCACAATGCGATGTTGGCCCAACTATGACCATGGTTGGACATGGGTGATTTTCATATTGAGACAATATTTATTAGAATGTGACATATGATCATGGATGACGTTGATCGATTATTCATATTATAAACCAAAAGAAGTAATAAAACCAAGGGTTTAATATTATAAACCAAAGGAATTGGTGAACCCAAGGGAAAACCACTACCCAACAAACTATAAACTAAACGAGTTGGTGAACCCATGGAAATTAATTTAAAAATTCAGACAATTGTTGTCACAATGCGACGTTGCACCAACTATCAACATGGTTGGCCATGGGTGATTTTCATATTGAGACAATATTTTTTAGAATGTGACATTTGATCATGGATGAAATTGATCGATTATTAATATTATAAACCAAAAGAACTAATAAACCCAAGGGTTTAATATTATAAACCAAAGGAATTGGTGAACCCAAGGGAATTGATTTAAACATCGAGACAATTTTTCTGACAATGGGACATTGGACCAACTATGACTCTGGCTTGCCATGGTTGATTTTAATATTGAGAAAATATTTGTCAGAATGTGACATTTGATCATGGATGGCATTGATCGATTATTCATATTATAAACCAAAATAACTATTAAACCCAACGGTTTAATATTATAAACCAAAGGAATTGGTGAACCCAAGGGAATTGATTTAAACACTCACACAATTGTTGTCACAATGCGATGTTGGACCAACTATGACCATGGTTTCGCAGGGGTGATTTTCATATTGAGACAATATTTGTCATAATGTGACATTTGATCCTGGATGAAATTGATTGATTATTCATATTACAAACCAAAAGAACTAATAAACCCAAGGGTTTAATGTTATAAACCAAAGGAATTGGTGAACCCAAGGGAATTGATTTAAACATTGAGACAATTGTTGTCACAATGCGACGTCGGCCCAAGTATGTCCATGGTTGGCCATGGGTAATTTTCATATTGAGACAATATTTGTCAGAATGTTACATCTGATCATGGATGACATTGATCGATTATTCATATTATAAACCAAAAGAACTAATAAAACCAAGGGTTTAATATTATAAACCAAAGGAATTGGTGAAACCAAGGGAAAACCATTACCCAAAAAATTAGAAAACAAACGAATTCAGGAACCCAAGTGAATTGATTTAAATATTCAAACAATTGTTGTCACAATGCGACGTTAGACCAACTATGACCATGGTTGGCCATGTGTGATTTTCATATTGAGACAATATTTGTCATAATGTTACATATGATCATGGATGACGTTGATCGATTATTCATATTATAAAGGAAAAGAACTAATAAACACAAGGGTTTAATATTATAAACCAAAGGAATTAGTGAACCCAAGGGAAAACCATTACCCAACAAATTATAAACCAAAGGAATTGGTGAACCCAAAGGAATTGAGTGAAACATTGCGACAATGTTTGTGACAATGCGTCGTTGGACCAACTATACCATGGTTTCCCATTGGTGATTCTCATATTGAGACAATATTTGTCAGAATGTGACATATGATCATGGATGACGTTGATTGATTATTCATATTATAAACAAAAATAACTAATAAACCCAAGGGTTTAATATTATAAACCAAAGTAATTGGTGAACCCAATGGAACACCATTACCCAAAAAATTATAAACAAAAGGTATTTGTGAACCCAAGCAAATTTATTTAAATATCGAGACAATTTTTGTCACAATGCGACGTTGGACCAACTATGACCATGGTTTCTCATGGGTGATTTTAATATTGAGACAATATTTGTCAGAATGTGACATTTGATCATGTATTACATTGATCAATTATTCATATTATAAACCAAAAGAACTAATAAACCCCAGGGTTTAATATTATAAACTAAAGGAATTGGTGAACCCAAGGAAATTGATTTAAACGTTGAGATAATTGTTGTCACAATGCGACATTGGACCAACTATGACCATGGTTTGCCATGGGTGATTTTCATATTGAGATAGTATTATTCAGAATGTGACATATGATCATGTATGACGTTGATCTATTATTCATATTATAAACAAAAAAAACTAATAAACCCAAGGGTTTAATATTATAAACCAAAGGAATTGGTGAACCCAAGGGAAAAAAATTACCCAAAAAATTATAAACCAAAGGAATTGGTGAACCCAAGGGAATTGATTGAAACATTGAGACAATTGTTGTCGTAATGCAATGTTGGACCAACTACGACCATCGTTGGCCATGGGTGATTTTCATATTGACACAATATTTGTCAAAATGTGACATATGATCATAGATGACATTTATCGATTATTCACATTAGAAAACGAAAGAACTAATAAACCCAAGGGTTTAATATTATAGACCAAAGGAATTGGTGAACCGGAGGGAAAACCATTACCCAAAAAATTATAAACCAAAGGAATTGGTGAACCCAAGGGAATTAATTTAAACATCAAGACAATTTTTGTGAGAATGTGAAGTTGGACCAACTATGACCATGGTTGGTTAGGGGTGATTTTCATATTGAGACAATATTTGTTAGAATGTGACATTTGATCATGGATGACATTGATCGGTTATTCATATTATAAACCAAAAGGACTAGTAAACCCAAGGGTTTAATATTATAAACCAAAGGAATTGGTGAACCCAAGGGAATTGATTTAAACATTGAGACAATTTTTGTCACAATGCCACCTTAGACCAACTATGACCATAGTTGGCCATGGGTGATTTTCATATTGAGACAATATTTGTCAGAATGTGACATTTGATCACGGATGAAATTGATCGATTATTCATATTATAAACCAAAAGAACTAATAAACCCAAGGGATTAATATTATAAACCAAACGAATTGGTGAACCCAAGGGAAAACCTTTACCCAAAAAATTATAAACCAAAGGAATTTGTGAACCCAAAGAAATTGATTTAAACATTGAGACAATTGTTGTCACAATGTGACGTTGGACCAACTATGAACATGGTTGGCCATGGGTGATTTTCATATTGAGACAATATTTTTCAAAATGTGACATTTGTTTGTGGATGACGTTGATCGATTATTCATATTATAAACTGAAAGAACTAATAAACCCAAGGGTTTAATATTATAAAGCAAAGGAATTGGTGAAACCAAGGGAATTGATTCAAACATCAAGACAACTTTTTCTCAATGTGACGTTGGACCAACTATGACCATGGTTGGCCATGGGTAATTTTCATATTGAGACAATAGTTGTCAAAATGTGACATTTAATCAGGGATGACATTGATCGAATATTCATATTATAAACCAAAATAACTAATAAACCCAAAGGTTTAAAATTATAAGCCAAAGGAATTGGTGAACCCAAGGGAATTGATTTAAAAATTGAGACAATTGTTTTGAAAATGCGACGTTGGACCAACTATGACCATCTTTGGCCATGGGTGATTTTCATATTGAGACAATATTTGTTAGAATCTGACATATGAATTGGAGAACCCAAAATAAATAATAAACCCAAGGGTTTAATATTATAAACCAAAGGAATTGGAGAACCCAAGGGAATTGATTTAAACATCGAGACAAATTTTGTGACAATGCGACGTTGGACCAACTATGACCATGGTTGGCCATGGGTGATTTTCATATTGAGACAATATTTGCCAGAATGTGACATTTGATCATGGATGACATTGATCGAATATACATATTAAAAAACTAAAGGACCAATTATCCCAAGGGTTTAATATTATAAACCAAAGGAATTGGTGAACCCAAGGGAATTGATTTAAGCATTGAGACAATTGTTGTCGCAATGTGACGTTGGAACAACTATGACCATGGTTGGCCATGGGTGATTTTCATATTGAGACAATACTTTCCAGAATGTGACATTTGATCATGGATGACATTGATCAAATATACATATTAAAAAACTAAAGGACTAATTAACCCAAGGGTTTAATATTATAAACCAAAGGAATTGGTGAACCCAAGGGAATTGATTTAATCATTGAGACAATTGTTGTCACAATGCGACATTGGACCAAATATGAACATGGTTGGCCACGGGTGATTTTCATATTGAGACACTATTTGTCAGAATGTGACATTTGATCATGGATGACATTGATCGATTATTCATATTATAAACCAAAATAACTTATTAAACCAAGGGTTTAATGTTATAAACCAAAGGAATTGGTGAACCCAAGGGAATTGATTTAAACATTCAGACAATTGTTGTCACAATGCGATGTTGGAACAACTACGAACATGGTTAACCATGGGTGATTTTCATATTGAGACAATATTTTTCGTAATGTGAAATTTGATCATGGATGGAATTTATCGATTATTCATATTATAAACCTAAATAACTAATAAACCCAGGGGTTTAATATTATAAACCAAAGGAATTGATGAACCCAAGCGAATTGATTTAAACATCGAGACAATTTTTGTCACAATGCGACATTGGACAAACTATGACCATGGTTGGCCATGGGTAATTTTCATATTGAGACAATATTTTTCAGAGTCTGACATTTGATCATGGATGACATTGATTGATTACACATATTATAAACCAAATGAACTAATAAACCCAGGGGTTTAATATTATAAACGAAAGGAATTAGTGAACCCAAGGGAATTGATTTAAACACAGAGACAATTTTTGTCACAATGCGACGTTAGACCAACTATGACCATGGTTGGCCATGTGTGATTTTCATATTGAGACAATATTTTTTAGAATGTGACATATGATCATGGATGACGTTGATCAATTATTCATATTATAAAGGAAAAGAACTAATAAACATAAGTGTTTAATATTATAAACCAAAGGAATTCGTGAACCCAAGGGAAAACTATTACCCAACAAATTATAAACCAAAGGAATTGGTGAACCCAAAGGAATTGATTGAAACATCGAGAAAAATTTTGTGACAATGCGACGTTAGACCAACTATGCCATGGTTTCCCATGGGTGATTTTCATATTGAGACAATATTTGTCAGAATGTGACATATGATCATGGATGAAGTTGATCGATTATTCATATTATAAACAAAAATAACTAATAAAAGAAGGGTTTAATATTATAAACCAAAGTAATTGGTGAACCCAATGGAACACCATTACCCAACAAATTATAAAAAAAAGGTATTTGTGAATCCAAGAAAATTGATTTAAACATTGAGAAATTTTTTGTCACAATACGACGTTGGACCAACTATGACCATGGTTGCTCATGGGTGATTTTAATATTGATACAATATTTGTCAGAATGCGACATTTGATCATGTATTACATTGATCGATTATTCATATTATAAACCAAAAGAACTAATAAACCCAAGGGTTTAATATTATAAACTAAATGAATTGGTGAACCCAAGGAAATTGATTTAAACGTTGAGACAATTGTTGTCACAATGCGACATTGGACCAACTATGACCATGGTTATCCATGGGTGATTTTCATATTGAGACAGTATTATTCAGAATGTGACATATGATCATGTATGACGTTGATCGATTATTCGTATTATAAACAAAAAAAACTAATAAACCCAAGGGTTTAATATTATAAACCAAAGGAATTGGTGAACCCAAGGGAAAACAACTACCCAACAAATTATAAACCAAAGGAATTGGTGAACCCAAGGGAATTGATTTAAACATCAAGACAAATTTTGTCACAATGTGATGTTGGACCAACTATGACCATGTTTCGCCATGCGTGATTTTCATATTGAGACAATATTTGTCAAAATGTGACATTTGATCATGTATGATATTGATCAATTATTCATATTATGAACCAAAATAACTAATAAACCCAAGGGTTTAATATTATAAACTAAAGGAATTGGTGAACCCAATGGAATTGATTTAAACATTGAGACATTTGTTGTCACAATCCGACATTGGACCAACTACGCCTTGGCTACCCATGGGTGATTTTCATATTGAGACAATATTTGTCAGAATGTGACATATGATCATGGATGACGTTGATCGATTATTTATATTATAAGAAAAAACAACTAATAAAACTAAGGGTTTAATATTATAAACCAAATGAATTGGTGAACCCAAGAGAAAACAACTACCCAAAAAATTATAAACCAAAGGAATTGGTGAAACCAAGGGAATTGATTTAAACATCGAGACAAATTATGTCAAAATGTTATGTTGGACCAACTATGACCATGGTTGGCCATGGGTGATTTTCATATTGAGACAATATTTGTCAGAATGTTACATATGATCATGCATGATGTTGATCGATTATTCATATTATAAACCAAAATAACTAATAAAACCAAGGGTTTAATATTATAAACCAAAGGAATTGGTCAACCCAAAGGAAAACAATTACCCAACAAATTATAAACCAAAGGAATTGGTGAAGCCAAGGGAATTGATTTAAACATCGAGACAAATTTGGTCACAATGCGACGTTGGGCCAACTATGACCATGGTTTCCCATGGGTGATTTTCATATTGAGATAATATTTTTCAAAATGTGACATTTTTTTCATGGATGAAATTGATCGATTATTCATATTATAAACCAAAAGAACTAATAAAACCAAGGGCTTAATATTATAAACCAAGGGAATTGGTGAACCCAAGGGAATTTATTTAAACATCGAGACAATTTTTGTGACAATGCGACGTTGGACCTACTATGACCATGGCTGGCCATGGGTGATTTTCATATTGAGACAATATTTGTGATATTGTGACATATGATCGTGGATGACATTGATCGATTATTCATATTATAAAATAAAATAACTAATAAACCCAAGGGTTTAATATTATAAACTAAAGGAATTGGTGAACCCAAGGGAATTGATTTAAACATTCAGACAATTGTTGTCACAATGCGACGTTGGACCAACTATGAACATGTTTTTCCATGGGTGATTTTCATATTGAGACAATATTTGTTAGAATGTGACATTTGATCATAGATGATGTTGATCGATTATTCATATTATAAACCGAAAGATCTAATAAACCCAAGGGTTTAATATTATAAACCAAAGGAATTGGTGAACCCAAGTGAAAAAAATTACCCAAAAAATTATAAACCAAAGGAATTGGTGAACCCTAGGGAATTGATTTAAACATCGAGACAACTTTTGTCACAATGCGACGTTGGACCAACTATGACCATGGTTTTCCATGGGTGATTTTCACATTGAGACAATATTTGTCAAAATGTGACATTTGATCATGGATGACATTGATCGATTATTCATATTATAAACCAAAAAGCTAATAAACCCAAGGGTTTAATATTATTGACCAAAGGAATTGGTGAACCCAAGGGAATTGATTTAAACATGGAGACAACATTTGGCTCAATGCGACGTTGAACCAACTATGACCATGGTTTCCCATGGGTGATTTTCATATTGAGAAAATATTTCTCAAAATGTGACATTTTATCATGGATGACATTGATCGATTATTCATATTATAAACCAAAAGAACTAATAAACCAAAGGGTTTAATATTATAAACCAAAGGAATTGGTGAACCCAAGGGAATTTATTTAGACATTCAGACAATTGTTGTGACAATGCGATGTTGGACCAAATATGACCATCGTTGGACATGGGTGATTTTCATATTGAGACAATATTTGTGGAAATGTGTCATACGATCATGGATGACATTGATCGATTATTCATATTATAAACCAAAATAACTAAAAAACTGAAGGATTTAATATTATGAACCAAAGGAATTGGTGAACCCAACTGAAAACCATTACCCAACAAATTATAAACCAAAGGAATTGTTGAACCCAAGGTTATTGATTTAAACATCGAGACAATTTTTGTGACAATGCGACGTTGGAGCAACTATGACCATGGTTGGCCATGGGTGATTTTTATATTGAGACAATATTTGTCAGAACGTGACATTTGATCATGGATGAAATTAATTTATTAGTCATTTTATAAGCCAAAAGAACTAATATACCCAAGGGTTTAATATTATAAACCAAAGGAATTGGTGAACCCAAGGGGATTGATTTAAACATTAAGACAATTGTTGTGACAATGCGACGTTGACCAACTATGACCATACTTGGCCATGGGTTATTTTCATATTGAGACAATATTTATCAGAATGTGACATATGATCATGGATGACATTGATCGATTATTCATATTATAAACCAAAAGAACTAATAAACCCAAGGGTTTAATATTATAAACCAAAGGAATTGGTGAACCCGAGGGAAAACCATTACCCAAAAAATTATAAACGGAAGCAATTGGTGAACCCAAGGAAATTGATTTAAACATCGATACAATTTTTGTCACAATGGGAAGTTGGACAAACTATGACCATGGCTGGCCATGGGTGATTTTCATATTGAGACAATATTTTTCAAAGTCTGACATTTCATCATGGATGACATTGATCGATTATTCATATTATAAACCAAAATAACTAATAAACCCAAGGGTTTAATATTATAAACCAAAGGAATTGGTGAACCCAAGGGAATTGATTTCAACATTCAGAAAATTGTTGTCACATTTCAACATCGGACCAACTATGAACATGGTTGGCCATGGGTGATTTTCATATTGAGACAATATTTGTAAGAATGTTACATTTGATCATGGATGACATTGATCGATTTTTCACATTATAAACCAAAAGAACTAATAAACCCATGGGTTTAATATTATAAACCAAAGGAATTGGTGAACCCAAGGGAATTCATTTAAACATTGAGACAATTGTTGACAATCTGATTGGATAACTATGACCATCCTTGGCCATGGGTGATTTTAATAATGGAATAAATATTTGTCAGAATGTGACATTTGATCATGGATGACATTGATCGATTATTCATATTATAAACCAAAAGAAGTAATAAACCCAAGGGTTTATTATTATAAATAAGGAATTGATGGGCAGAAACCATTGCAAAAAAATTATAAGCGGAAGGAATTGGTGAACGCCACCAATTGATTCGCTTTCTTGAAACAATTTTTGTCTGATAGGAAGTTGGACAAACTATGACCATGGTTGGCCATGGGTGATTTTCATATTTAGACAAATATTTTTTGATCAGAAGCATTTCATCATGGATGACATTGATCGATTATTCATATTATAAACCAAAAGAACTAATAAACCAGGGTTTAATATTATAAACCAAAGGAATCAGGTGAACCCGAAATTGATTTCAACAACATTGATTAACAATTGTTTGTCGCATTTTCAACATCGGACCAACTATGAACATGGTTGGCCATGAAGCGTTTCATATTGAGACAATATTTGTCAGACTGTTACATTTGATCATGGATGACATTGATCGATTTTTCACATTATAAACCAAAAGAACTAATAAACCCATGGGTTTAATATTATAAACCAAAGGAATTGGTGAACCCAAGGGAATTCATTTAAACATTGAGACAATTGTTGTCACAATGCGACGTTGGATAAACTATCACCATGGTTGGCCATGGGTGATTTTCATATTGAGACAATATTTGTCAGAAAGTGACATATGATCATGGATGACGTTGATCGATTATTCATATTATAAAACAAAAGAACTAATAAACCCAAAAATTTAATATTATAAACCAAATGAATTGGTGAACCCAAGCGAAAACCATTACCCAAAAAATTATAAACCAAAGGAATTTTTGAACCCAAGGGAATTGATTTAAACATCGAGACAATTTTTGTGACAATCCGACGTTGGACCAACTATGACTATGGTTGGCCATGGGTTATTTTCATATTGACAAAATATTTTTCAGAATGTGAGATTTGATCATGGATGACATTGATTGATTATTTATATTATAAACCAAAAGAACTAATAAACCCAAGGGTTTAATATTATAAACCAAAGGAATTGGTGAACCCAAGGGAATTGATTTAAACATTGAGACAATTGTTGTGACAATGCGACATTGGACCAATTATGACCATCGTTGGCAACGGGTAATTTTCATATTGAGACAATATTTGTCAGAATGTGACATATGATCATGGATGACATTAATCGATTATTCATATTATAAACCAAAGAAATTAGTGAACCCGAGGGAAAACCATTACCCAAAAAATTATAAACCAAAGGAATTGGTGAACCCAAGGGTTTTTATTTAAACATCGAGACAATTTTGGGGACAATGTGACGTTGGACCAACTATGACCATTGTTAGCCATGGGTGATTTTTATATTGAGACAATATTTGTCAGAATGTGACTTTTGATCATGGATGACATTCATCGATTATTCATATTATAAACCAAAAGAACTAGTAAACACAAGGGTTTAATATTATAAACCAAAGGAATTGGTGAACGCAAGGGAATTGATTTAAACATTGAGACAAATTTTGTCACAATGCGACGTTAGACGAACTAAGACCGTGGTTGGCCATGGGTGATTTTCATTTTGAGACAATATTTTTCAGAATGTGACATACGATCATAGATGAAATTGATCGATTATTAATATTATAAACCAAAATAACTAATAAACCCAAGGGTGTAATATTATAAACCAAAGGAATTGGTGCACCCAAGGGAATTGATTTAAACAGCGAGAAAATTTTTGTGACAATGCAACGTTGGACCAACTATGACCATGGTTGGCCATGGGTGATTTTCATATTGAGACAATATTTTTCAAAATGTGACATTTGATCATGCATGACATTGATCGATTATTCATATTATAAACTGAAGGAATTGGTGAACCCATGGGAATTAACTTAAATATTCATACAATTGTGGTCAGAATGCGACGTTGCACCAACTATGACCATGGTTGGCCATGGGTGATTTTCATATTGAGACAATATTTGTAATAATGTGACATTTGATCATGGATGAAATTGATCGATTATTCATATTGCAAACCAAAAGAACTAATAAACCCAAGGGTTTAATGTTATAAACCAAAGGAATTGGTGAACCCAAGGGAATTGATTTAAACATTGGGACAATTGTTGTCACAATGCGATGTTGGCCCAACTATGACCATGGTTGGCCATGGGTGATATTCATATTGAGACAATATTTATCAGAATGTGACATATGATCATGGATGACGTTGATCGATTATTCAGATTATAAACCAAAAGAACTAATAAAACCAAGGGTTTAATATTATAAACCAAAGGAATTGGTGAACCCAAGGGAAAACCACTACCCAACAAATTATAAACTAAACGATTTGGTGAACCCAAGGAAATTAATTTAAAAATTCAGACAATTGTTGTCATAATGCGACGTTGCACCAACTATCAACATGGTTGGCCATGGGTGATTTTCATATTGAGACAATATTTTTCAGAATGTGACATTTGATCATGGATGACATTGATCGATTATTCATATTATAAACCAAAACAACTAATAAACACAAGGGTTTAATATTATAAACCAAAGGAATTGGTGAACCCAAGGGGAAGCCATTAGCCAACAAATTATAAACCAAAGGACTTGGTGAACCCAAGGGAATTGATTTAAACATCGAGACAATTTTTGTGACAATGCGACGTTGGACCAACTATGACCCTGGCTGGCCATGGGTGATTTTTATATTGAGAAAATATTTTTCAGAATGTGACATTTGATTATGGATGGCATTGATCGATTATTCATATTATAAACCAAAAAAACTAGTAAACCCAAGGGTTTAATATTATAAACCAAAGGAATTGGTGAACCCAAGGGAATTGATTTAAACATTCACACAATTTTTGTCACAATGCGACGTTGGACCAACTATGACCATGGTTTCCCATGGGTGGTTTTCATATTGAGACAATATTTGTCAGAATTTGACATTTGATCATGGATGAAATTGATTGATTATTCATATTACAAACCAAAAGAACTAATAAACCGAAGGGTTTAATGTTATAAACCAAAGGAATTGGTGAACCCAAGGGAATTGATTTAAACATTGAGACAATTGTTGTCACAATGCGACGTCGGCCCAACTATGTCCATGGTTGGCCATGGGTAATTTTCATATTGAGACAATATTTGTCAGAATGTTACATATGATCATGGATGAAATTGATCGATTATTCATATTATAAACCAAAAGAACTAATAAAACCAAGGGTTTAATATTATAAACCAAAGGAATTGGTGAACCCAAGGGAAAACCATTACCCAACAAATTAGAAAACAAACGAATTGGGGAACCCAAGTGAATTGATTTAAATATTCAGAAAATTGTTGTCACAATGTGACGTTAGACCAACTATGACCATGATTTGCCATGTGTGGTTTTCATATTGAGACAATATTTGTCAGAATGTGACATATGATCATGGATGACGTTGATCGATTATTCATATTATAAAGGAAAAGAACTAATAAACACAAGGGTTTAATATTATAAACCAAAGGAATTAGTGAACCCAAGGGAAAAGAATTACCCAACAAATTATAAACCAAAGGAGTTGGTGAACCCAAAGGAATTGATTGAAACACCGAGACAATTTTTGTGACAATGCGACGTTGGACCAACTATGCCATGGTTTCTCATGGGTGATTTTCATATTGAGACAATATTTGTCAGAATGTGACATATGATCATGGATGACGTTGATCGATTATTCATATTATAAACAAAAATAACTAATAAACGCAAGGGTTTAATATTATAAACCAAAGTAATTGGTGAACCCAATGGAACACCATTACCCAAAAAATTATAAACAAAAGGTATTTGTGAACCCAAGAAAATTGATTTAAACATCGAGACAATTTTTGTCACAATGCGACGTTGGACCAACTATGACCATGGTTGATCATGGGTGATTTTAATATTGAGACAATATTTGTCAGAATGTGACACTTGATCATGTATCACATTGATCAATTATTCATATTATAAACCAAAAGAACTAATAAACCCAAGGGTTTAATATTATAAACTAAAGGAATTGGTGAACCCAAGGAAATTGATTTAAACGTTGAGACAATTGTTGTCTGATGCGACATTGGACCAACTATAACCATGGTTGGCCATGGTGAGTTTTCATATTAAAAGAACGTGCACATTGAATGTGACATATGATCATGTATGGCGTTGAGCGATTATTCATATTATAAAAAAAAACTAATAAACCCAAAGGGTTTAATATTATAAAAGCAAGGAATTGGTGAACCCAAGGGAAAACAATTACCCAAAAAATTATAAACCAAAGGAATTGGTGAACCCAAGGTAGTTGATTTAAACATCGAGACAAATTTCGTCACAATGCGACGTTGGACCAATTATGACCATGGTTTTCCATGGGTGATTTTCATATTGAACATGGATGACATTGATCGATTATTCATATTATAAACCACAAGAACTAATAAACCCAAGGGTTTAATATTGTAAACCAAAGGAATTGGTGAACCCAAGGGAATTGATTGAAACATTCAGACAATTGTTGTCATAATGCAACGTTGGACCAGCTCGACCATCGTTGGCCATGGGTGATTTTCATATTGACACAATATTTGTCAAAATGTGACATATGATCATAGATGACATTTATCGATTATTCACATTAGAAACGAAAAGAACTAATAAACCCAAGGGTTTAATATTATAAACCAAAGGAATTGGTGAACCGGAGGGAAAACCATTACCCAAAAAATTATAAACCAAAGGAATTGGTGAAGCCAAGGGAGTTAATTTAAACATCAAGACAATTTTTGTGACAATGCGAAGTTGGAGCAACTACGACCATGGTTGGTTAGGGGTGATTTTCATATTGAGACAATATTTGTTAGAATGTGACATTTGATCATGGATGACATTGATCGGTTATTCATATTATAAACCAAAAGGACTAGTAAACCCAAGGGTTTAATATTATAAACCAAAGGAATTGGTGAACCCAAGGGAATTGATTTAAACATTGAGACAATTTTTGTCACAATGCCACCCTAGACCAACTATGACCATAGTTGGCCATGGGTGATTTTCATATTCAGACAATATTTGTCAGAATGTGACATTTTATCACGGATGAAATTGATCGATTATTCATATTATAAACCAAAAGAACCAATAAACCCAAGGGCTTAATATTATAAACCAAACGAATTGGTGAACCCAAGGGAAAACCATTACCCAAAAAATTATAAACCAAAGGAATTTGTGAACCCAAAGGAATTGATTTAAACATTGAGACAATTGTTGTCACAATGTGACGTTGGACCAACTATGAACATGTATGGCCATGGGTGATTTTCATATTGAGACAATATTTGTCAAAATGTGACATTTGTTTGTGGATGACGTTGATCGATTATTCATATTATAAACTGAAAGAACTAATAAACCCAAGGGTTTAATATTATAAACCAAAGGAATTGGTGAAACCAAGGGAATTGATTCAAACATCAAGACAACTTTTTCTCAATGTGACGTTGGACCAACTATGACCATGGTTGGCCATGGGTAATTTTCATATTGAGACAATATTTGTCAAAATGTGACATTTAATCAGGGATGACATTGATAGAATATTCATATTATAAACCAAAATAACTAATAAACCCAAGGGTTTAAAATTATAAGCCAAAGGAATTGGTGAACCCAAGGGAATTGATTTAAAAATTGAGACAATTATTGTGACAATGCAACGTTGGACCAACTATGACCATCTTTGGCCATGGGTGATTTTCATATTGAGACAATATTTGTCAGAATGTGACATATGATCATGGATGACATTGATCGATTATTGATATTATAAACCAAAATAACTAATAAACCCAAGGGTTTAATATTATAAACCAAAGGAATTGGTGAACCCAATGGAATTGATTTAAACATCGAGACAATTTTTGTGACAATACGACATTGGACCAACTATGACCATGGTTGGCCATGGGTGATTTTCATATTGAGACAATGTTTTCCAGAATGTGACATTTGATCATGGATGACATTGATCGATTATTGATATTATAAACCAAAATAACTAATAAACCCAAGGGTTTAATATTATAAACCAAAGAAATTGGTGAACCCAAGGGAATTGATTAAACATCGAGACAATTTTTGTGACAATGCGACGTTGGACCAACTATGACGATGGTTGGCCATGGGTGATTTTCATATTGAGACAATTTTTTCCAGAATGTGACATTTGATCATGGATGACATTGATCGAATATATATATTAAAAAACTAAAGGACTAATTATCCTAAGGGTTTAATATTATAAACCAAAGGAATTGGTGAACCTAAGGGAATTGATTTAAGCATTGAGACAATTGTTGTCGCAATGTGACGTTGCAACAACTATGACCATGGTTGGCCATGGGTGCTTTTCATATTGAGACAATACTTTCCAGAATGTGACATTTGATCATGGATGACATTGATCAAATATACATATTAAAAAACTAAAGGACTAATTAACCCAAGGGTTTAATATTATAAACCAAATGAATTGGTGAACCCAAGGGAATTGATTTAATCATTGAGACAATTGTTGTCACAATGAGTCATTGGACCAACTATGAACATGGTTGGCCATGGGTGATTTTCATATTGAGAAAATATTTTTCAGAGTCTGACATTTGATCATGGATGACATTGATCGATTACACATATTATAAACTAAAAGAGCTAATAAACCCAGGGGTTTAATATTATAAACGAAAGGAATTACTGAACCCAAGGGAATTGATTTAAACACAGAGACAATTTTTATCAGAATTACTGAACCCAAGGGTGATTTTTCAGAATGTGACATTTGATCATGGATGACATTGATCGATTATTCATATTATAAACCAAAATAAATTATTAAACCAAGGGTTTAATATTATAAACCAAAGTAATTGGTGAACCCAAGGGAATTGATTTAAACATTCATACAATTGTTGTCACAATGCGACGTTGGACAAACTACGAACATGGTTATCCATGGATGATTTTCATATTGAGACAATATTTGTCGTAATGTGACATTTGATAATGGATGAAATTGATCGATTATTCATAATATAAACCAAAAGAACTAATAAAACCAAGGGTTTAATATTATAAACCAAAGGAATTGGTGAACCCAAGGGAGTTGATTTAGACATTCAGACAATTGTTGTGACAATGCGACGTTGGACCAAATATGACCATCGTTGGCCATGGCTGATTTTCATATTGAGACAATATTTGTGGAAATGTGTCATATGATCATGGATGACATTGATCGATTATTCATATTATAAACCAAAATAACTAACAAACTGAAGGATTTAATATTATGAACCAAAGGAATTGGTGAACCCAACTAAAAACCATTACCCAAAAAATTATAAACCAAAGGAATTGTTGAACCCAAGGTTATTGATTTAAACATCGAGACAATTTTTGTGACAATGCGACGTTGGAGCAACTATGAACATGGTTGGCCATGGGTGATTTTTATATTGAGACAATATTTGTCAGAACGTGACATTTGATCATGGATGAAATTAATTTATTAGTCATTTTATAAGCCAAAAGAAATAATATACCCAAGGGTTTAATATTATAAACCAAAGGAATTGGTGAACCCAAGGGGATTGATTTAAACATTAAGACAATTGTTGCGACAATGCGACGTTGGACCAACTATGACCATCCTTGGCCATGGGTTATTTTCATATTGAGACAATATTTATCAGAATGTGACATATGATCATGGATGACATTGATCGATTATTCATATTATAAACCAAAAGAACTAATAAACCCAAGGGTTTAATATTATAAACCAAAGGAATTGGTGAACCTAAGGGAAAACCATTACCCAAAAAATTATAAACGGAAGGAATTGGTCAACCCAAGGAAATTGATTTAAACATCGAGACAATTTTTGTCACAATGCGAATTTGGACAAACTATGACCATGGCTGGCCATGGGTGATTTTCATATTGAGACAATATTTTTCAGAGTCTAACATTTCATCATGGATGACATTGATCGATTATTCATATTATAAACCAAAAGAACTAATAAACCCAAGGGTTTAATATTATAAACCAAAGGAATTGGTGAACCCAAGGGAATTGATTTCAACATTCAGACAATTGTTGTCACATTGCAACATCGGACCAACTATGAACATGGTTGGCCATGGGTGATTTTCATATTGAGACAATATTTGTCAAAATGTTACATTTTATCATGGATGACATTGATCGATTTTTCATATTATAAACCAAAAGAGCTAATAAACCCAAGGGTTTAATATTATAAACCAAAGGAATAAGTGAACCCAAGGGAATTCATTTAAACATTGAGACAATTGTTGTCACAAGGCGACATTGGATAAACTATCACCATGGTTGGCCATGGGTGATTTTCATATTCATCATGGATGACGTTGATCGATTATTCATATTATAAACCAAAAGAACTAATGTGACGTTGGACCAGCTATGAACATGGTTGGCCATGGGTTAGTTTTATATTGAGACAATATTTGTCAGAATGTGACATTTGATCATGGATGACATTAATCGATTATTCATATTCTAAACCAAAAGAACTAATAAACCAAAGGAATTGGTGAACCCAAGGGAGTTGATTTAAACATCGAGACATTTTTTGTCACAATGTGACGTTTGAAAAACTATGACCATGGTTGGCCATGGGTGATTTTCATATTGAGACAATATTTTTCAGAATGTGACATGTGATCATGGATGATGTTGATCGATTATTCATATTATAAACCAAAATAACTAATAAACCGAAGGGTTTAATATTATAAGCCAAAGGAATTGGTGAACCCAATGGGAAACCATTATCCAAAAAATTATAAACCAAAGGAATTTGCGAACCCAAGGCAATTGATTTAAACATCGAGACAATTTTTGTCACAATGCGACGTTGGACCAACTATGACCATGGTTGCTCAGGGGTGATGTTCATATTGAGACAATATTTTTCAGAATGTGACATTTTATCATGTATGAAATTGATCAATTATTCATATTATAAACCAAAATAACTAATAAACCCAAGGGTTTTAAATTATAAATCAAAGGAATTGGTAAACCCAGGGGAATTGATTTAAACATTGAGACAATTGTTGTCACAATGTGACGCTGGACCAACTATGACCATGGTTGGCCATGGGTGATTTTCATATTGAGACAGTATTTGTCAAAATGTGAAATATGATCATGGATAACGTTGATCGATTATTCGTATTATAAACAGAAAGAATTAATAAACCCAAGGGTTTAATATTATAAACCAAAGGAATTGGTGAACCCAAGGGAGTTGATTTAAACATCGAGACAAATTTTGTCACAATGCGACGTTGGACCAATTATTACCATGGTTGTCCATGGGTGATTTTCATATTGAGATACTATTTGTCAAAATTTCACATTTGATCATGGATGACATTGATCGATTATTCATATTATAGACCACAAGAACTAATAAACCCAAGGGTTTAATATTGTAAAAAAAAAGAATTGGTGAACCCAAGGGAATTGATTGAAACATTCAGACAATTGTTGTTGTAATGCAACGTTGGACCAACTACGACCATCATTGGCCATGGGTGATTTTCATATTGACATAATATTTGTCAAAATGTGACATATGATCATAGATGACATTTATCGATTATTCACATTAGAAACCAAAAGAACTAATAAACCCAAGGGTTTAATATTATAAACAAAAGGAATTGGTGAACCAAAGGGAAAACCATTACCCAACAAATTATAAACCAAAGGAATTGGTGAACCCAAGGGAATTAATTTAAACATCAAGACAATTTTTTGTGACAATGCGAAGTTGGACGAACTATGACCATGGTTGGTTAGGGGTGATTTTCATATTGAGACAATTTTTGTCACAATGCGATGTTAGACCAATTATGACCAGATTTGGCCATGGGTGATTTTCATATTGAGAAAATGTTTGTCAGAATGTGACATTTGATCACGGATGAAATTGATCGATTATTCATATTATAAACCAAAAGAACCAATAAACCCAAGGGCTTAATATTATAAACCAAACGAATTGGTGAACCCAAGGGAAAACCATTACCCAAAAAATTATAAACCAAAGGAATTTGTGAACCCAAAGGAATTGATTTAAAAATTGAGACAATTGTTGTCAAAATGTGACGTTGGACCAACTATGAACATGGTTGGCCATGGGTGATTTTCATATTGAGACAATATTTGTCAAAATGTGACATTTGATCGTGGATGACGTTGATCGATTATTCATATTATAAACTGAGAGAACTAATAAACCCAAGGGTTTAATATTATAAACTAAAGGAATTTGTGAACCCAAGGGAATTCATTCAAACATCAAGACAACTTTTCCTCAATGCGACGTTGGACCAACTATGACCATGGTTGGCCATGGGTAATTTTCATATTGAGACAATATTTGTCAAAGTGTGACATTTATTCATGGATGACATTGATCGAATATTCATACTATAACCCAAAATAACTAATAAACCCAAGGGTTTAATATTATAAACCAAAGGAGTTGGTGAACCCAAGGGAATTGATTTAAAAATTGAGACAATTGTTGTGACAATGCGACGTTGGACCAACTATGACCATCTTTGGCCATGGGTGATTTTCATATTGAGACAATATTTGTCAGAATGTGACATATGATCATGGATGACATTGATCGATTATTGATATTATAAACCAAAATAACTAATAAACCCAAGGGTTTAATATTTTAAACCAAAGGAATTGGTGAACCCAAGGGAATTGATTTAAACAGTAAGACATTTTTTGTGACAATGCGACGTTGGACCAACTATGACCATGGTTGGCCATGGCTGATTTTCATATTGAGACAATATTTTCAGAATGTAACATTTTATCATGGATGAAATTGACCAATTATTCATATTATAAACCAAAAGAACTAGTAAACCCAAGGGTTTAATATTATAAACCGAAGGAATTGGTGAACACAAGGGAATTGATTTAAACATTGAGACAATTTTTGTCTCAATGTGACGTTTGAACAACTATGACCATGGTTGGCCATGGGTGATTTTCATATTGAGACAATATTTGCCAGAATGTGACATTTGATCATGGATGACATTGATCGAATATACATATTAAAAAAATAAATGACTAATTATCCCAATGGTTTAATATTATAAACCAAAGGAATTGGTGAACTCAAGGGAATTGATTTAAGCATTGAGACAATTTTTGTCACAATGCGATGTTGGAGCAACTATGAACATGGTTGGCCATGGGTTATTTTCATATTGAGACACTATTTGTCAGAATGTGACATTTGATCATGGATGACATTGATCGATTATTCATATTAGAAACCAAAAGAGCAAATAAACCCAAGGATTTAATATTATAAACCTTAGGAATTGGTGAACCCAAGGGAATTGATTTAAACTTTCAGACAATTGTTGTCACGATGCGATGTTGGACCAACTATGACAATGGTTCGCCATGGGTGATTTTCATATTGAGACAATATTTGACAGAATGTGACATTTTATCATGGATGAAATTGATCTATTATTCATATTATAAACCAAAAGAACTAATAAACCCAAGGGTTTAATATTACAAAGCAAAGGAATTGGTGAACCCAAGGGAATTGATTTAAAAATTGAGAATATTCTTGTCACAATGCGACATTGGACCAACTATGACCATGGTTGGCCATGGGTGATTTTCATATTGAGACAATATTTGTTAGAATGTGACATATGATCATGGATGACATTGATCGATTATTCATATTATAAACCAAAAGAACTAATAAACCCAAGGGTTTAATATTATAAACCAAAGGAATTGGTGAACCCAGCAGAATTGATTTAAACATTCAGAAAATTGTTGTCACAATGCCACGTTGGACAAACTATGACCACGGTTGACCATGGGTAATTTTCATATTGAGAAAATATTTGTCAGAATGTGACATTTGATCATGCATGGAATTTATCGATTATTCATATTATAAACCTAAATAACTAATAAAACCAAGGGTTTAATATTATAAACCAAAGGAATTGGTGAACCCAAGGGAATTGATTTAAACATTGAGACAATTTTTGTGACAATGCGACGTTAGACCAACTATGACCATGGTTGGCCATGTGTGATTTTCATATTGAGACAATATTTTTCAGAATGTTACATATGATCATGGATGAAGTTGATCGATTATTCATATTATAAACCAAAAGAACTAATAAACACAATGGTTAAATATTATAAACCAAAGGAATTAGTGAACCCGAGGGAAAACCATTACCCAAAAAATTATAAACCAAAGGAATTGGTGAACCAAAAGGAATTGATTGAAACATTGAGACAATTTTTGTGACAATGCGACGTTGGACCAACTATTGCATGGTTTCCCATGGGTGATTTTCATATTGAGACAATATTTGTCAGAATGTGACATATGATCATGGATGACGTTGATCGATTATTCATATTATAAACAAAAGAGTTAATAAACCCAGGGGTTTAATATTATAAACCAAAGTAATTGGTGAACCCAATGGAACACCATTACCCAAAAAATTATAAACCAAAGGAATTTGTGAACCCAAGCAAAT
The DNA here is from genome assembly GCA_034641835.2 of Pinus albicaulis. Classification (NCBI taxonomy): domain Eukaryota; kingdom Viridiplantae; phylum Streptophyta; class Pinopsida; order Pinales; family Pinaceae; genus Pinus; species Pinus albicaulis. The sequence continues at coordinate 690,845,286 of CM076574.1, forward strand.
TGATTTAAACATCGAGACAATTTTTGTCACAATGCGACGTTGGACCAACTATGACCATGGTTGCTCATGGGTGATTTTAATATTGAGACAATATTTTTCAGAATGTGACATTTGATCATGTATTACATTGATCAATTATTCATATCATAAACCAAAAGAACTAATAAACCCAAGGGTTTAAAATTATAAACTGAAGGAATTGGTGAACTCAAGGGAATTGATTTAAACATTGAGACAATTGTTGTCACAATGAGACATTGGACCAACTATGACCATGGTTGGCCATGGGTGATTTTCATATTGAGACAGTATTATTCAGAATGTGACATATTATCATGGATGACATTGATCGATTATTCATATTATAAAGAAAAACAAACTAATAAACACAAGGGTTTAATATTATAAACCAAAGGAATTGGTGAACCCAAGGGAAACAAACAACCCAACAAATTATAAACCGAAGAAATTGGTGAACCCAAGGGAATTGATTTAAACATCGAGACAAATTTTGTCACAATGTGATGTTGGACCAACTATGACCATGGTTGGCCATGCGTGATTTTCATATTGAGACAATATTTGTCAAAATGTGACATTTGATCATGTATGACATTGATTAATTATTCATATTATCAACCAAAATAACTAATAAACCCAAGGTTTTAATATTATAAACTAAAGGAATTGGTGAACCCAATGGAATTGATTTAAACATTGAGACAGTTGTTGTCACAATTCGACATTGGACCAACTATGCCATGGCTGCCCATGGGTGATTTTCATATTGAGACAATATTTGTCATAATGTGACATGTGATCATGGATTATGTTGATCGATTACTTATATTGTAAACAAAAAAAACTAATAAAACCAAGGGTTTAATATTATAAACCAAAGGAATTGGTGAACCCAAGGGAAAACAACTACCCAAAAAATTATAAACCAAAGGAATTGGTGAAACCAAGGGAATTGATTTAAACATCAAGACAAATTATGTCACAATGTGATGTTGGACCAACTATGACCATGGTTGGCCATGGGTGATTTTCATATTGAGACAATATTTGTCAGAATGTGACATATGATCATGCATGACTTTGATCGATTATTCATATTATAAACCAAAATAACTAATAAAACCAAGGGTTTAATATTATAAACCAAAGGAATTGGTGAACCCAAGGGAAAAAAATTACCAAACAAATTATAAACCAACGGAATTGGTGAAACCAAGGGAATTGATTTAAACATCGAGAAAAATTTGGTCACAATGCGACGTTGGGCCAACTATGACCATGGTTTCCCATGGGTGATTTTCATATTGAGATAATATTTTTCAAAATGTGACATTTTGTTCATGGATGACATTGATCGATTATTCATATTATAAACCAAAAGAACTAATAAACCCAAGGGCTTAATATTATAAAGAAAGGGAATTGGTGAACCCAAGGGAATTTATTTAAACATCGATACAATTTTTGTGACAATGCGACGTTTGACCTACTATGACCATGGTTGGCCATGGGTGATTTTCATATTGAGAAAATATTTGTGAGAATGTGACATATGATCGTGGATGAAGTTGATCAATTATTCATATTATAAACCAAAAGAACTAATAAACCCAAGGGTTTAATATTATAAACCAAAGGAATTTGTGAACCCAAGGGAAAACCATTACCCAACAAATTATAAACAAAAAGAATTTACGAACCCAAGGGAATTGATTTAAACATCGAGGCAATTTTTGTCACAATGCGACGTTGGACCAACTATGAACATGGTTGCACATGGGTGCTTTTCATATTGAGAAACTATTTGTGAGAATGTCACATTTGATCATGTATGGCATTGATCGATTATTCATATTCTAAACCAAAATAACTAATAAAACCAAGGGTTTAATATTATAACCTAAAGGAATTGGTAAACCCAAGGGAATTGATTTAAACATTGAGACAATTGTTGTTACAATGCGACGTTGGACCGACTATGACCATGGTTGGCCATGGGTGATTTTCATATTGAGACAATATTTTTTAGAATGTGACATATGATCATGGATGACGTTGATCAATTATTCATATTATAAACCAAAGGAATTGGTGAACTGAAAGAAATTGATTTAAACATTGAGACAGTTGTTGTCACAATGCGACGTTGGACCAACTATGAACATGTTTGGCCATGGGTGATTTTGATATTGAGACAATATTTGTTAGAATGTTACATTTCATCATAGATGACGTTGATCGATTATTCATATTATAAACCGAAAGAACTAATAAACCCAAGGGTTTAATATTATAAACCAAAGGAATTGGTGAACCCAAGTGAAAAAAATTACGCAACAAATTATAAACCAAAGGAATTGGTGAACCCTAGGGAATTGATTTAAACATCGAGACAACTTTTGTCACAATGCGACGTTGGACCAACTATGACCATGGTTGTCCATGGGTGATTTTCATATTGAGACAATATTTGTCAAAATGTGACATTTGATCATGGATGAAATTGATCGATTATTCATATTATAAACCAAAAGAACTAATAAACCCAAGGGTTTAATATTATTGACCAAAGGAATTGGTGAACCCAAGGGAATTGATTTAAACATCGAGACAACACTTTTCACAATGCAACGTTGGACCAACTATGACCATGGTTGGCCATGGGTGATTTTCATATTGAGATAATATTTCTCAAAATGTGACATTTTATCATGGATGACATTGATCGATTATTCATATTATAAACCAAAAGAACTAACAAACCCAAGGGTTTAATATTATAAACCAAAGGAATTGGTGAACCCAAGTGAAAAAAATTACGCAACAAATTATAAACCAAAGAAATTGTTGAACCCAAGGGAATTGATTTAAACATCGAGATAATTTTTGTGACAATGCGACGTTGGAGCAACTATGACCATCGTTGGCCATGGGCGATTTTTATATTGAGACAATATTTGTCAGAATGTGACATTTGATCATGGATGAAATTAATTGATTATTCATATTATAAACCAAAAGAACTAATAAACACAAGGGTTTAATATTATAAACGAAAGGAATTGGTGAACCCAAGGGAATTGATTTAAACATTGAGACAATTGTTGCGACAATGCGACGTTGGACCAACTATGACCATCCCTGGCCATGGGTGATTTTCATATTGAGACAATATTTGTCAGAATGTGACATATGATCATGGATGACATTGATCGATTATTCATATTATAAACCAAAAGAACTAATAAACCCAAGGGTTTAATATTATAAACCAAAGGAATTAGTGAACCTAAGGGAAAACCATTACCCAAAAAATTATAAACCAAAGGAATTGGTGAACCCAAGGGTTTTTATTAAAACATCGAGACAATTTTTGTGACAATGCGACGTTGGACCAACTATGACCATGGTTAGCCATGGGTGATTTTCATATTGAGACAATATTTGTCATAATGTGACATTTGATCATGGATGACATTGATCGATTATTCATATTATAAACCAAAATAACTAGTAAACATAAGGGTTTAGTATTATAAACCAAAGGAATTGGTGAACCCAAGGGAATTGGTTTAAACATTCAGACATTTTTTATCACAATGCAACGTTAGACCAACTATGACCATGGTTGGCCATGGGTGATTTTATTATTGAGACAATATTTGTCAGAATGTGACATATGATCATGGATGAAATTTATCGATTATTCATATTATAAATGAAAATAACTAATAAACCCAAGGGTTTAATATTATAAACCAAAGGAATTGGTGAACCCAAGGGAAAACCATTAGCCAAAAAATTATAAACCAAAGGAATTGCATAACCGAAGGGAATTGATTTAAACATCGAGACAATTTTTGTGACAATGTGATGTTGGACCAACTATGACCATGGTTGGCCATGGGTGATTTTCATATTGAGACAATATTTTTCAGAATGTGACATTTGATCATGGATGACATTGATCGATTATTCATATTATAAAACAAAATAACTAGTGAACCCAAGGGTTTAATATTATAAAGTGAAGGAATTGATGAACCGAAGGGAATTGACTTAAAAATTCAGGCAATTGTTGTCAGAATGCGACGTTGGAAAAATTATGACCATGGTTTGCCATGGGTGATTTTCATATTGAGAAAATAATTTTCATAATGTGAAATTTGATCATGGATGGAATTGATCGATTATTCATGTTAAAAACCAAAACAACTAATAAATCCAAGGGTTTAATGTTATAAACCAAAGGAATTGGTGAACCCTAGGGAATTGATTTAAACATTGAGAAAATTTTTGTCACAATGCGACGTTGGCCCAACTATGACCATGGTTGGCCATGGGTGATTTTCATATTGAGACAATATTTGTCAAAATGTGACATATGATCATGGATGACGTTGATCGATTATTCATATTATAAACAAAAATAACTAATAAACCCAAGGGTTTAATATTATAAACCAAAGGAATTGGTGAACCCAATGGAAAACCATTACCCAAAAAATTATAAACCAAAGGAATTTGTGAACCCAAGCAAATCGATTTAAACATCGAGACAATTTTTGTCACAATGCGACATTGGACAAACTATGACCATGGTTTTCCATGGGTGATTTTCATATTAAGACAATATTTTTCAGAATGTGACATTTTATCATGGATGACATTGATCGATTACTCATATTATAAACCAAAGGAATTGGTGAACCAAAGGGAAAACCATTACCCAAAAAATTATAAACCAAATTAATTGGTGAACCCAAGGGAATTGATTTAAACATCGAGACAATTTTTGTCACAATGCGACTTTGGACAAACTATGACCATCATTGGACATGGGTGATTTTCATATTGAGACAATATTTTTTAGAGTCTGACATTTCATCATGGATGACATTGATAGATTATTCATATTATAAACCAAAAGAACTAGTAAACCCAAGGGTTTAATATTATAAACCGAAGGAATTGGTGAACACAAGGGAATTGATTTAAACATCGAGACAATTTTTGTGACAATGTGACGTTGGACCTACTATGACCATGGTTGGCCATAGGTGATTTTCATATTGAGACAATATTTTTTAAAATGTGACATTTGATCATGGATGACATTGATCGAATATTCATATTATAAACCAAAAGAACTAATAAACCTAAGGGTTTAATATTATAAACCAAAGGAATTGGTGAACCCAAGGGAATTGATTTAAAAATTGAGACAATTGTTGTGACAATGCGACGTTGGACCAACTATGACCATCGTTGGCCATAGGTGATTTTCATATTGAGACAATATTTGTCAGAATGTGACATATGATCATGGATGACATTGATCGATTATTCATATTATAAACCAAAAGAACTAATAAAAATAATGGTTTAATATTATAAACCAAAGGAATTGGTGAACCCAAGGGAAAACCATTACCCAACAAATTATAAACCAAAGGAATTGGTGAACCCAAGGGAATTGATTTAAGCATTGAGACAATTTTTGTCACAACGGGACGTTGGACCAACTATGACCATGGTTGCTCATGGGTTATTTTCCTATTGAGACAATGTTTGTCAGAATGTGACATTTGATCATGTATGACATTGATCGATTATTCATATTATAAACCAAAAGAACTAGTAAACCCAAGGGTTCAATATTATAAATCAAAGGGATTGGTGAACCCAAGGGAATTGATTTAAACATTCAGACAATTGTTGTCACAATGCGACGTTGGAGAAACTATGACCATGGTTAGCCATGGGTGATTTTCATATTGCGATAATATTTGTCAGAATGTGACATATGATCATGCATGACGTTGATAGATTATTGATATTATAAACCAAAAGAACTAATAAAAAAAAGGGTTTAATATTATAAACCAAAGGAATTGGTGAACCCAAGGGAAAACAATTACCCAAAAAATTATAAACCAAAGGAATTGGTGAACGCAAGGGAATTGATTTAAACATCGAGACAAATTTTGTCACAATGCGACGTTGGACCAAATATGACCATGGTTTCCCATGGGTGATTTTAATATTGAGATAATATTTGTCAAAATGTGACATTTTTTCATGGATGACATTGATCGATTATTCATATTATAAACCAAAAGAACTAATAAACCCAAGGGCTTAATATTATAAACCAAAGGAATTGGTGAACCCAAGGGAATTTATTTAAACATCAATACAATTTTTGTGACAATGTGACATTGGACCTACTATGACCATGGTTGGCCATGGGTGATTTTCATATTGAGACAATATTTTTCAGAATGTGACATCTGATCATGGATGACGTTGATCGATTATTCATATTATAAACCAAAAGAACTAATAAACACAAGGGGTTAATATTATAAACCAAAGGAATTTGTGAACCCGAGGGAAAACCATTACCCAAAAAATTATAAACCAAAGGAATTTGCGAACCCAAGGGAATTGATTTAAACATCGAGACAATTTTTGTCACAATGCGACGTTGGACCAACTATGACCATGGTTTCTCATGGGTGCTTTTCATATTGAGACAATATTTGTCAGAATTTCACATTTGATCATGTATGGCATTGATCGATTATTAATATTATAAACCAAAAGAACTAATAAAACCAAAGGTTTAATATTATAAACTAAAGGAATTGGTGAACCCAAGGGAATTGATTTAAACATTGAGACAATTGTTGTCACAATGCGACGTTGGACCGACTATGACCATGGTTGGCCATGGGTGATTTTCATATTGAGACAATATTTGTCAGAATGTGACATATGATCATGGATGACGTTGATCAATTATTCATATTATAAACCAAAAGAACTAATAAAACCAAGGGTTTAATATTATAAACCAAAGGAATTGGTTAACCCAAGGGAAAAAAACTACCCAAGAAATTATAAACCGAAGGAATTGGTGAACCCAAGGGAATTGATTTAAACATCGAGACAAATTTTGTCACAATGTGATGTTGGACCAACTATGACCATGGTTGGCCATGCGTGATTTTCATATTGAGACAATATTTGTCAAAATGTGACATTTGATCATGTATGACATTGATCAATTATTCATATTATCAACCAAAATAACTAATAAACCCAAGGTTTTAATATTATAAACTAAAGGAATTGGTGAACCCAATGGAATTGATTTAAACATTGAGACAGTTGTTGTCACAATGCGACATTGGACCAACTATGCCATGGCTGCCCATGGGTGATTTTCATATTGAGACAATATTTTTTAGAATGTGACATATGATCATGGATTATGTTGATCGATTACTTATATTATAAACAAAAAGAACTAATAAAACCAAGGGTCTAATATTATAAACCAAAGGAATTGGTGAACCCAAGGGAAAACAACTACCCAAAAAATTATAAACCAAAGGAATTGGTGAAACCAAGGGAATTGATTTAAACATCGAGACAAATTTTGTCACAATGTGATGTTGGACCAACTATGACCATGGTTGGCCATGGGTGATTTTCATATTGAGACAATATTTGTTAGAATGTGACATATGATCATGCATGACGTTGATCGATTATTCATATTATAAACCAAAATAGCTAATAAAACCAAGGGTTTAATATTATAAACCAAAGGAATTGGTGAACCCAAGGGAAAAAAATTACCCAGCAAATTATAAACCAAAGGAATTGGTGAAGCCAAGGGAATTGATTTAAACATCGAGACAAATTTGGTCACAATGCGACGTTGGGCCAACTATGACCATGGTTTCCCATGGGTGATTTTCATATTGAGATAATATTTTTCAAAATGTGACATTTTGTTCATGGATGACATTGATCGATTATTCATATTATAAACCAAAAGAACTAATAAACCCAAGGGCTTAATATTATAAAGAAAGGGAATTGGTGAACCCAAGGGAATTTATTTAAACATCGATACAATTATTGTGACAATGCGACGTTTGACCTACTATGACCATGGTTGGCCATGGGTGATTTTCATATTGAGAAAATATTTGTGAGAATGTGACATATGATCGTGGATGAAGTTGATCAATTATTCATATTATAAACCAAAGGAATTTGTGAACCCAAGGGAAAACCATTACCCAACAAATTATAAACAAAAACAATTTACGAACCCAAGGGAATTGATTTAAACATCGAGGCAATTTTTGTCACAATGCGACGTTGGACCAACTATGAACATGGTTGCACATTGGTGCTTTTCATATTGAGAAAATATTTGTGAGAATGTCACATTTGATCATGTATGGCATTGATCGATTATTCATATTCTAAACCAAAATAACTAATAAAACCAAGGGTTTAATATTATAAACTAAAGGAATTGGTAAACCCAAGGGAATTGATTTAAACATTGAGACAATGTTGTCATAATGCGACGTTGGACCGACTATGACCATGGTTGGCCATGGGTGATTTTCATATTGAGACAATATTTTTCAGAATGTGACATATGATCATGGATGATGTTGATCAATTATTCATATTATAAACCAAAGGAATTGGTGAACTGAAAGGAATTGATTTAAACATTGAGACAATTGTTGTCACAATGCGACGTTGGACCAACTATGAACATGTTTGGCCATGGGTGATTTTCATATTGAGACAATATTTGTTAGAATGTGACATTTCATCATAGATGACGTTGATCGATTATTCATATTATAAACCGAAAGAACTAATAAACCCAAGGGTTTAATATTATAAACCAAAGGAATTGGTGAACCCAAGTGAAAAAAATTACGCAACAAATTATAAACCAAAGGAATTGGTGAACCCTAGGGAATTGATTTAAACATCGAGACAACTTTTTTCACAATGCGACGTTGGACCAACTATGAGCATGGTTGTCCATGGGTTTTTTTCATATTGAGACAATATTTGTCAAAATGTGACATTTGATCATGGATGAAATTGATCGATTATTCATATTATAAACCAAAAGAACTAACAAACCCAAGGGTTTAATATTATAAACCAAAGGAATTGGTGAACCCAAGGGAATTGATTTAAACATCGAGACAACATTTTTCACAATGCGAAGTTGGACCAACTATGACCATGGTTGGCCATGGGCGATTTTTATATTGAGACAATATTTGTCAGAATGTGACATTTGATCATGGATGAAATTAATTGATTAGTCATATTATAAACCAAAATAGCTAATAAACCCAAGGGTTTAATATTATAAACGAAAGGAATTGGTGAACCCAAGGGAATTGATTTAAACATTGAGACAATTGTTGCGACAATGCGACGTTGGACCAACTATGACCATCCTTGGCCATGGGTGATTTTCATATAGAGACAATATTTGTCAGAATGTGACATATGATCATGGATGACATTGATCGATTATTCATATTATAAACCAAAAGAAATAATAAACCCAAGGGTTTAATATTATAAACCAAAGGAGTTGGTGAACCCGAGGGAAAACCATTACCCAAAAAATTATAAACCGAATAAATTGGTGAACCCAAGGGAATTGATTAAAACATCGAGACAATTTTTGTGACAATGCGACGTTCGACCAACTATGACCATGGTTAGCCATGGGTGATTTTCATATTGAGACAATATTTGTCAGAGTGTGACATTTGATCATGGATGACATTGATCGATTATTCATATTATAAACCAAAAGAACTAGTAAACATAAGGGTTTAGTATTATAAACCAAAGGAATTGGTGAACCCAAGGGAATTGGTTTAAACATTCAGACATTTTTTATCGCAATGCGACGTTACACCAACTATGACCATGATTGGCCATGGGTGATTTTCTTATTGAGACAATATTTGTGAGAATGTGACATATGATCATGGATGAAATTTATCGATTATTCATATTATAAATAAAAAGAACTAATAAACCCAAGGGTTTAATATTATAAACCAAAGGAATTGGTGAACCCAAGGGAAAACCATTAGCCAAAAAATTATAAACCAAAGGAATTGCATAACCGAAGGGAATTGATTTAAACATCGAGACAGTTTTTGTGACAATGTGACGTTGGACCAACTATGACCATGGTTGGCCATGGGTGATTTTCATATTGAGACAATATTTTTCAGAATGTGACATTTGATCATGGATGACATTGATCGATTATTCATATTATAAAACAAAATAACTAGTGAACCCAAGGTTTTAATATTATAAAGTGAAGGAATTGATGAACCGAAGGGAATTGACTTAAAAATTCAGGCAATTGTTGTCAGAATGCGACGTTGGAAAAATTATGACCATGGTTTTCCATGGGTGATTTTCATTTTGAGAGAATAATTTTCATAATGTGACATTTGATCATGGATGGAATTGATCGATTATTCATATTAAAAAACAAAACAACTAATAAATCCAAGGGTTTAATGTTATAAACCAAAGGAATTAGTGAACCCTAGGGAATTGATTTAAACATTGAGACAATTTTTGTCACAATGCGACGTTGGCCCAACTATGACCATGGCTGGCCATGGGTGATTTTCATATTGAGACAATATTTGTCAAAATGTGACACATGATCATGGATGACGTTGATCGATTATTCATATTATAAACAAAAATAACTAATAAACCCAAGGGTTTAATATTATAAACCAAAGGAATTGGTGAACCCAATGGAAAACCATTACCCAAAAAATTATAAACCAAAGGAATTTGTGAACCCGAGCAAATCGATTTAAACATCGAGACAATTTTTGTCACAATGCGACATTGGACAAACTATGACCATGGTTTTCCATGGGTGATTTTCATATTAAGACAATATTTTTCAGAATGTGACATTTTATCATGGATGACATTGATCGATTACTCATATTATAAACCAAAAGAACTAATAAACCCAAGGGTTTAATATTATAAACCAAAGAAATTGGTGAACCAAAGGGAAAACCATTACCCAAAAAATTATAAACCAAATTAATTGGTGAACCCAAGGGAATTGATTTAAACATCGAGACAATTTTTGTCACAATGCGACTTTGGACAAACTATGACCATCATTGGACATGGGTGATTTTCATATTGAGACAATATTTTTTAGAGTCTCACATTTCATCATGGATGACATTGATAAATTATTCATATTATAAACCAAAAGAACTAGTAAACCCAAGGGTTTAATATTATAAACCGAAGGAATTGGTCAACACGAGGGAATTGATTTAAACATCGAGACAATTTTTTTGACAATGTGACGTTGGACCTACTATGACCATGGTTGGCCATAGGTGATTTTCATATTGAGACAATATTTTTCAAAATGTGACATTTGATCATGGATGACATTGATCGAATATTCGTATTATAAACCAAAAGAACTAATAAACCCAAGGGTTTAATATTATAAACCAAAGGAATTTGTGAGCCCAAGCGAATTGATTTAGAAATTGAGACAATTGTTGTGACAATGCGACGTTGGACCAACTATGACAATCGTTGGCCATAGGTGATTTTCATATTGAGACAATATTTGTCAGAATGTGACATATGATCATGGATGACATTGATCGATTATTCATATTATAAACCAAAATAACTAATAAAAATAAGGGTTTAATATTATAAACCAAAGGAATTGGTGAAACCAAGGGAAAACCATTACCCAACAAATTATAAACCAAAGGAATTGGTGAACCCAAGGGAATTGATTTAAGCATCGAGACAATTTTTGTCACAACGGGATGTTGGACCAACTATGACCATGGTTGCTCATGGGTTATTTTCATATTGAGACAATGTTTGTCAGAATGTGACATTTGATCATGTATGACATTGATCGATTATTCATATTATAAACCAAAAGAACTAGTAAACCCAAGGGTTCAATATTATAAATCAAAGGGATTGGTGAACCCAAGGGAATTGATTTAAACATTCAGACAATTGTTGTCACAATGCGACGTTGGAGCAACTATGACCATGGTTAGCCATGGGTGATTTTCATATTGTGATAATATTTGTCAGAATGTGACATATGATCATGCATGACGTTGATAGATTATTGACATTATAAACCAAAAGAAATAATAAAAAAAAGGGTTTAATATTATAAACCAAAGGAATTGGTGAAACCAAGGGAAAACAATTACCCAACAAATTATAAACCAAAGTAATTCGTGAACGCAAGAGAATTGATTTAAACATCGAGACAAATTTTGTCACAATGCGACGTTGGACCAAATATGACCATGGTTTCCCATGGGTGATTTTCATATTGAGATAATATTTGTCAAAATGTGACATTTTTTCATGGATGACATTGATCGATTATTCATATTATAAACCAAAAGAACTAATAAACCCAAGGGCTTAATATTACAAACCAAAGGAATTGGTGAACCCAAGGGAATTTATTTAAACATCAATACAATTTTTGTGACAATGTGACATTGGACCTACTATGATCATGGTTGGCCATGGGTGATTTTCATATTGAGACAATATTTTTCAGAATGTGACATATGATCATGGATGACATTGATCGATTATTGATATTATAAACCAAAAGAACTAATAAACCCAAGGGGTTAATATTATAAACCAAAGGAATTTGTGAACCCGAGGGAAAACCATTACCCAACAAATTATAAACCAAGGGAATTTGCGAACCCAAGGGAATTGATTTAAACATCGAGACAATTTTTGTCACAATGCGACATTGGACCAACTATGACCATGGTTTCTCATGGGTGCTTTTCATATTGAGACAATATTTGTCAGAATTTCACATTTGATCATGGCGGCATTGACGATTATTCATATTATAAACCAAAAAGAACTAATAAAAACCAAAGGCTAAGATTATAGTCCAAAGGAAATTGGTGAACCTAAGGAATTGCTTAAACATTGAGACAATTGTTGTCACAATGCGACGTTGGACCGACTATGACCATGGTTGGCCATGGGTGATTTTCATATTGAGACAATATTTGTCAGAATGTGACATATGATCATGGATGACGTTGATCAATTATTCATATTATAAACAAAAAGAACTAATAAAACCAAGGGTTTAATATTATAAACCAAAGGAATTGGTGAACCGAAAGGAATTGATTTAAACATTGAGACAATTGTTGTCACAGTGGGACGTTGGACCAACTATGAACATGTTTGGCCATGGGTGATTTTCATATTGAGACAATATTTGTTAGAATGTGACATTTGATCATAGATGACATTGATCGATTATTCATATTATAAATCGAAAGAACTAATAAACCCAAGGGTTGAATATTATAAACCAAAGGAATTAGTGAACCCAAGTGAAAATAATTACCCAACAAATTATAATCCAAAGGAATTGGTGAACCCAAAGGAATTGATTTAAAAATTGAGACAAATTTTGTCACAATGCGACGTTGGACCAACTATGACCATGGTTGGCCATGGATGATTTTCATATTGAGACAGTATTTGTCAAAATGTGACATTTGATCATGGATGACATTGATTGAATATTAATATTATAAACCAAAAGAACTAATAAACCCAAGGGTTTAATATTATAAACCAAAGGAATTGGTGAACCCAATGGAATTGATTTAAAAATTGAGACAATTGTTGTGACAATGCGACATTGGACCAACTATGACCATCGTTGCCCATGGGTGATTTTCATATTGAGACAATATTTTTCGAAATGTGACATATGATCATTGATGACATTGATCGATTATTCATATTATAAACCAAAAGAACTAATAAACCCAAGGATTTTATATTATAAACAAAATTAATTGGTGAACCCAAGTGAAAACCATTACCCAACAAATTATAAACCAAAGAAATTGTTGAACCCAAGGGAATTGATTTAAACATCGAGACAATATTTGTCAGAATGTGACATATGATCATGGATGACGTTGATCAATTATTCATATTATAAACCAAAAGAAATAATAAAACCAAGGGTTTAATATTATAAACCAAAGGAATTGGTGAACCCGACGGAATTGATTTAAACATTCAGACAATTGTTGTCACAATGCGACATTGGACAAACTATGACCATGGTTGGCCATGGCTGATTTTCATATTGAGACAATATTTCTTAGAATGTGACATTTGATCATGCATGAAATTGATCGATTATTCATATTACAAACCAAAAGAACTAATAAACACAAGGGTTTAATGTTATAAACCAAAGGAATTGGTGAACCCGAGTGAATTGATTTAAACATTGAGACAATTGTTGTCACAATGCAACGTTGTCCCAACTATGACCATGGTTGGCCATATGTGATTCTCATATTCAGACAATATTTGTCAGAATGTGACATATGATCATGGATGACATTGATCGATTATTCATATTATAAACCAAAAGAACTAATAAAACCAAGGGTTTAGTATTATAAACCAAAGGAATTGGTGAACCAAATGGAAAGCCATTACCCAACAAATTATAAACCAAACGAATTAGTGAACCCAAGGGAATTGATTTAAACATTCAGACAATTGTTGTCACAATGCGACGTTGGACCAACTATGAACATGGTTGGAGATGGGTGATTTTCATATTGAGACAATATTTGTCAGAATGTGACATTTAATCAGGGATGACATTGATCGATTATTCATATTATAATTGAAAATAACTAATAAACCCAAGTGTTTAATATTATAAACCAAAGGAATTGGTGAACCGAAGGGAAAACCATTACCCAAAAAATTATAAACCAAATGAATTGGTGAACCCAAAGGAATGGATTTAAACATCGAGAAAATTTTTGTCACAATGCGACCTTGGACAAACTATGACCATGGTTTTCCATGGGTGATTTTCATATTGAGACAATATTTTTTAGAATCTGACATTTCATCATGGATGACATTGATCGATTATTCATATTATAAACCAAAAGAACTAATAAACCTAAGCGTTTAATATTATAAACCGAAGGAATTGGTGAACCCAAGGGAATTGATTTAAAGATTCAGACAATTGTTGTCACAATGCGACATTGGACCAACTATGACCATGGTTGGCCATGTGTTATTTTCATATTGAGACAATATTTGTCAGAATGTCACATTTGATCAGGGATGAAATTGATCGATTATTCATATTATAAACCAAAAGCACTAATAAACCCAAGGGTTTAATATTATAAACCAAAGGAATTGGTGAACCCAAGGGAATTGATTTAAACAATGAGAAAATTGTTGTCACAATGCGACGTTGGACCAACTATGACCATGGTTGGCGATATGTGATTCTCATATTCAGACAATATTTGTCAGAATGTGACATATGATCATGGATGACATTGATCGATTATTCATATTATAAACCAAAAGAACTAATAAAACCAAGGGTTTAGTATTATAAACCAAAGGAATTGGTGAACCAAAGGGAAAGCCATTACCCAACAAATTATAAACCAAACGAATTAGTGAACCCAAGGGAATTTATTTAAACATTCAGACAATTGTTGTCACAATGCGACATTGGACCAACTATGAACATGGTTGGAGATGGATGATTTTCATATTGAGACAATATTTTTCAGAATGTGACATTTAATCAGGGATGACATTGATCGATTATTCATATTATAATTGAAAATAACTAATAAACCCAAGTGTTTAATATTATAAACCAAAGGAATTGGTGAACCCAAGGGAAAACCATTACCCAAAAAATTATAAACCAAATTAATTGGTGAACCCAAAGGAATTGATTTAAACATCGAGACAATTTTTGTCACAATGCGACCTTGGACAAACTATGACCATGGTTTTCCATGGGTGATTTTCATATTGAGACAATATTTTTCAGAATCTGACATTTCATCATGGATGACATTGATCGATTATTCATTTTATAAACCAAAATAACTAATAAACCTAAGTGTTTAATATTATAAACCAAAGGAATTGGTGAACCCAAGGGAATTGATTTAAAGATTCAGACAATTGTTGTCACAATGCGACGTTGGACCAACTATGACCATGGTTGGCCATGGGTTATTTTCATATTGAGACAATATTTGTCAGAAAGTGACATATGATCATGGATGATGTTGATCGATTATTCATATTATAAACCAAAATAACTAATAAAACCAAGAGTTTAATATTATAAACCAAAGAAATTGGTGAACCCAAGGGAAAACCATTTCCCAACAAATTATAAACCAAATGAATTGGTGAACCCAAGGGAATTGATTTAAACATTCAGAAAATTATTGCACAATGTGATGTTGGACCAACTATGAGCATGGTTGGCCATGGGTGATTTTCATATTGAGACAATATTTGTCAGAATGTGACATTTGATCATGGATGACATTTTTCGATTATTCATATTATAAACCAAAATAACTAATCAACCCAAGGGTTTAATATTATAAACCAAAGGAATTTGTGAACCCAAGGGAAAACCATTACCCAACAAATTCTAAACCAAAGGAATTGGTGAACCCAAGGGAATTGATTTAAACATCGAGACAATTTTTGTGACAATGCGACATTGGACCAACTATGACCATGGTTGGCATGGGTGATTTTCATATTGAGACAATATTTTTCATAATGTGACATTTGATCATGGATGAAATTGATCAATTATTCATATGATAAACCAAAAGAACTAGTAAACCGAAGGGTTTAATATTATAAACCAAAGGAATTGGTGAACCCAAGGGAATTGATTTAAATATTTGGACAATTGTTGTCACAATGTGACGTTGGACCAAGTATGAACATGGTTGGCCATGGATGATGTTCATATTGACACAATATTTGTCAGAATGTGACATTTGATCATGGATGACATTGATCGGTTATTCATATTATAAACCAAAAGAACTAATAAACCCAAGGGTTTAATATTATAAACCAAAGGAATTGGTGAACCCAAGGGAATTGATTTAAACATTCAGAGAATTGTTGTCACAATGCGACATTGGACAAACTATGACCATGGTTGGCCATGGGTGATTTTCATATTGAGGCAATATTTGTCAGAATGTGACATTTTATTATGGACGACATTGATCGATTATGAATATTATAAACCAAAAGATGTAATAAATCCAAGGGTGCAATATTATAAACCAAATGAATTGGTGAACCCAAGGGAAGAAGATTACCCAAAAAATTATAAACCAAATGATTTGGTGAATCCAAGGGAATGTATTTAAACATCGAGACAATTTCGGTCACAATGCGACGTTGGAAAAACTATGACCATGGTTTTCCATGGGTGATTTTCATATTGAGACAATATTTTTCTGAATCTGACATTTCATCATGGATGAAAATGATCGATTATTCATATTATAAATCAAAAGAACTAATAAACCCAAGGGTTTAATATTATACACCAAAGGAATTGGTGAACCCAAGGGAAAACAATTACCCAACAAATTATAAACCAAAGGAATTGGTGAACCCAAGGGAATTGATTTAAACATTAAGACAATTGTTGTCACAATGCAATGTTGGACCAACTATGAACATGGTTGGCCATCAATTATTTTCATATTGAGAAACTATTTGTCAGAATGTGACATTTGAGCATGGATGACATTGATTGATTATTCATATTATAAACCAAAAGCACTAATAAACCCAAGGATTTAATATTATAAACCTTAGGAATTGGTGAACCCAAGGGAATTGATTTAAAGATTCAGAAAATTATTGTCACAATGTGACATTGAACCAACTATGACCATGGTTCGCCATGGGTGATTCTCATATTGAGAAAATATTTGTCAGAATGTGACATTTGATCATGGATGAAATTGATCGATTATGCATATTATAAACCAAAATAACTAATAAACCCAAGGGTTTAATATTACAAACCAAACGAATTGGTGAACCCAAGGGAAACCCATTACCCTACAAACTATAAACCAAATGTATTGGTGAACCCAAGGGAAAACCATTACCCTACAAATTATAAACCAAATGTATTGGTGAACCCAAGTGAATTGATTTAAACAATCAGAAAATTGTTTTCACAATGCGACGTTGGACCAACTATGAACATGGTTGGCCATGGGTGAATTTCATATTGAGACAATATTTGTCAGAATGTGACATTTTATTATGGACGAAATTGATCGATTATTAATATTATAAACCAAAAGAAGTAATAAACCCAAGGGTGTAATATTATAAACCAAATGAATTGGTGAACCCAAGGGAAGAAGATTACCCAAAAAATTATAAACCAAATGATTTGGTGAATCCAAGGGAATGTATTTAAACATCAAGACAATTTTGGTCACAATGCGACGTTGGACAAACTATGACCATGGTTTTCCATGGGTGATTTTAATATTGAGACAATATTTTTCAGAATCTGACATTTCATCATGGATGAAATTGATTGATTATTCATATTATAAATAAAAATAACTGATAAACCCAAGGTTTTAATATTATACACCAAAGGAATTGGTGAACCCAAGGGAATTGATTTAAACATTAAGACAATCGTTGTCACAATGCAATGTTGGACCAACTATGAACATGGTCGGCCATCAGTGATTTTCATATTGAGAAACTATTTGTCAGAATGTGACATTTGAGCATGGATGACATTGATCGATTATTCATATTATAAACCGAAATAACTAATAAACCCAAGGATTTAATATTATAAACCTTAGGAATTGGTGAACCCAAGGGAATTGATTTAAACATTCAGACAATTTTTGTCACAATGTGATGTTGGACCAACTATGACCATGGTTCGCCATGGGTGATTCTCATATTGAGAAAATATTTGTCAGAATGTGACATTTGATCATGGATGAAATTGATCGATTATTCATATTATAAACCAAAAGAACTAATAAACCCAAGGTTTTAATATTACAAACCAAACGAATTGGTGAACCCAAGGGAATTGATTTAAACATTGAGACAATTTTTGTCACAATGCGACGTTGGAACAACTATGACCATGGTTGGCCATGGGTGATTTTCATATTGAGACAATATTTGTCAGAATGTGACATATGATCATGGATGACGTTGATCGATTATTCATATTATAAACCAAAATAACTAATAAAACCAATCGTTTAATATTATAAACCAAAGGAATTGGTGAACCCAAGGGAAAACCATTACCCAACAAATTATAAACCAAACGAATTGGTGAAGCCAAGGGAATTGATTTAAACATTCAGACAATTGTTGTCACAATGCGACGTTAACTATGAACATGATTGTACATGAGTGATTTACAAGTATTGGACAATATTTGTTAGAATGTGACATTTGATAAATTGGATGAAATTAGGTATCGATTGACTATTATTGTAATAAAGAATTGAACCCAAGGGAAAATCATTACCCAAAAAATTATAAACCAAAAGAATTGGTGAACCCAAGGGAATTGATTTAAACATTGAGACAATTGTTGTCGCAATGCGACGTTGGGCCAAGTATGACCATGGTTGGCCATGGGTGATTTTCATATTGAGATAATGTTTGTAAGAATGTGACATTTGATCATGGATGACATTGATCGATTATTCATATTATAAACCAAAAAAACTAATAAACCCAAGGGTTTAATATTATAAACCAAAGGAATTAAGTAGTTAAAGAAGAAAACTATTCTTGGAAAATTGTAAACAACACATTAGTATGAACCCAAAGATATTTTTAAACATCAGGTGAAAGATTTTGTGACAATGCGCGTTGAGACCAACTATACATGGTTACCCATACATGATGAATTTCATATTATAATTAATATTTGTCGGAATGTGACATATGATCATGGACAACATTCAAATCGATTATTCATATTATAAACAAAAATAACTATTCAACCCAAAGGTTTAATATTACAAACAAAAGTAATTTGAACACGAGCAATTGATTCAGAAATTGGACTCGTTTACTACAAATGGTAGGCTGGACCAAAAACATGATGTGGATGACATTGATTGATTATTCATATTATAATACCAAAAAACTAATAAACCCAAGGGTTTAATATTATAAAACAAAGGAATTAGTGAACCCAAGGGAAAACCATTTCCCAACAAATTATAAACCAAAGGAATTGGCGAAACCAAGGGAATTGATTTAAACATTCAGACAATTGTTGCCACAGTGCAATGTTGGACCAACTATGACCATGGTTGGCCATGGGTGATTTTCATTTTTAGACAATATTTGTCAAAATATGACATTTGATCATGGATGACATTGATCGATTATTCATATTATAAACAAAAAGAACTAATAAACCCAAGGGTTTAATATTATAAACCAAAGGAATTGGTGAACCCAAGGGAAAACCCATACCCAATGCACGAAGTTGGGTATACTATGATCGGGGAAGTGGCCATGGACGATTTTCATATTAAGACAATATTTTTCAGAGTCTAACATGTCATTATGGATGACATTGATCGATTATTCATATTATAAACCAAAATAAATAATAAACCCAAGGGTTTAATATTATAAACCAAAGGAATTGGTGAACCAAGGGAATTGATTTCAACATTCAGAAAATTGTTGTCACAATGCAACATTGGACCAATTATGAACATGGTTGGCCATGGGTGATTTTCACATTGAGATAATATTTCTCAGAATGGGACATTTTATCATGGACGAAATTGATCTATTATTCATATTATAAACCAAAAGAACTAATAAACCCAAGGGTTTAATATTATAAACCAGAGGAATTGGTGAACCCAAGGGAATTGATTTAGACATTGAGACAATTTTTGTCACAATGCGACGTTGGAAAAACTATCACCATGGTTGGCCATGGGTGATTTTCATATTGAGACAATATTTTTCAGAAAGTGAGATATGATCATGGATGACGTTGATTGATTATTCATATTATAAACCAAAAGAACTAATAAAATGAAGGGTTTAATATAATAAACCAAAGGAATTGGTGAACCCAAGGGAAAACCATTACCACACAAATTATAAACCAAATTAATTGGTGAAACCAAGGGAATTGATTTAAACATTCAGACAATTGTTGTCACAATGCGACGTTGGACCAAATATGAACATGGTTGGCCATGGCTGATTTTCATATTGAGACAATATTTTTCAGAATGTGACATTTGATCATGGATGACATTAATCGATTATTCATATTATAAACCAAAAGAACTAATAAACCAAAGGAATTCGTTAAGCCAAGGGAAAACCATTACCGAAAAAATTATAAACCAAACGAATTGGTGAACCCAAGGGAATTGATTTAAACATCCAGAAAATTTTTGTCACAGTGCGACGTTGGACAAACTATGACCATGGTTGGCCATGGGTGATTTTCATATTGAGACAATATTTTTCAGAATCTGACATTTTATCATGGATGACATTGATCAATTATTCATATTATAAACCAAAAGATCTAATAAACTCAAGGGTTTAATATTATAAACCAAAGTAATTGGTGAACCAAAGGGAATTATTTGAAACATTGAGACAATTTTTGTCATAATGCGACGTTAGACCAACTACGACCATGGTTTTCCATGGGTGATTTTCATATTGAGACAATATTTGTCAGAATTTTACATAAGATCATGGATGACGTTGATCGATTATTCATATTATAAACCAAAAGAACTAATAAACCGAAGGGTTTAATATTATAAACCAAAGGAATTAGTGAACCCAAGGGAAAACCAGTACACAACAAATTATAAACCAAAGGAATTGGTGAACCCAAGGGAATTAATTTAAACATTGAGACAATTTTTGTGGCATGATACGACATTGGTTATACTATGACCATGGTTGTTACTGTAGGTGATTTTCATATTGAGACAATATTTGTCAGAATTTGAAATGTGATCATGGATGACGTTGATCGATTATTCATATTATAAACCAAAATAACTAATAAACCCAATGGTTTAATATTACCCAACAAATTATAAACCAAAGGAATTTGCGAACACAAGGGAATTGATTTAAACATCGAGACAATTTTTGTTACAATGCGATGTTGGACTAACTATGACCATTGTTTCTCAGGGGTGATTTTCATATTGACACAATATTCATCAGAATGTGACATTTGATCATGGATGAAATTGACCGATTATTCATATTATAAACCAAAAGAACTAATAAACCCAGGGGTTTAATATTATAAACCGAAGGAATTGGTCAACCCAAGGTAAAACCATTACCCAACAAATTATAAGCCAAAGGAATTTGTGAACCCAAAGGAATTGATTTAAACATTGAGAAAATTTTTGTCACAATGCGACATTGGACTAACTATGAACATGGTTGGCCATGGGTGATTTTCATATTGAGACAATATTTGTCAAAATGTGACATTTGATCGTGGATGATGTTGATCAATTAGTCATATTATAAACTGAAAGAACTAATAAACCCAAGGGTTACGCTGTTACCCAACAAATTACAACAAATTATAAACCAAAGGAATTGGTGATCCCAACGGAATTGATTTAAACATCGAGACAAATTTTGACTCAATGCGACATTGGACCACCTATGACCATGGTTGGCCATGGGTGATTATTATATTGAGAAAATATTTGTCAAAATGTGACATTTGATCATGGATAACATTGATCAAATATTCATATTATAAACCAAAAGAAATAATAAACCCAAGGGTTTAATATTATAAACCAAAGGAATTGGTGAACCCAAGGGAATTGATTTAAACATCGAGACAATTTTTGTCACAACACGACATTGGACCAACTATGACCATGGTTGCTCATGGGTTATTTTCATATTGAGACAATGTTTGTCAGAATGTGACATTTGATCATGTATGACATTGATCGATTATTCATATTATAAACCAAAAGAAATATTAAACCCAAGGGTTTAATATTATAAACCAAAGGAATTGGTGAACCCAAGGGAAAACCATTACCCAACAAATTATAAACCAAAGGAATTGGTGAACCCAAGGGAATTGATTTAAACATCGAGACAATTTTTTTCACAATGCGATGTTGGAACAACTATGACCATGGTTTCTCATGGGTTATTTTCATATTGAGACAATGTTTTTCAGAATGTGACATTTGATCATGTATGACATTGATCGATTATTCATATTATAAACCAAAAGAACTAGTAAACCCAAGGGTTTAATATTATAAATCAAAGGAATTGGTGAACCCAAGGGAATTGATTTAAACATTGAGACAATTGTTGTCACAATGTGACGTTGGAGTAAATATGACCATGGTTGGCCATGGGTGATTTTCATATTGCGATAATATTTTTCAGAATGTGACATATGATCATGCATGACGTTGATCGATTATAAATATTATAAACCAAAAGAACTAATAAAAAAAAGGGTTTAATATTATAAACGAAAGGAATTGGTGAACCCAAGGGAAAAAAATTACCCAAAAAATTATAAACCAAAGGAATTGGTGAACCCAAGGGAATTGAGTTAAACATCGAGAAAATTTTTGTCACAATGCGACATTGGACCAAATATGACCATGGTTTCCCATGGGTCATTTTCATATTGAGATAATATTTGTCAAAATGTGACATTTGTTCATGGATGACATTGATCGATTATTCATATTATAAACCAAAAGAACTAATAAACCCAAGGGCTTAATATTATAAACCAAAGGAATTGGTGAACCGAAAGGAATTGATTTAAAGATCGAGACAATTTTTGTGACAATATGACATTTGACCTACAATGACCATGGTTGGCCATGGGTGATTTGCATATTGAGACAATATTTGTCAGAATGTGACATATGATCATGGATGACGTTGATCTATTATTCATATTATAAACCAAAAGAACTAATAAACCCAAGGGTTTAATATTATAAACCAAAGGAATTTGTGAACCCAAGGGAAAACCATTACCCAACATTATTATAAACCAAAGGAATTTGCGAACCCAAGGGAATTGATTTAAACATCGAGACAATTTTTGTCACAATGCGACATTGCACCAACTATGAACATGGTTGCTCATGGGTGCTTTTCATATTGAGACAATATTTGTCAGAATGTCACATTTGATCATGTATGGCATTGATCGATTATTCATATTATAAACCAAAAGAACTAATAAACCCAAGGGTTTAATATTATAATCTAAACGAATTGGTGAACCCAAGGGAATTGATTTAAACATTGAGACAATTGTTGTCACAATGCGATGTTGGACCGACCATGACCATGGTTGGCCATGGGTGATTTTCATATTGAGACAATATTTGTCAAAATGTGACATATGATCATGGATGACGTTGATCAATTATTCATATTATAAACCAAAAGAAGTAATAAAACCAAGGGTTTAATATTATAAACCAAAGGAATTGGTGAACCGAAAGGAATTGATTTAAACATTGAGACAATTGTTGTCACAGTGCAACGTTGGACCAACTATGAACATGTTTGGCCATGGGTGATTTTCATATTGAGACAATATTTGTTAGAATCTGACATTTGATCATAGATGACATTGATTGATTATTCATATTATAAACCGAAATAAATAATAAACCCAAGGGTTTAATATTATAAACCAAAGGAATTAGTGAACCCAAGTGAAAACAATTACCCAACAAATTATAAACCAAAGGAATTGGTGAACCCAAGGGAATTGATTTAAACATTGAGACAACTTTTGTCACAATGCGACGTTGGACCAACTATGACCATGGTTGGCCATGGGTGATTTTCATATTGAGACAATATTTGTCAGAAAATATTGTTGAATCATGGATGACATTGATTGATTATTCATATTATAAACCAAAAGAACTAATTAACCCAAGGGTTTAATATTTTAAACCAAAGGAGTTGGTGAACCAAAGGGAATTGATTTAAACATTGAGACAATTGTTGTGACAATACGAAATTGGACCAACTATGACCCTCGTTGGCCATGGGTGATTTTCATATTGAGACAATATTTGTCGAAATGTGACATATGATCACGGATGACATTGATAGATTATTCATATTATAAACCAAAAGAACTAATAAACCAAAGGATTTAATATTATAAACCAAATGAATTGGTGAACCCAAGTGAAAACCATTACCCAAAAAATTATAAACCAAAGGAATTTTTGAACCCAAGGGAATTGATTTAAACATCGAGACAATTTTTGTGACAATGCGAAGTTGGACCAACTATGACCATGGTTGGCCATGGGTGATTTTCATATTGAGACAATATTTGTCAGAATGTAACATTTGATCATGGATGACATTGATTGATTATTCATATTATAAACCAAAAGAACTAATAAACCCAAGGGTTTAATATTATAAACCAAAGGAATTGGTGAACGCAATGGAATTGATTTAAACATTGAGACAATTTTTGTCACTATGCGACGTTAGACCAACTAAGACCATGGTTGGCCATGGGTGATTTTCATATTGAGAGAATATTTGTCAGAATGTGACATATGATCATAGATGAAATTAATCGATTATTCATATTATAAACCAAAGGAATTGGTGAACCCAAGGGAAAACCATTAGCCAAAAAATTATAAACCAAAGGAATTGGTGAACCCAAGGGAATTTATTTAAACATCGAGACAATTTTTGTGACAATGCGATGTTGGACCAACTATGACCATGGTTGGCCATGGGTGATTTTCATATTGAGACAATATTTTTCAAAATGTGACATTTGATCATGGATGACATTGATCTATTATTCATATTATAAACCAAAATAACTATTAAAATCAAGTGTTTAATATTATAAACCAAAGAAATTGGGGAACCCATGGGAATTGACTTAAATATTCAGACAATTGTTGTCAGAATACGACATTGGACCAACTATGACCATGGTTGGCCATGGGTGATTTTCATATTGAGACAATATTTGTAATAATGTGACATTTGATCATGGATGAAATTGATCGATTATTCATATTGAAAACCAAAAGAACTAATAAACCCAAGCGTTTAATGTTATAAACCAAAGGAATTGGTGAACCGAAGGGAATTGATTTAAACATTAGGACAATTGTTGTCACAATACGACGTTGGCCCAACTATGACCATGGTTGGCCATTGGTGATTTTCATATTGAGACAATATTTATCAAAATGTAACATATGACCATGGATGACGTTGATCGATTATTCATATTATAAACCTAAAGAACTAATAAAACCAAGGGTTTAATATTATAAACTAAAGGAATTGGTGAACCCAAGGGAAAACCACTACCCAAAAAATTATAAACCAAACGAATTGGTGAACCCAAGGAAATTGATTTAAAAATTCTGACAATTGTTGTCACAATGCGACGTTGGACCAACTATCAACATGGTTGGCCATGGGTGATTTTCATATTGAGACAATATTTTTCAGAATGTGACATTTGATCATGGCTGACATTGATCGATTATTCATATTATAAACCAAAAGAACTAATAATCCCAAGGTGTTAATATTATAAACCAAAGTAATTGGTGAACCCAAGGGGAAGCCATTAGCCAACAAATTATAAACCAAAATAATTGGTGAAACCAAGGGAATTGATTTAAACATCGAGACAAGCTTTGTGACAATGCGACGTTGGACCAACTATGACCATGGTTAGCCATGGGTGATTTTCATATTGAGAAAATATTTGTCAGAATGTGACATTTGATCATGGATGGCATTGATCGATTATTCATATTATAAATGGAAGAAATAACTAGTAAACCCAAGGGTTTAATATTATAAACCAAAGGAATTGGTGAACCCAAGGGAATTGATTTAAACATTCACACAATTGTTGTCACAATGCGACGTTGGACCAACTATGACCATGGTTGCCCATGGGTGATTTTCATATTGAGACAATGTTTTTCAGAATGTGACATTTTATCATGGATGAAATTGATTTATTATTCATATTACAAACCAAAATAACTAATAAACCCAAGGGTTTAATGTTATAAACCAAAGGAATTGGTGAACCCAAGGGAATTGATTTAAACATTGAGACAATTTTTTTCACAATGCTACGTTGGCCCAACTATGACCATGTTTGGCCATGGGTGATTTTCATATTGAGCCAATATTTGTCAGAATGTGACATATGATCATGGATGACGTTGATCGATTATTCATATTATAAACCAAAAGAACTAATAAACCCAAGGGTTTAATATTATAAACCAAAGGAATTGGAGAACCCAAGGGAAAAAAATTACCCAAAAAATTATAAACCAAAGGAATCGGTGAACCCAAGGGAATTGATTTAAACATTTACACAATTTTTGCCACAATGCGACGTTGGACCAATGATGACCATGGTTGGGCATGGGTGATTTTCATATTGAGACAATATTTTTCAGAATGTGACATTTAATCATGGATGAAATATATCGATTATTCATATTATAAATCAAAAGAACTTGTAAACCCAAGGGTTTAATATTCTCACGTAAAGATTATGAATGCCAAAGGAAAATCATTACCCAAAAATTATAAACGAATGAATTGGTGAACCCAAAGGGAATTATTTCTGCTAAACATCGAGACAATGTTTGTCACAAAGCGACATTGGAAAAAACTATGACCATGGTTTTCCATGGGTGATTTTCATATTGAGGCAATATTTTTTAGAATCTAACATTTCATCATGGATGACATTGATCGATTATTCATATTATAAACCAAAAGAACTATTAAACCCAAGGATTTAATATTATAAACCAAAGAAATTGGTGAACCGAAGGGAATTGATTTCAAGATTCAGACAATTGTTGTCACAATGCAACGTTGGACCAATTACGACCATGGTTGGCCGTGGGTGAATTTCATATTGAGACAATATTTTTCAGAATGTGACATTTTATCAAGGATGAAATTGATCAATTATTCATATTATAAACCAGAAGAACTAATAAACCCAAGGGTTTAATATTATAAACCAAAGGAATTAGTGAAACCCCGAGGAATTGATTTAAACATTGAGAAAATTGTTGTCACAATGCGACATTGGACCAACTATGACCATGGTTGGCGATGGGTGATTTTCATATTGAGACAATATTTGTCAGAATGTGACATATGATCACGGATGACGTTGATCGATTATTCATATTATAAACCAAAAGAACTAATAAACCCAAGGATTTAATAGTATAAACCAAAGGAATTGTTGAACCCAAGGGAAAACCATTACCCAACAAATTATAAACCAAAGGAATTGGTGAACCCAAGGGAATTGATTTAAACATTCGAGAAAAGTATTGCACAATGTGACATTGGACCAACTATGAGCATGGTTGACCATGGGTGATTTTCATATGGATACAATATTTGTCAGAATGTGACATTTGATCATGGATGACATTGTTCTATTATTCATATCATAAACCAAAAGAACTAATCAACCCAAGGGTTTAATATTATAAACCAAAGGAATTTGTGAACCCAAGTGAAAACCATTACCCAACAAATTATAAACCAAAGGAATCGGTGAACCCAAGGCAATTGATTTAAACATCGAGACAACTTTTGTCAAAATGCGACGTTGGACCAACTATGACCATGGTTGGGCATGGGTGATTTTCATATTGAGAGAATATTTGTCAGAATGTGACATTTTATCATGGATGAACACAGATTGATTATTCATATTATAAACCAAAAGAACTATTAAACCCAAAGGTTTAATATTATAAATCAAATGAATTGGTGAACCCAAGGGAATTGATTTAAACATTGAGACAATTGTTGTGACAATGCGACATTGGACAAACTATGAACATCGTTGGCCATGGGTGATTTTCGTATTGAGACAATATTTGTCAGAATGTGACATATGATCATGGATGACATTGATCGATTATTCATATTATAAACAAAAAGAACTAATAACCCCAAGGATTTAATATTTTAAACCAAAGGAATTGGTGAACCCAAGGGAAAACCATTACCCAACAAAAAATAAACCAAAGGAATTGTTGAACGCAAGGGAATTGATTTAAACATTGAGACAATTTTTGTGACAATGCGATGTTGGACCAACTATAACCATGGTTGGCATGGGTGATTTTCATATTGAGACAATATTTGTCAGAATGTCACATTTGATCATGGATGACATTGATAAATTATTAATATTATAAACCAAAAGAACTAATAAACCCAAGGGTTTAATATTATAAACCAAAGGAATTGGTGAACCAAAGGGAATTTATTTAAACATTGAGACAATTGTTGTCACAATGCGATGTTGGACCAACTATGACCATCGTTGCCCATGGGTGATTTTCATATTGAGACAATATTTGTCAGAATTTGACATATGATCATGAATGACATTGATCGATTATTCATATTATAAACCAAAAGAACTAATAAAACCAAGGGTTTAATATTATAAACCAAAGGAATTGGTGAAACCAAGGGAAAACCATTACCC
This sequence comes from Pinus albicaulis, assembly GCA_034641835.2. Taxonomy (NCBI): domain Eukaryota; kingdom Viridiplantae; phylum Streptophyta; class Pinopsida; order Pinales; family Pinaceae; genus Pinus; species Pinus albicaulis. Next base: position 690,874,753 of record CM076574.1, read on the forward strand.
AACAAGTTATAAACCAAACGAATTTGTGAACCCAAGGAAATTGATTTAAACATTGAGACAATTTTTTTCACAATGCGATGTTAGACAAACTATGACCATGGTTGGCCATGGGTGATTTTCATATTGAGACAATATTTTTCATAATATGACATTTGATCATGGATGAAATTGATCGATTATTCATATTATAAACCAAAAGAACTAGTAAACCCAAGGGTTTAATGTTATAAACCAAAGGAATTGGTGAACCCAAGGGAATTGATTTAAACATTTGGACAATTGTTGTCACAATGTGACGTTGGACCAAGTATGAACATGGTTGGCCATGGGTGATTTTCATATTGACACAATATTTTTCAGAATGTGACATTTGATCATGGATGACATTGTTCGATTATTCATATTATAAACCAAAATAATTAATAAACCCAAGGGTTTAATATTATAAATCAAAGGAATTGGTGAACCCAAGGGAATTGATTTAAACATTCAGAGAATTGTTGTCACAATGCGACGTTGGAAAAACTATGACCATGGTTGGCCATGGGTGATTTTCATATTGAGACAATATTTGTCAGAATGTGACATTTGATCCTGGATGAAATTGATCGATTATTCATATTATAAACCAAAAGAAATAATAAACCCAAGGCTTTAACATTATAAACCACAGGAATTGGTGAAACCAAGGGAATTGATTTAAACATTGAGACAATTGTTGTCACAATGCGACGTTGGGCCAACTACTACCATGGTTGTCCATGGGTGATTTTCATATTGAGACAATATTTGTTCGAAAGTGACATATGATCATGGATGACGTTGATCGATTATTCATATTATAAACCAAAAGAACTAATAAAAGAAAGGGTTTAATATTATAAACCAAATGAATTGGTGAACCCAAGGGAAAACCATTACCCTACAAATTATAAACCAAATGTATTGGTGAACCCAAGTGAATTGATTTAAACATTCAGAAAATTGTTGTCACAATGCGACGTTGGACCAACTACGAACATGGTTGGCCATGGGTGATTTTCATATTGAGACAATATTTGTCATAATGTGACATTTGATCATGGACGACATTGATCAATTTTAAATATTATAAACCAAAAGAAGTAATAAACCCAAGGGTGTAATATTATAAACCAAATGAATTGGTGAACCCAAGGGAAGAAGATTACCCAAAAAAATATAAACCAAATGATTTGGTGAATCCAAGGGAATGTATTTAAACATCGAGACAATTTTGGTCACAATGCGACGTTGTACAAACTATGACCATGGTTTTCCATGGGTGATTTTCATATTGAGACAATATTTTTCATAATATGACATTTCATCATGGATGAAATTGATCGATTATTCATATTATAAATCAAAAGAACTAATAAAACCAAGGGTTTAATATTATACACCAAAGGAATTGGTGAACCCAAGGGAAAACTATTACCCAAAAAATTATAAACCAAAGGAATTGGTGAACCCAAGGGAATTAATTTAAACATTACGACAATTGTTGTCACAATGCAACGTTGGACCAACTATGAACATGGTTGGCCATCAGTGATTTTCATATTGAGAAACTATTTGTCAAAATGTGACATTTGATCATGGATGACATTGATCGATTATTCATATTATAAACCAAAAGAACTAATAAACCCAAGGATTTAGTATTATAAACCTTAGGAATTGGTGAACCCAAGGGAATTGATTTAAACAATCAAACAATTGTTGTCACAATGCGACGTTGGACCAACTATGACCATGGTTCGCCATGGGTGATTCTCATATTGAGAAAATATTTTTTAGAATGTGACATTTTTCATGGATGAAATTGATCGATTATTCATATTATAAACCAAAAGAACTAATAAACCCAAGGGTTTAATATTAAAAACCAAACGAATTGGTGAACCCAAGGGAATTGATTTAAACATTGAGACAATTCTTGTCACAATGCGACATTGGACCAAGTATGACCATGGTTGGCCATGGGTGATTTTCATATTGAGACAATATTTGTCAGAATGTGACATATGTTCATGGATGACGTTCATCGATTATTCATATTATAAACCAAAATAACTAATAAAACCAATCGTTTAATATTATAAACCAAAGGAATTGGTGAACCCAAGGGAAAACCATTACCCAACAAATTATAAACCAAATGAATTGGTGAACCCAAGGGAATTGATTTAAACATTCAGAAAATTGTTGTCACAATGCGACGTTGGACCAACTATGAACATGGTTGGCCATGGGTGATTTTCGTATTGAGACAATATTTGTCAGAATGTGACATTTGATCATGGATGAAATTGATCAATTATTAATATTATAAACCAAAAGAACTAATAAACTCTAGGGTTTAATATTATAAACCAAAGGAATTGGTGAACCCAAGGGAAGTGATTTAAACATTGAGACAGTTGTTGTCACAATGCGACATTGGACCAACTATGACCATGGTTGGCCATGGGTAATTTTCATATTGAAACAATATTTTCCAGAATGTGACATATGATCATGGATGACGTTGATCGATTATTCATATTATAAACCAAAATAACTAATAAAGGCAAGGGTTTAATAATATAAACCAAAGGAATTGATGAACCCAAAGGAAAACCATTACCCTACAAATTATAAACCAAAGGAATTGGTGAACCCAAGGGAGTTGATTTAAACACTGAGAAAATTTTTGTCACAATGCGACATTGGACAAACTATGACCATGGTTGGCCATGGGTGATTTTCATATTCAGACAATATTTTTCAGAATGTGACATTTGATCATGGATGACATTGATTGATTACTCATATTATAAACCAAAAGAACTAATCAACACAAGGGTTTAATATTATAAACCAAAGGAATTAGTGAACCCAAGGGAAAACCATTACCCAACAAATTATAAACCAAAGGAATTGGTGAACATAAAGGAATTGATTTAAACATCAAGACAATTTTTGTGACAATGCGACGTTGGACCAACTATGCCATGGCTGCCCATGGGTGATTTTCATATTGAGACAATATTTGTCAGAATGTGACATATGATCATGGATGACGTTGATCGATTATTCATATTATAAACAAAAATAACTAATAAACCCAAGGGTTTAATATTATAAACCAAAGGAATTTGTGAACCCAAGCAAATTGATTTAAGCATCGAGACAATTTTTGTCACAATGTGACATTGGACCAACTATGATCATGGATGACATTGATCGATTATTCATATTATAAACCAAAAGAACTAGTAAAACCAAGGGTTTACAATTATAAACCAAAGGAATTGGTGAACCCAAGGGAAAACCATTACCCAAAAAAATATAAACCAAACGAATTGGTGAACCCAAGGGAATTGATTTAAACATTTAGAAAATTGTTGTCACAATGCGACGTTGGACCAACGATGAACATGGTTGGCCATGGGTGATTTTCATATTCAGACAATATGTTTTAGAATGTGACATTTGATCATGGATGACATTGATAGACTATTCATATTATAAACCAAAAGAAATAATAAAACCAAGGGTTTAATATTATACACCAAAGGAATTGGTGAACCCAAGGGAAAACTATTACCCAAAAAATTATAAACCAAAGGAATTGGTGAACCCAAGGGAATTAATTTAAACATTACGACAATTGTTGTCACAATGCAACGTTGGACCAACTATGAACATGGTTGGCCATCAGTGATTTTCATATTGAGAAACTATTTGTCAAAATGTGACATTTGATCATGGATGACATTGATCGATTATTCATATTATAAACCAAAAGAACTAATAAACCCAAGGATTTAGTATTATAAACCTTAGGAATTGGTGAACCCAAGGGAATTGATTTAAACAATCAAACAATTGTTGTCACAATGCGACGTTGGACCAACTATGACCATGGTTCGCCATGGGTGATTTTCATATTGAGAAAATATTTTTTAGAATGTGACATTTTATGGATGAAATTGATCGATTATTCATATTATAAACCAAAAAGAACGTTTAAACCCAGGGTTGTGTTAAATAGCCAAACGAATTGGTGAACCCAGGGATGATTTAAACATGGATTAATTCTTGTGCAATGCGACATTGAATAAATATGACCATGGTTGGCCATGGGTGATTTTCATATTGAGACAATATTTGTCGAGAATGTGACATATGTTCTGGGATGGATTCTTCAGTGTCAACATATAAACCAAAATAACTAATAAAACCAGTAATTTAATATTATAAACCAAAGGATTTGGTGAACCCAAGGGAAAACCATTACCCAACAAATTATAAACCAAAGGAATTGGTGAACCCAAGGGAATTAATTTAAACATCGAGACAATTTTTGTCACAATGCGACGTTGGACCAACTATGACCATGGTTGGCCATGGGTGATTTTCGTATTGAGACAATATTTGTCAGAATGTTACATTTGATCATGGATGACATTGATTGATTATTCATATTTTAAACCAAAAGAACTAATAAACCCAAGGGTTTAATATTATAAACCAAAGGAATTGGTGAACCCAAGAGAATTGATTTAAACATTGAGACAATTTCTGTCACAATGCGACGTTGGACCAACTATGACCATGGTTGGCCATGGGTGATTTTCATATTGAGACAATATTTGTCAGAATGTGACATATGATCATGGATGACGTTGATCGATTATTCATATTATAAACCAAAATAACTAATAAAGGCAAGGGTTTAATAATATAAACCAAAGGAATTGATGAACCCAAAGGAAAACCATTACCCTACAAATTATAAACCAAAGGAATTGGTGAACCCAAGGGAGTTGATTTAAACACTGAGAAAATTTTTGTCACAATGCGACATTGGACAAAATATGACCACGGTTGGCCATGGGTGATTTTCATATTCAGACAATATTTTTCAGAATGTGACATTTGATCATGGATGACATTGATTGATTACTCATATTATAAACCAAAAGAACTAATCAACACAAGGGTTTAATATTATAAACCAAAGGAATTAGTGAACCCAAGGGAAAACCATTACCCAACAAATTATAAACCAAAGGAATTGGTGAACATAAAGGAATTGATTTAAACATCAAGACAATTTTTGTGACAATGCGACGTTGGACCAACTATGCCATGGCTGCCCATGGGTGATTTTCATATTGAGACAATATTTGTCAGAATGTGACATATGATCATGGATGACGTTGATCGATTATTCATATTATAAACAAAAATAACTAATAAACCCAAGGGTTTAATATTATAAACCAAAGGAATTTGTGAATCCAAGCAAATTGATTTAAGCATCGAGACAATTTTTGTCACAATGTGACATTGGACCAACTATGATCATGGATGACATTGATCGATTATTCATATTATAAACCAAAAGAACTAGTAAAACCAAGGGTTTACAATTATAAACCAAAGGAATTGGTGAACCCAAGGGAAAACCATTACCCAAAAAAATATAAACCAAACGAATTGGTGAACCCAAGGGAATTGATTTAAACATTTAGAAAATTGTTGTCACAATGCGACGTTGGACCAACGATGAACATGGTTGGCCATGGGTGATTTTCATATTCAGACAATATGTTTTAGAATGTGACATTTGATCATGGATGACATTGATAGACTATTCATATTATAAACCAAAAGAACTAATAAAACCAAGGGTTTAATATTATAAACCAAAGGAATTGGCGAACCCAAGGGAAAACCATTACCCAATGCGAAGTTGGACAAACTATGACCATGGATGGCCATGGGTGATTTTCATATTGAGACAATATTTTTCAGAGTCTAACATTTCATCATGGATGACATTGAATGATTATTCATATTATAAACCAAAATAAATAATAAACCCAAAGGTTTAATATTATAAACCAAAGGAATTGGTGAACCCAAGGGAATTGATTTCAACATTCAGAAAATTGTTGTCACAATGCAACGTTGGACCAATTATGAACATCGTTGGCCATGGGTGATTTTCATATTGAGATAATATTTGTCAGAATGTGGCATTTGATCATGGACGAAATTGATCGATTATTCATCTTATAAAATAAAAGAACTAATAAACCCAAGGGTTTAATATTATAAACCAAAGGAATTGGTGAACCCAAGGGAATTGATTTAAACATTCAGACAGTTGTTGTCACAATGCGACGTTGGACCAACTATGACCATTGTTGGCCATGGGTGATTTTCATATTGAGACAATATTTTTTAGAATGTGACATCTTATCTTGGATGAAATTGATCGATTATTCAAATTATAAACCAAAAGAACTAGGCAAACGGGTTTAATATTGTAAACCAGAGAAATTGGTGAAACCAGAGATGATTTAAGCATTGAGACAATTATTGTCACAATGCGACGTTGAAAAAACTATCACCATGGTTATGTGGGCGATTTTTCATATTGAGACAATATTTTTCAGAAAGTGAGATATGATCATGGATGACGTTGATTGATTATTCATATTATAAACCAAAAGAACTAATAAAACCAAGGGTTTAATATAATAAACCAAAGGAATTGGTGAACCCAAGGGAAAACCATTACCCCACAAATTATAAACCAAATGAATTGGTGAACCCAAGGGAATTGATTTAAACATTCAGACAATTTTTGTCACAATGCGATGTTGGACCAACTATGAACATGGTTGGCCATGGATGATTTTCATATTGAGACAATATTTTTCAGAATGTGACATTTGATCATGGATGACATTAATCGATTATTCATATTATAAACCAAAAGAACTAGTAAACCAAAGGAATTCGTGAACCCAAGGGAAAACCATTACCGAAAAAATTATAAACCAAGCAAATTGGTGAACCCAAGGGAATTGATTTAAACATCCAGAAATTTTTTGTCACAATGCGACGTTGGAAAAACTATGACCATGGTTGGCCATGGGTGATTTTCATATTGAGACAATATTTTTCAGAATCTGACATTTCATCATGGATGACATTGATCAATTATTCATATTATAAACCAAAAGAACTAATAAACTCAAGGGTTTAATATTATAAACCAAAGTAATTGGTGAACCAAAGGGAATTATTTTAAACATTGAGACAATTTTTTTCATAATGCGACGTTAGACCAACTATGACCATGGTTGGCCATGGGTGATTTTCATATTGAGACAATATTTGTCATAATTTTACATAAGATCATGGATGATGTTGATTGATTATTCATATTATAAACCAAAAGAACTAATAAACCGAAGGGTTTAATATTATAAACCAAAGGAATTGGTGAACCCAAGGGAAATCCATTACCCAACAAATTATAAACCAAAGGAATTGGTGAACCCAAGGGAATTGATTTAAACATTAATACAATTGTTGTCATAACGCGACGTTGGACCAACTATGACCATGGTTGGCCATGGGTGATTTTCATATTGAGACAATATTTGCCAGAATGTGACATTTGATTATGGATGACGTTGATAGATTATTCATATTATAAACCAAAAGAACTAATAAAACCAAGGGTTTTGTTAGTATGAATCTTTTATTAAAATTAATGCGAAAAAATACCCTTTAGCTACGCATAACTAATAGCCCTAACATCAAATGCAGCTGCCAATATCTTCAGATCTGCAGTTAGTTGATCAAGACAAGAGCTGCAAAAAACCAGATCTATGCATAGAAAGACATTAAGCAGTAAAAAGAAGGGTTTGCTCCATATATCCAATAGACAAGACAAGAACAATTTTTGAAAGAATTTTTTGTATTAAGGGCACATGGGAGGAAAACAAGAAGATGTTTCCAATTCTCCTCAATGGGATGGGTTCTTGGAAGTCCTCAGCACTTCAGATCTAGAATCTCTCTCTCTTGTTGGTGTAGAAAACCCAGACAAAGATAGAACTCAAAGGGAGCTCACACAGCAAATAATGGAAAATGTGACCAAGTGTATAGATCCAGAGTGATCTAATAGGCAACAAAAGGTGAAGAATGATAGGAAAAACCCTCCTATTTATAACAAAATATTGGGTCATTCTAGATGTTGGTGCATGATTAAAATAACATTAACCAAATCTAGATCCACCTTTTATGGAATATTTTATTATATTTGTTGGAGGGAAAAAGTATTTGACTTGGGTCAAATCCCTTTATTTGTGAATAATAAATAAATAAATGATTTATTTATCATTTTAGGGAGGTGGTTAAAAGATAATCAAATAAATAATGATTTATTTAATTATTTATGGGTGATTTAGTCATATTTAACAAGGAATATTATTTAAATAAGGTTTAAATAATTATTCCTAGAAAATAATAAGATAAATAAAGATTTATCTAATTAATTTCTTTGTTTTGGGTTAAACATGACCAGGAAAATCAAACAAATATAGTTTTGTTTAATATTTCCTTTTGGGGTTTCCTGTTTAGACCATAAACAACCTAATAAATGTGTTTTATTAAGTTATTTTACATAGTGAAAGCAATTTTACTTAGGGTAAAATTGGTCTTGCATGGTGTACTTGGGTCCATCTAATGATAGTAGGTTAGATGACCAAAAAATGGTGTAACAGATTGCCCCCCAGCGTGCGAGTGTTAGGAGCAAATCATATGACCAAAGTACGTTGTAAGAACTCAATCACCAGACATCAAAAGGGAAGTCAGAGAGAGAAATGTAAGGTAGACTAATGTGCTGAAGAACTAGACCCTGAGGAGACGAGACTTACAGGTGCAACAAGTCTCTTTTTATGAGAGGGTGCCTGTGCTAAAGGCGGCGGGGGAGGCATACCTATGCCCGCCGAGACAAAGTACAAAAGAATAGTGTGTCCAGTAAACAAGGGACCGAACCATAAAGTACAGCTGGCATAAACATGAGCCAGATAGAAATACAATGAGGGATCCCATATACATGTTGTGCCTGGGATAACAGCTAGGACTTATACAATAATATCTGAGTACATGAGATACAAATACAACCCAAATGCCCCCTACAAGCGGGGAAGGGCTCACAAAATATGACTGATACATGCAAATCAAAGAGGCGTTGCAAGCGGCTGAGGCCGACATCATCAAATATATGGAGCTGCATCGAAGGCTGCAATGAAGAGGTCATCCGGGCATGTGGGGGGTACCTGTAGGGCCACCCCCTCATGAAGGCTGAGACATCTCACACACACCCGGGCATCAGCAAGAGCTACTACTGCATCACTGGACCATCAAGCATACAGATCTCGATCATGCTGAAAGAAGCTGAAGTGGAGAAACAATCAAGTCAAAGGGAAATGAGAGATCCCTTTGCCTGATCCAAGGCACCGAACAAGAGTGGAAGCTGGAACCATGGTACACCGCTCTCTAGACCTGTCCTCTGGAATGAAGGAGCTAATGTCGACAGAAGGAGGTCCGCCGTATGTGAGGCAGTGAGAGATCCTCAACTAAGGCACGAGAGAAAATAGTAGAGCGACTGACAGACTAATACTAATGATGATGATGGAATGGAGGGGACTGATTACAAAATGGACGACTTCCCTTGCTAGAGCATAAAGGACATGAATGACATGGCAGTGAATAACACAGTATCACGAGGGATAGGGGACAGTGGGATTGACGTTCATAATGTGCGACACAAGAGAGAGACCAAGCAATGAAGGATGGATGACTATAGCGTGGTAAAAAAGGACTCGGGATAGACTCCATGAATGTGATGATGACTCAACTTGGATTCTCTAAACAAGGGTGACTCAATGGTGCTACCACAAAGGAAAGGACCCATGGGGGACCATGAAAACATGAGTACAAGATGTTAGCTCATGACGAAAATTGACACGAACAACGACAAGTATGGAGGCAAAGTGGTGCCCCAAGTACAAGTGTTGTAAGTGAGGAAATTCGATTTTGGGGGGAGGTGAAGTGACCCATCTTGGAAAAAATGTGTCCTGGTGAAGTATCAAATCATGAGAAACTAACAGATACCCATTTGAGGGCTCGGTGAGAGCTTTCCAATGGTGCAAACGGTTTGTCAAATGGAGCTACGGTGTGGCCGCAACAGGAAAAAGAAAAAACAAGGGTTTTCTTTTAATAAGGCAGTTTTCCCTCCAAATTCACTCATTTTCTAGTGTTTCTGTGGTGAATGTAGAGAGGAGGGAAGGCCCTAAATCTTGCGGCGAGCGTAGCGGACAAACCGACCGTTGGAATTGAGATCCGTCAGTTGTAGGTAAGAGGCCTAACCTTACTCTTTCATTTGGATGGATTGAAATTTCAGATTAGGGCCTAGAATCTTAGGAACAGACCCTCTTTCACCTCTACGGCCGGGTCGCACTTTTTGGGCCAAAAACTGCGACCTGGGAAGCAGGTTTTGAGCCAAAAACTGTGACCTGTCCCAGGAATGGGCAGAAAAGTATGACCTGGAGGGTGAATGAGATTTGAGTGCTGCTTTAGGGCTGAGATGTGAGTTTTGGTGATTGGTTACAGTGTTTCCTATCTATATGCTAACAAAGATGATGTTTTTGTGTAGATATGGCAGATATACGGGTCTACTGGAGAGAAAGAGATCTGGGTACATTACGGTCAGAGATCCAGGCAGATCAGGGTGTCCGTCGTGTATTGGCCAGATTTGGGGTTCTGAAGTTTTTGGAGAACCCTTTGATGAGAGTAGGGGAGCCCTTGTTGCCCCGGATTGTCAGTTATTGGGATCCAGATCATGAGGTCTTTGTAGTACAGGGGCACAGGATCGAATTGACATTCTAGGATATGTATTTCCTGACTGGTCTCCCGCCACTTGGGATGGTGGGAAATACACAGCCAATGTTACCGCGGGGGCAGAACATCATGGAGTTTGTGGAGCTACATTGTCGACCGGGTCTCCAAGTAAAAGGGACTCAGATACTGATGAGGGACCTAGAGAGATTAGAGACCCGTGTAGTGGCCACAGTGGTGCTGCGGATCCTGGGCAACCAGGCGCTCCATCACATCATTGGGGGGCAGATGATGATTGTGGAGAGTGTGTTGAGTGGGACCTACTATGGGTGGGCCCAAATGTTGTTGGTGTCATTAAAACAACAACTGTCACTTTGCAAGCGGCAAGTGAACGACGATTGCTCGTATGGGACTTTATTATGCTCCTTCTTTTTTGAGAAGATCCCGACCTTATGACCTCGTATACAGCTCCCAGATGGGGGCCCGAGAGAGCCCAGGATGCGCCGGTGGGGGCGACTATTGTGCAGAGGAGGAGGAGGGGCGGTCGGACGGGTGTTTCGACCTGATTTCTTTGCCCATTGGGATCATATTCCGTTATACATAGACGACTATCCCTATAGTGGGATAAGTTATTGTGGGGATCCGGACCTTCCACTTCCGCCTGGTCGAGTATGGGGACCCGATGGTAAGTGACAAGTAACTACTCATTTTTGGGCATGTTAAAGTTATTGAAAAATAGATAGGGTACTGATGCATGTACTTTTGGTATGCAGATATAGCTCTGGTAAAACCGGCCAGATATATGGGATGACCGGCAGCAGCAGGAGCTGCAGGCCCGAGTGGATCGAGAGCAGCGCATAATGAGGATGTAGCCGCCCTCCTAAAGGACATCCACTGTAGATGTGAGAGGTTGCTGACCAGTGTTTTAGAGCGCGGGTGGCAAGACTTAGACGACCAGTACATAGAGCCATGTATTGGTCTACCCTCGAAATGGCGAGGGGTCATGCGGCGCATGGCAATGGCCGGTCAAGGGATACGTGATCTACAGGCTGCAGGAGTAGAGCCATTGGCTCGGGATCCGCCAGCTAGTGATTAGGTGTGGAACAGGTGGTGCCCCCAGTTTTGAGTTTTTAGTAACATGCTATGGGCATGTCATATGTATTAGAGTAGATGGACTCTAAACACATGTTTTGTGACACATATTATGGATATGCATATTTTTAATGATTATGATTGTTATTGTATTGTATAAAATGCATGTGATAAATGCCAATCTAGAACATGGTTTGCAATGCTATCTACATAGTGATTTTTTTCTCGAGGTACATGGTTGAAAGTTATGGTTTCAAATTCACGTATCAAGAGTTTCACTTGCAAATATCATCGAAACAGCACAGGATTATGCACACGATAGACACCATTTAGTTACATGACAAGAAGTATGGAATCTAAACGAACATGCAGATGGAGGATGCGATGAGAAAGGGCATCGGCTAAAATACCTCACACTGCATCGTATTCGGCCTGATTATTGGTGGCAGGACCAATGCAGACCCCGTTTGAGAGAAAAAGGGCATGCAAGGGGGTGAAAATGGCCCAACTTGTCGAGGCGAGATTCCAGGAGTAACGACTTGCACCATCGGCGTAACCGATATAGGGTGTGGATGGGAGGTCCTGCGGAATGGTGGTACAAGAAAAAAAATGAGAGGAGGAGGAATAATGACGGCAACGTGAGTGTATAGGAGACATCGAGTGGCAACTGCGGGAGGTAGTGCGATGGGCAGGATGGCTACGACTCATATACGAACGAGGTGGTGGTATATGAGGGCTATAGGAGGAATGGATGGGACTCGGGCTACAGAGGTCAACATGGATAGGGGTGGTGTTATCTCGGTTATGGGCAGGAAGGATCAGGTGATGGGTGGAGAGGGCTTCCAAGAGGACATCCTGACGGGAATAGAGGGGATGACGAGAGGAAGGGAAACCACATGTCATGGCAAAGCTACCTAGATCATCTGTATGGGAAGAAAGGCTAACATACGGATCATCACGAGGGATGACAGAGGAACAGATAAATAGATGGTCAAAGGATGTTAAGGCCAGGGTGGTCGCTGGGGGGGAGCGAGCGAAAAAATAGGGAAGGATTCAAAGGGAATGTTCTCCAAAGGTATCACAGAGGATGATAGGTAGAGAATGTTGGTAGTAGACTCCGTCATCTGGACATCGGGGGGGGAAATGTCAATGGGAGAGGAGGGATCCTCAAGTTGACCTGAAGCATACTGCGCAAGTATGGGAGAGGCGGACTGATGTTGTTCAACCTCATACTCTCGAACTACCTCTAAAGAGGTGTGGTAATGCGTCAGGTGAGGACAATGGTGGGAGTAATGGCCATGAACACTGCATAAAGCACAGGGTTTGTTGGTGCGAATAGTATTTGGGTTCTTGGTTACGGACGAGGACGAAATAGAGGGCTTAGGGACCGTAGACTCAGGGAACGCGACTTTAACCATGGGTTGAATACGGGGTAATTCAGGACAGGTATGGGTGGCATGACCGATGACATCACACAAGGCGCAAGGCTTTGTGGGTGGAGGAGGAGCCGAGTCAGTCGGGGTGGCCTTGTCTTTGGCTGCCCCCTTGTGATCTTTGCCTTTCTTTCCTGGAGTCGTCACCACAGGGGAAGGGTCCTGGGGAGCTACGGGGGGCATGGTGGCAATGGAGGAAGCGAGGGGGACTGGTTGAACCGGTGTCAAAGCAAGATAGGGTTTGGGGTGAGCAGGTGGGGTAGCGGCTGGAGGGTCAAGGTACCAGACAGGTATGCCCAGGGTCAGGTTAGGAAGAGAGACGGTGGCCATGACGGGGACCGTATAGACTCCGGGAGGGGGAGCCAGGAAAGGTATCTGACCAACGGGATAATGACCAGGAGGGATGGCTCCGAGGTGGTTTAGGCCTGGGGGAACCAACCCAGGAGGATAGAGGGGTTCAGGGATACCAGCTGTAGGAGAAGGGCCAGAAGGAGGAGGTCCCGCTGGCTGAGATGAATGGCTAGGAGCGGGTTGCGGTGGGTGAGGTTGAGTCTGAGGTTGCTGACTAGCCGAGGTGGGTCGCTTAAGGGTAGCCTGAGACGATTGCATCATGCCAACATTCGATAAGCTGGTATCAGAGATAGGAGGAGGAGGTAGACCAAGGAAAGTTCCAAGCAAAGAGGAGTCTTTGTAGACACCGGGAGAGACACTGGTCAAGGAATCGACGGTTTTCTTATTGGCTACAGAAGAGATGGTCTTCTCAGGGGAGGTCTGAGACTTTGGCTCATGATACGTCAACTGGTCGATGGTGACTATCTTTCCATTGTGAGGAAAGGACATCTTGCGAAAAACCGCAGAAGGGACAGCAAACATGGAATAGGTGTAGCTTCACCCCAAGAGAATTTTGTAATATAGAGGGGCGTCGATGAATTCGATGTCAACGCAAACAGTCTTGCCCGTAAGAGTGATAGGACAATTACGGAAGAGGCCGATAGGCTGGAGGCATGGCCATCCCACGCTCGAAGGGTGATCGTGGAAGGGGCCAACTCAAGAGATCCGAGTTGCTTCCAAACCAAAGCAGACATCACATAGGTGGATGCCCCCTCATCAATTATGCACCGAGAAACGTTAACGTTCCAGATTTTAACTAGGATTTGGAAGGCTACGGAAGTAGGAAGGGGAGGATGTTCCAATTGATGGGCATAGAAAACAATCATTTGGTCATCAGCAGGATCTATAGTGCCCATGGCAGATAGTAGAGCCTTCTTTTGGGAAGGGCACGATTGGAGGAGTTCCAATGTGGAAATGGCAGCAGGAGACTGCACAAAATCATCTACTATGCTATATGAATGAGCAGCTCGACCAGAAGCAGCATTTCGGCGTAATGGTCCCTTAGGAATCTTGGGATGAACCTCAACTTTTGGTTGAGGGATATGTAGGGGGCCATTGGATGTCGAAAGAGGCTCTGTAGAACCTGCAGAAGGGGACTTGGGGGCAGACTAAGCAGAAGGCTTGGGGTACTGGCGAGACCGAGTTTGAAGGTGAAGGTCGACAGTTGGGGATGGATCAGATTTCATCATGAGGATATCATAATCGAAGGAACCAGAAGGGGAAGGTTGAGTGGCGACTTGTCCGTCAGGTGGTTGGGTAGCCACGAATCTTTGCTGGGGGAAAGGATCGGTAAACACAGCCGGTTGAGTAGTGGTCACATTAGGGGGAGTGTGAGGGGAGGCATTTTGTCCTCGCAATGTGGCTTGAGACTCCCACATCTGCCGCATCTGTGGTAAGAGGGGAAAATCGCGAGTGTAATGACCGTAAACACCACAACACGAACAAGGCTTATTTGTGCGAATAAGCCTGTCCAGCTTGGGCTGAGTGCCCTGTTGCTGGTTAGCAGTGTTAGGTTCAGTACCTTGAGGATTGGGTCCACGAGTACCAGGGGCAGATTTATTTTGATTGCCTCTCCGCCTTCTTTGAGAGGAAGGAGGATTAGTCGCGCCCTGCTGTGCAAATACTTGCCCTGGAGGGGGTTGTAGGTGCTGTTGCTGGGGTTGAGAAGGAAAGGGAGGTGGAAGTGCATATGCTGGAGGAGATGGAGCACCAGGCTGCGGATAAGGATAGTGGTTAGGTTGGGCAACATTGAGGTAAGCAGGCGGTTGGGCAAAAGGATAAGGCATGCCGTATCCTAGATACATGCTACCTAGAGGGGGGAAAGTGCTAGAGGTGCTGGCACCTCCCGGAGGGGGACCATAGCCCATAGGAGGTTGAGAAGATGGATGAGAAAGGGCTCCAACGATACTATCGGCGGAATGAGATGCCCCCGGGGCATTAGCGCCACCGGGCCTGGGGAGGTCAGGAAGGACGGTATAAACATAACCAGACTGAGCGTAGATCAGGTCATATTTCAAGGCTATTCGGAGGGTGGCTTCTTCGGTTTGAGGGAAATGGGAGGCGACATCTTTGCCAATGGGAGGTAAGAGAGTGTGAAGGAACCAATCCATATAAACCTGATCTTCAAAGGTGGGGGCTCAACATAAGCTCCTTCTTCTCCGCCATTCCTGGACATGAGTAGAAAGGCGGGTTGAAGAGGTTTGGCGGAAAGAAGTCAAAAGCTCTGTACCAGTGTCGTATCAGAGAGGGAGCTGGAAATAAGACAAAAAGGATTGGGCAATGGTTGCAAAGGTGGTATGGGAAGAGGTGGCCTGGTAAAAATACCATTTATAAGCCTCGCCCGTAAGCGTACGTTGGAACAATCGAAGATGGATGGAATCATCGATAATGGAATTGGAGGAACACCACATGTGGAAAGATCGGACATGGTTGGTTGGATCTTCTCCAGCAAGGCCTTTGAACTTGGGGATGTTAGAGGGGAGCTTGGTTGGCATAGCAGGCCAACCAACATCGTGGCGGATAGGGTCATTGATCAACTGATTGAGATCGGGGAGGCTGAGGCCTGCCATGTAAGGGAGCAAGGGTGCAGCCGAGGTAGTTCCTGTGGCGGTTCCGCTAGTAGTAGTCTCGGCATTAGGGCTGGGATTCCTGCTAGCGTTAGGCCCTGGACCAAACATAGTGAAGGTGACAGGGGGAGAACCAGAAGTAAAAGGAGAACCCAATGAATCAGAAGAGGATTCAAAGTGCGGAATCGGGGGAGGACTAACTCGACGACGGCGGGACGGAGTAGGTCGACGGACCCGAAACTGAGGGTGAAGGCCAAGAACTCTCCAGGAGGTGTGCCTTGGGGGCGCAATGATGAAAAAACAAACATGGCATAAGGGGAAGAAGAACGACCAACAAGGGCAGGAAAGGTGCAGTGTCAATTGATTTTACAATGTTTTAAAGTCTTTGCCTGGCGATGTGAACCAGGCTCTTCTTCGCTTAGGGTGAGTGTGTGGCGTGCGTTAATTTTAATTTTTAAACCCTGATGTTTGGAGAGAAAAAGAAAAGTGTGCTGCGTAACTGAAAATAAATCTGCAGAGAACAGTATATAATGCTGAAATAACAGAAAATTAACAACTAACAATCCATCGATCTAACCCAAAAAGGCGGGTCTCTCAAAACTAGTCTAACAGAGGGAAAAAATCTAGTCAAAACACACTATAAAGAGGCCAATAGATCTAGGGTCGAAAGGGACAGGGATCTAAAGGAGGAATATGCTGAAAAGAGGTGCAGAACATAGCCAAGAGGAAGAGGCAAGGTGGCTAGATAAAAGGAGGAAATCAGCAAAAAGAAGAAGGGTCAAGGAGGGGGCCCTAAAGGTAGATCCAAAAAAAACTTCAGGAGGTGATTTGAAAGGGAGAAGAGCTGATTAAAAGGTATCTAAAAAGGAGGTATCAGATCTGAAAAAGGGGGGGCTGAAACTCTGAAAAAACAGACACCTGAAATAGCTAAAACTCTTCCACAAAAAGTGGAGGGTACTAAAGCCCTAGGGGGCTAGGTTCCCACTTAGATGAGTAAAAATAATTAGAAACAGGTCTAAACGGGCTGAGACAGAGGCTGGATAACCCTTACAGAAGCTTCAGAAAAACCCAAAAAATTGCAGAAAAATAGCAGAAAATCAGGCAGGTCGCAGGTTCTAACCTGTTTTCTCTGTAGTTCGAAGATAATGGGCTGAAAAGTGCGACCTGGAGTCTAGGTCACATTTTTTAGTCTGAAAAGTGTGACCTGAAGCTCCGGGTGTCCCGGCGGCAGATTTCCGAAAAAGTTACCGTCTTAGTTGCGGCTGATGTCTGTCACCTGCGCAATAGGGCCAGAAACACGCGGAAGTTAGAAATTTTAATGTTTTAGGGTTTTATGTGAGAAAAAAAACATAAAAAATAGGAAAACAAAAGCCGAAAAAGAAACTCCTAGGGTATAAAGGACTGGATATGCAGAATATGAAAAACACAGCACGGGGAATTGAAAACCCCGAGTCGCCAATTGTTAGTATGAATCTTTTGTCAAGTGTATGAAAAATACCACTTTAGCCACGCATAACTTATAGCCCTAACATCAAATGTGGCTGCCACATCTTCGATATGCGCTAGTTGATCAAGACAAGTGCTGCAAAAAACCAGATCTATGCATAGAGAGACATTAAGCAGTAAAAATAAGGTTTTGCTCCATACATCCAATAGACAAGATAAGAAACATATTTTTTGAAAGAATTTTTGTATTAAGGGCACCTGGGAGGAAAACAAGAAGGTGTTTCCAATTCTCCTTAATGGGATGGGTTCTTGGAAGTCCTCAGCACTTCAGATCTAGCATTTCTCTCTCCTGTTGGTGTAGAAAACCCAGACAAAGATAGAACTCAAAGGGAGCTCACACAGCAAATAATGGAAAATATGACAATGATAATGGCTCAAAGTCAGACCAAGAGTTTAGATCCAGAGTGATCTAATAGGCAACAAAAAGTGAAGAATGGTAGGAAAAACCCTCCTATTTATAACAAAATATTGGGTCATTCTAGATCTTGGTGCATGATTAAAATAACATTAACCAAATCTAGATCCACCTTTTATGGAATATTTTATTATATTTGTTGCAGGGAAAAAGTATTTGACTTGGGTCAAATCCGTTTATTTGTGAATAATAAATAAATAAATGATTTATTTATCATTTTAAAGAAGTGGTTGAAAGATAATCAAATAAATAATGATTTATTTAATTATTTATGGGTGATTTAGTCATATTTAACAAGGAATATTATTTAAATAAGATTTAAATAATTATTCCTAGGAAATAATAAGATAAATAAAGATTTATCTAATTAATTTCTTTGTTTTGGGTTAAGCATGACCATGAAAATCAAACAAATATAGGTTTGTTTAATATTTCCTTTTGGGGTTTCCTGTTTAGACCATAAACAACCTAATAAATGTGTTTTATTAAGTTATTTTACATAGTGAAAGCAATTTTACTTAGGGTAAAATTGGTCTTACGTGGTGTACTTGGGTCCATCTAATGATAGTAGGTTACATGACCAAAAAATGGTGTAACAGGTTTAATATTACCCAACAAATTATAGACCAGAGGAATTTGCGAACACAAGGGAATTGATTTTAACATCGAAACAGTTTTTGTCACAATGCGACATTGGACCAACTATGACCATTGCTTCCCAGGGGTGATTTTCATATTGAGACAATATTCGCCAGAATGTGACATTTGATCATGGATGAAATTGACCGATTATTCATATTATAAACCAAAAGAACTAATAAACCGAGGGGTTTAATATTATAAACCAAAGGAATTGGTCAACCCAAGGGAAAAACATTACCCAACAAATTATAAGCCAAAGGAATTTGTGAACCCAAAGGAATTGATTTAAACATTGAGATAATTGTTGTCACAATGCAACATTGGACCAACTATGAACATGGTTGGCCATGGGTGATTTTTATATTGAGACAATATTTGTCAAAATGTGACATTTGATCATGGATGACGTTGATCAATTACTCATATTATAAACTGAAAGAACTAATAAACCCAAGGGTTTAATATGATAAACCAAAGGAATTGGTGAACTCAAAGGAAAACAATTACCCAACAAATTATAAACCAGAGGAATTGGTGAACCCAAGGGAATTGATTTAAACATCGAGACAATTTTTGTCACAATGCGACGTTGGACCAACTATGACCATGGTTGCTCATGGGTTATTTTCATATTGAGACAATGTTTGTCAGAATGTGACATTTGATCATGTATGACATTGATCGATTATTCATATTATAAACCAAAAGAACTAGTAAACCCAAGGGTTTAATATAATAAATCAAAGGAATTGGTGAACCCAAGGGAATTGATTTAAACATTGAGACAATTGTTGTCACAATGCGATGTTGGAGAAAGTATGACCATGGTTGGCCATGGCTGATTTTCATATTGCGATAATATTTTTCAGAATGTGACATATGATCATGCATGACGTTGATCGATTATAAACATTATAAACCAAAAGAACTAATAAAACAAAGGGTTTAATATTATAAACCAAAGGAATTGGTAAACCCAAGCGAAAACAATTACCCAACAAATTATAAACCAAAGGAATTGGTGAACCCAAGGGAATTTATTTAAACATCGAGACAAATTTTGTCACAATGCGACGTTGGACCAAATATGACCATGGTTTCCCATGGGTGATTTTCATATTGAGATAATATTTGTCAAAATGTGACATTTGTTCATGGATGACATTGATCGATTATTCATATTATAAACCAAAAGAACTAATAAACCCAAGGGCTTAATATTATAAACCAAAGGAATTGGTGAACCCAAAGGAATTGATTTAAACATCGAGACAATTTTTGTGACAATGTGACGTTGGACCTACTATGACCATGGTTGTCCATGGGTGATTTGCATATTGAGACAATATTTGTCAGAATGTGACATATGATCATGGATGACGTTGATCGATTATTCATATTATAAACCAAAAGAACTAATAAACCCAAGGGTTTAATATTATAAACCAAATCAATTTGTGAACCCAAGGGAAAACCATTACCCAAAAAATTATAAACCAAAGGAATTTCCGAACCCAAGGGAATTGATTTAAAAATCGAGACAATTTTTTTCACAATGCGATGCTGGACCAACTATGACCATGGTTGCTCATGGGTGCTTTTCATATTGATAAAATATTTGTCAGAATGTAACATTTGATCATGTATGGCATTGATCGATTATTCATATTATGAACCAAAAGAACTAATAAAGCCAAGGGTTTAATATTATAAACTAAAGGAATTGGTGAACCCAAGGGAATTGATTTAAACATTGAGACAATTGTTGTCACAATGCGACGTTGGACCCACTATGATCATGGTTGGCCATGAGTGATTTTCATATTGAGACAATATTTGTCAAAATGTGACATATGATCATGGATTACGTTGATCAATTATTCATATTATAAACCAAAAGAACTAATAAAACCAAGGGTTTAATATTATAAACCAAAGGAATTGGTGAACCTAAAGGTATTGATTTAAACATTGAGACAATTGTTGTCACAGTGCGACGTTGGACCAACTATGAACATGTTTGGCCATGGGTTATTTTGATATTGAGACAATATTTGTTAGAATGTGACATTTGATCAAAGATGACATTGATCGATTATTCATATTATAAACCGAAAGAAATAATAAACCCAAGGGTTTAATATTATAAACCAAAGGAATTAGTGAACCCAAGTGAAAACAATTACCCAACAAATTACAAACCAAAGGAATTGGTGAACCCAAGGGAATTGATTTAAACATTGAGACAACTTTTGTCACAATGCGACGTTGGACCAACTATGACCATGGTTGGCCATGGGTGATTTTCATATTGAGACAATATTTGTCAAAATGTGACATTTGATCATGGATGACATTGATTGATTATTCATATTATAAACCAAAAGAACTAATAAACCCAAGGGTTTAATATTATAAACCAAAGGAATTGGTGAACCCAAGGGAATTTATTTAAACATTGAGACAATTGTTGTGACAATGCGACATTGGACCAACTATGACCATCGTTGGCCATGGGTGATTTTCATATTGAGACAATATTTGTCGAAATGTGACATATGATCATGGATGACATTGATCGATTATTCATATTATAAACCAAAAGAACTAATAAACCCAAGGATTTAATATTATAAACGAAATGAATTGGTGAACCCAAGTGAAAACCATTACCCAAAAAATTATAAACCAAAGAATTGTTGAACCGAAGGGAATTGATTTAAACATCGAGACAATTTTTTTGACAATGCGACGTTGGACCATCTATGACCATGGTTGGCCATGGGTGATTTTCATATTGAGACAATATTTGCCTAATGTGACATTAAATCATGGATGACATTGATTATCATTCATATTATAAACCAAAAGAACTAATAAACCCAAGGGTTTAATATTATAAACCAAAGGAATTGGTGAACCCAAGGGAATTGATTTAAACATTGAGACAATTGTTGTGACAATGCGACGTTGGACCAACTATGACCATCGTTTGCCATAGGTGATTTTGATATTGAGACAATATTTTTCAGAATGTGACATATGATCATGGATGACATTGATCGATTATTCATATTATAAACCAAAAGAACTAATAAACCCAAGGGTTTAATATTATAAGCCAAAGGAATTAGTGAACCTGAGGGAAAACCATTACCCAAAAAATTATAAACCAAAGGAATTGGTGAACCCAAGGGTTTTTATTTAAACATCGAGACAATTTTTGTGACAATGTGACGTTGGACCAACTATGACCATGGTTAGCCATGGGTGATTTTCATATTGAGACAATATTTTTCAGAATGTGACTTTTTATCATGGATGACATTCATCGATTATTCATATTATAAACCAAAATAACTAGTAAACACAAGGGTTTAATATTATAAGCCAAAGGAATTGGTGAACGCAAGGGAATTGATTTAAACATTGAGACAATTTTTTTCACAATGCGACGTTAGACCAACTAAGACCATGGTTGGCCATGGGTGATTTTCATATTGAGACAATATTTGTCAGAATGTGACATATGATCATAGATTAAATTAATCGATTATTCATATTATAAACCAAAATAACTAATAAAACCCAGGGGAAAACCATTATCCAAAAAATTATAAACCAAAGCAATTGGTGAACCCAAGGGAATTTATTTAAACATCGAGACAATTTTTGTGACAATGCGACGTTGGACCAACTATGACCATGGTTGGCCATGGGTGATTTTCATATTGAGACAATATTTGTCAGAATGTGACATTTGATCACTGATGACATTGATCGATTATTCATATTATAAACCAAAATAACTATTAAACGCAAGGGTTTAATATTATAAACCGAAGGAATTGGTGAACCCATGGGAATTGACTTAAATATTTAGACAATTCTTGTCAGAATGCGACGTTTGAACAACTCTGACCATGGTTGGCCATGGGTGATTTTCATATTGAGACAATATTTGTCAGAATGTGACATATGATCATGGATGACGTTGATCGATTATTCATATTATAAACCAAAATAACTAATAAAACCAATCGTTTAATATTATAAACCAAAGGAATTGGTGAACCCAAGGGAAAACCATTACCCGACAAATTATAAACCAAACGAATTGGTGAAGCCAAGGGAATTGATTTAAACATTCAGACAATTGTTGTCACAATGCGACGTTGGACCAACTATGAACATGCCAAAATAACTAATAAAACCAATCGTTTAATATTATAAACCAAAGGAATTGGTGAACCCAAGGGAAAACCATTACCCGACAAATTATAAACCAAACGAATTGGTGAAGCCAAGGGAATTGATTTAAACATTCAGACAATTGTTGTCACAATGCGACGTTGGACCAACTATGAACATGGTTGGCCATGGGTGATTTTCGTATTGAGACAATATTTGTTAGAATGTGACATTTGATCATGGATGAAATTGATCGATTATTCATATTATAAACCAAAGGAATTGGTGAGCCCAAGGAAAACCATTACCCAAAAAATTATAAACCAAAGGAATTGGTGAACCCAAGGGAGTTGATTTAAACACTGAGACATTTCTTGTCACAATGCGACATTGGACAAACTATCACCATGGTTGGCCATGGGTGATTTTCATATTGAGACAATATTTTTAAGAATGTGACATTTGATCATGGATGACATTGATCGATTACTCATATTATAAACCAAAAGAACTAATCAACACAAGGGTTTAATATTATAAACCAAAGGAATTAGTGAACCCAAGGGAAAACCATTACCCAGAAAATTATAAACCAAAGGAATTGGTGAACCCAAAGGAATTGATTTAAACATCAAGACAATTTTTTTGACAATGCGACGTTGGACCAACTATGCCATGGTTGCCCATGGGTGATTTTCATATTGAGACAATATTTGTTAGAATGTGACATATGATCATGGATGACATTGATCGATTATTCATATTATAAACAAAAATAACTAATAAACCCAAGGGTTTAATATTATAAACAAAAGGAATTTGTGAACTCGGGCAAATTGATTTAAGAATCGAGACAATTTTTTTCACAATGTGACATTGGACCAACTGTGATCATGGATGACATTGATTGATTATTCATATTATAAACCAAAAGAACTAGTAAAACCAAGGATTTAAAATTATAAACCAAAGGAATTGGTGAACCCAAGGGAAAACCATTACCCAACACATTATAAACCAAACTAATTGGTGAACCCAAGGGAATTGATTTAAACATTCAGACAATTGTTGTCACAATGCGACGTTGGACCAACTATGAACATGGTTGGTCATGGGTGATTTTCATATTCAGACAATATTTTTTAGAATGTGACATTTGATCATGGATGACATTGATCGACTATTCATATTATAAAACAAAAGAACTAATAAACCCAAGGATTTAATATTATAAACCAAAGGAATTGGGGAACCCAAGGGGAAACCATTACCCAATGCGAAGTTGGACAAACTATGTTCAGGGCTGGCCATGGACGATTTTCATATTAAGACAATATTTTTCAGAGTCTAACATGTCATTATGGATGACATTGATCGATTATTCATATTATAAACCAAAATAAATAATAAACCCAAGGGTTGAATATTATAAACCAAAGGAATTGGTGAACCAAAGGGAATTGATTTCAACATTCAGAAAATTGTTGTCACAATGCAACGTTGGACCAATTATGAACATGGTTGGCCATGGGTGATTTTCACATTGAGATAATATTTCTCAGAATGGGACATTTGATCATGGATGAAATTGATCTATTATTCATCTTGAAAACCAAAATAACTAATAAACCCAAGGGTTTAATATTATAAGCCAAAGGAATTAGTGAACCCAAGGGAATTGATTTAAACATTCAGACAATTGTTGTCACAATGCGACGTTGGACCAACTATGACCATGGTTGGCCATGGGTGATTTTCATATTGAGACAATATTTTTCAGAATGTGACATTTTATCTTGGATGAAATTGATGGATTATTCATATTATAAACCAAAAGAACTAATAAACCCAAGGGTTTAATATTATAAACCAGAGGAATTGGTGAAACCAACGGAATTGATTTAGACATTGAGACAATTGTTGTCACAATGCGACGTTGGAAAAACTATCACCATGGTTGGTCATGGGTGATTTTCATATTGAGACAATATTTTTCAGAAAGTGAGATATGATCATGGATGACGTTGATTGATTATTCATATTATAAACCAAAAGAACTAATAAAATGAAGGGTTTAATATAATAAACCAAAGGAATTGGTGAACCCAAGGGAAAACCATTACCACACAAATTATAAACCAAATGAATTGGTGAAACCAAGGGAATTGATTTAAACATTCAGACAATGGTTGTCACAATGTGACGTTGGACCAAATATGAACATGGTTGGCCATGGGTGATTTTCATATTGAGACAATATTTTTCAGAATGTGAAATTTGATCATGGATGACATTAATCGATTATTCATATTATAAACCAAAAGAACTAATAAACCAAAGGAATTCGTTAAGCCAAGGGAAAACCATTACTGAAAAAATTATAAACCAAACGAATTGGTGAACCCAAGGGAATTGATTTAAACATCCAGAAAATTTTTGTCACAGTGCGACGTTGGACAAACTATGACCATGGTTGGCCATGGGTGATTTTCATATTGAGACAATATTTTTCAGAATCTGACATTTCATCATGGATGACATTGATCAATTATTCATATTATAAACCAAAATATCTAATAAACTCAAGGGTTTAATATTATAAACCAAAGTAATTGGTGAACCAAAGGGAATTATTTGAAACATTGAGACAATTTTTGTCATAATGCGACGTTAGACCAACTACGACCATGGTTTTCCATGGGTGATTTTCATATTGAGACAATATTTGTCAGAATTTTACATAAGATCATGGATGACGTTGATCGATTATTCATATTATAAACCAAAAGAACTAATAAACCGAAGGGGTTAATATTATAAACCAAAGGAATTAGTGAACCCAAGGGAAAACCAGTACACAACAAATTATAAACCAAAGGAATTGGTGAACCCAAGGGAATTAATTTAAACATTGAGACAATTTTTGTGACAATGCGACGTTGGACTTACTATGACCATGGTTGGCCATGGGTGATTTTCATATTGAGACAATATTTGTCATAATTTGACATGTGATCATGGATGACGTTGATCGATTATTCATATTATAAACCAAAAGAACTAATAAAACCAAGGGTTTAATATCACCCAACAAATTATAAACCAAAGGAATTTGCGAACACAAGGGAATTGATTTTAACATCGAGACAATTTTTGTCAGAATTCGACGTTGGACCAACTATGACCATTGTTTCTCAGGGGTGATTTTCATATTGAGACAATATTCGCCAGAATGTGACATTTGATCATGGATGAAATTGACCGATTATTCGTATGATAAACCAAAATAACTAATAAACCGAGGGGTTTAATATTATAAACCAAAGGAATTGGTCAACCCAAGGGAAAAATGTTACCCAACAAATTATAAACCAAAGGAATTTGTGAAGCCAAAGGAATCGATTTAAACATTGAGACAAGTGTTGTCACAATGCAACATTGGACCAACTATGAACATGGTTGGCGATGGGTGATTTTTATATTGAGATAATATTTGTCAAAATGTGACATTTGATCATGGATGATGTTGATCGATTATTCATAATATAAACTAAAAGAACTAATAAACCCAAGGGTTTAATATTACCCAACAAATTACCCAACAAATTATAAACCAAAGGAATTGGTGAACCCAAGGGAATTGATTCAAACATCGAGACAACTTTTGTCTCAATGCGACATTGGACCAACTATGACCATGGTTGGCCATGGGTGATTTTCATATTGAGACAATATTTGTCAAAATGTGACATTTGATCATGGATGACATTGATCGAATATTCATATTATAAACCAAAAGAACTAATCAACCCAAGGGTTTAATATTATAAACCAAAGGAATTGGTGAACCCAAGGGAATTGATTTAAAAATTGAGACAATTGTTGTGACAATGCGACGTTGGACCAACTATGACCATCGTTGGCCATGGGTGATTTTCATATTGAAACAATATTTGTCAGAATGTGACATATGATCATGGATGACATTCATCGATTATTCATATTATAAACCAAAAGAACTAATAAAACCAAGGGTTTAATATTATAAACCAAAGGAATTGGTGAACCCAAGGGAAAACCATTACCCAACAAATTATAAACCAAAGGAATTGGTGAACCCAAGGGAATTGATTTAAACATTGAGACAATTTTTTTCACAATGCGATGTTGGAACAACTATGACCATGGTTTCTCATGGGTTATTTTCATATTGAGACAATGTTTTTCAGAATGTGACATTTGATCATGTATGACATTGATCGATTATTCATATTATAAACCAAAAGAACTAGTAAACCCAAGGGTTTAATATTATAAATCAAAGGAATTGGTGAACCCAAGGGAATTGATTTAAACATTGAGACAATTGTTGTCACAATGTGACGTTGGAGTAAATATGACCATGGTTGGCCATGGGTGATTTTCATATTGCGATAATATTTTTCAGAATGTGACATATGATCATGCATGACGTTGATCGATTATAAATATTATAAACACAAAGAAGTAATAAAACAAAGGGTTTAATATTATAAACGAAAGGAATTGGTGAACCCAAGGGAAAAAAATTACCGAAAAAATTATAAACCAAAGGAATTGGTGAACCCAAGGGAATTGAGTTAAACATCGAGACAAATTTTGTCACAATGCTACGTTGGACGAAATATGACCATGGTTTCCCATGGGTGATTTTCATATTGAGATAATATTTTTCAAAATGTGACATTTGTTCATGGATGACATTGATCGATTATTCATATTATAAACCAAAAGAACTAATAAACCCAAGGGCTTAATATTATAAACCAAAGGAATTGGTGAACCCAAAGGAATTGATTTAAAGATCGAGACAATTTTTGTGACAATATGACATTTGACCTACAATGGCCATGGTTGGCCATGGGTGATTTGCATATTGAGACAATATGTTTCAGAATGTGACATATGATCATGGATGACGTTGATCTATTATTCATATTATAAACCAAAAGAGCTAATAAACCCAACGGTTTAATATTATAAACCAAAGGAATTTGTGAACCCAAGGAAAAACCATTACCCAACATTATTATAAACCAAAGGAATTTGCGAACCCAAGGGAATTGATTTAAACATCGAGACAATTTTTGTCACAATGCGACGTTGCACCAACTATGAACATGGTTGCTCATGGGTGCTTTTCATATTGAGACAATATTTGTCAGAATGTCACATTTGATCATGTATGGCATTGATCGTTTATTCATATTATAAACCAAAAGAACTAATAAACCCAAGGGTTTAATATTATAATCTAAACGAATTGGTGAACCCAAGGGAATTGATTTAAACATTGAGACAATTGTTGTCACAATGCGATGTTGGACCGACCATGACCATGGTTGGCCATGGGTGATTTTCATATTGAGACAATATTTGTCAAAATGTGACATATGATCATGGATGACGTTGATCAATTATTCATATTATAAACCAAAAGAAGTAATAAAACCAAGGGTTTAATATTATAAACCAAAGGAATTGGTGAACCGAAAGGAATTGATTTAAACATTGAGACAATTGTTGTCACAGTGCAACGTTGGACCAACTATGAACATGTTTGGCCATGGGTGATTTTCATATTGAGACAATATTTGTTAGAATGTGACATTTGATCATAGATGACATTGATTTATTATTCATATTATAAACCGAAATAAATAATAAGCCCAAGGGTTTAATATTATAAACCAAAGGAATTAGTGAACCCAAGTGAAAATAATTACCCAACAAATTATAAACCAAAGGAATTGGTGAACCCAAGGGAATTGATTTAAACATTGAGACAACTTTTGTCACAATGCGACGTTGGACCAACTATGACCATGGTTGGCCATGGGTGATTTTCATATTGAGACAATATTTGTTAAAATGTGACATTTGATCATGGATGACATTGATTGATTATTCATATTATAAACCAAAAGAACTAATTAACCCAAGGGTTTAATATTTTAAACCAAAGGAGTTGGTGAACCAAAGGGAATTGATTTAAACATTGAGACAATTGTTGTGACAATACGAAATTGGACCAACTATGACCCTCGTTGGCCATGGGTGATTTTCATATTGAGACAATATTTGTCAAAATGTGACATATGATCACGGATGACATTTATAGATTATTCATATTATAAACCAAAAGAACTAATAAACCTAAGGATTTAATATTATAAACCAAATGAATTGGTGAACCCAAGTGAAAACCATTACCCAAAAAATTATAAACCAAAGGAATTTTTGAACCCAAGGGAATTGATTTAAACATCGAGACAATTTTTGTGACAATGCGACATTGGACCAAATATGACCATGGTTGGCCATGGGTGATTTTCATATTGAGACAATATTTGTCAGAATGTGACATTTGATCATGGATGACATTGATTGATTATTCATATTATAAACCAAAAGAACTAATAAACCCAAGGGTTTAATATTATAAACCAAAGGAATTGGTGAACGCAATGGAATTGATTTAAACATTGAGACAATTTTTGTCACTATGCGACGTTAGACCAACTAAGATTATGGTTGGCCATGGGTGATTTTCATATTGAGAGAATATTTGTCAGAATGTGACATATGATCATAGATGAAATTCATCGATTATTAATATTATAAACCAAAGGAATTGGTGAACCCAAGGGAAAACCATTAGCCAAAAAATTATAAACCAAAGGAATTGGTGAACCCAAGGGAATTTATTTAAACATCGAGACAATTTTTGTGACAATGCGACGTTGGACCAACTATGACCATGGTTGGCCATGGGTGATTTTCATATTGAGACAATATTTGTCAAAATGTGACATTTGATCATGGATGACATTGATCTATTATTCATATTATAAACCAAAATAACTATTAAAATCAAGTGTTTAATATTATAAACCGAAGAAATTGGTGAACCCATGGGAATTGACTTAAATATTCAGACAATTGTTGTCAGAATACGACGTTGGACCAACTATGACCATGGTTGGCCATGGGTGATTTTCATATTGAGACAATATTTGTAATAATGTGACATTTGATCATGGATGAAATTGATCGATTATTCATATTGAAAACCAAAAGAACTAATAAACCCAAGCGTTTAATGTTATGAACCAAAGGAATTGGTGAACCCAAGGGAATTGATTTAAACATTAGGACAATTGTTGTCACAATGCGACGTTGGCCCAACTATGACCATGGTTGGCCATGGGTGATTTTCATATTGAGACAATATTTATCAGAATGTAACATATGACCATGGATGACGTTGATCGATCATATTATAAACCAAAAGAACTAATAAAACCAAGGGTTTAATATTATAAACTAAAGGAATTGGTGAACCCAAGGGAAAACGACTACCCAAAAAATTATAAACCAAACGAATTGGTGAACCCAAGGAAATTGATTTAATAATTCTGACAATTGTTGTCAAAATGCGACGTTGGACCAACTATCAACATGGTTGGCCATGGGTGATTTTCATATTGAGACAATATTTTTCAGAATGTGACATTTGATCATGGCTGACATTGATCGATTATTCATATTATAAACCAAAAGAACTAATAAACCCAAGGTCTTAATATTATAAACCAAAGTAATTGGTGAACCCAAGGGGAAGCCATTAGCCAACAAATTATAAACCAAAAGAATTGGTGAACCCAAGGGAATTGATTTAAACATCGAGACAATTTTTGTGACAATGCGACGTTGGACCAACTATGACCATGGTTAGCCATGGGTGATTTTCATATTGAGAAAATATTTGTCAGAATGTGACATTTGATCATGGATGGCATTGATCGATTATTCATATTATAAACCAAAATAACTAGTAAACCCAAGGGTTTAATATTATAAACCAAGGAATTGGTGAACCTAAGGGAATTGATTTAGACATTCACACAATTGTTGTCACAATGCGACGTTGGACCAACTATGACTATGGTTTCCCATGGGTGATTTTCATATTGAGACAATATTTTTCAGAATGTGACATTTGATCATGGATGAAATTGATTGATTATTCATATTACAAACCAAAAGAACTAATAAACACAAGGGTTTAATATTATAAACCAAAGGAATTGGTGAACCCAAGTGAATTGATTTAAACATTGAGACAATTGTTGTCACAATGCAACGTTGTCCCAACTATGACCATGGTTGGCCATGCGTGATTTTCATATTGAGACAATATTTGTCAGAATGTGACATATGATCATGGATGACGTTGATCGATTATTCATATTATAAACCAAAAGAAGTAATAAAACCAAGGGTTTAGTATTATAAACCAAAGGAATTGGTGAACCAAACGGAAAACCATTACCCAACAAATTATAAACCAAAAAAATTGGTGAACCCAAGAGAATTGATTTAAACATTCAGACAAATGTTGTCACAATGCGACGTTGGACCAAATATGAACATGGTTGGAGATGGGTGATTTTCATATTGAGACAATATTTGTCAGAATGTGACATTTAATCATGGATGACATTGATCGATTATTCATATTATAATTCAAAAGAACTAATAAACCCAAGTGTTTAATATTATAAACCAAAGGAATTGGTGAACCTAAGGGAAAACCATTACCCAAAAAATTATAAACCAAATGAATTGGTGAACCCAAAGGAATTGATTTAAACATAGAGAAATTTTTTTTCACAATGCGACGTTGGACAAACTATCACCATGGGTTTCCATGGGTGATTTTCATATTGAGACAATATTTTTCAGAATCTGACATTTCATCATGGATGACATTGATCGATTATTCATATTATAAACCAAAAAAACTAATAAACCCAAGGGTTTAATATTATAAACCAAAGGAATTGGTGAACCCAAGGGAATTGATTTAAAGATTTAGACAATTGTTGTCACAATGCGACGTTGGACCAACTATGACCATGGTTGGCCATGGGTGATTTTCATATTGAGACAATATTAGTCAGAATGTCACATTTGATCAGGGATGAAATTGATCGATTATTCATATTATAAACCAAAAGAACTAATAAACCCAAGGGTTTAATATTATAAACCAAAGGAATTGGTGAACCCAAGGGAATTGATTTAAACATTGAGAAAATTGTTGTCACAATGCGACATTGGACCAACTATGACCATGGTTGGCGATGGGTGATTTTCATATTGAGACAATATTTTTCAGAAAGTGACATATGATCATGGATTATGTTGATCGATTATTCATATTATAAACCAAAATAACTAATAAAACCAAGAGTTTAATATTATAAACCAAAGAAATTGGTGAACCCAAGCGAAAACCATTACCCAAAAAATTATAAACCAAATGAATTGGTGAACCCAAGGGAATTGATTTAAACATTCAGAAAATTATTGCACAATGTGACATTGGACCAACTATGAGCATGGTTGACCATGGGTGATTTTCATATGGATACAATATTTGTCAGAATGTGACATTTGATCATGGATGACATTGTTCTATTATTCATATCATAAACCAAAAGAACTAATCAACCCAAGGGTTTAATATTATAAACCAAAGGAATTTGTGAACCCAAGTGAAAACCATTACCCAACAAATTATAAACCAAAGGAATCGGTGAACCCAAGGCAATTGATTTAAACATCGAGACAACTTTTGTCAAAATGCGACGTTTGACCAACTATGACCATGGTTGGGCATGGGTGATTTTCATATTGAGAGAATATTTGTCAGAATGTGACATTTGATCATGGATGAACACAGATTGATTATTCATATTATAAACCAAAAGAACTATTAAACCCAAAGGTTTAATATTATAAATCAAATGAATTGGTGAACCCAAGGGAATTGATTTAAACATTGAGACAATATTTGTCAGAATGTGACATATGATCATGGATGACATTGATCGATTATTCATATTATAAACAAAAAGAACTAATAACCCCAAGGATTTAATATTTTAAACCAAAGGAATTGGTGAACCCAAGGGAAAACCATTACCCAACAAAAAATAAACCAAAGGAATTGTTGAACGCAAGGGAATTGATTTAAACATTGAGACAATTTTTGTGACAATGCGATGTTGGACCAAATATAACCATGGTTGGCATGGGTGATTTTCATATTGAGACAATATTTGTCAGAATGTGACATTTGATCATGGATGACATTGATAAATTATTAATATTATAAACCAAAAGAACTAATAAACCCAAGGGTTTAATATTATAAACCAAAGGAATTGGTGAACCAAAGGGAATTGATTTAAACATTGATACAATTGTTGTCACAATGCGATGTTGGACCAACTATGACCATCATTGCCCATGGGTGATTTTCATATTGAGACAATATTTTTCAGAATTTGACAGATGATCATGAATGACATTGATCGATTATTCATATTATAAACCAAAAGAACTAATAAAACCAAGGGTTTAATATTGTAAACCAAAGGAATTGGTGAAACCAAGGGAAAACCATTACCCAACAAGTTATAAACCAAACGAATTTGTGAACCCAAGGAAATTGATTTAAACATTGAGACAATTTTTGTCACAATGCGACGTTAGACAAACTATGACCATGGTTGGCCATGGGTGATTTTCATATTGAGACAATATTTTTCATAATATGACATTTGATCATGGATGAAATTTATCAATTATTCATATTATAAACCAAAAGAACTAGTAAACCCAAGGGTTTAATGTTATAAACCAAAGGAATTGGTGAACCCAAGGGAATTGATTTAAACATTTGGACAATTGTTGTCACAATGTGACGTTGGACCAAGTATGAACATGGTTGGCCATGGGCGATTTTCATATTGACACAATATTTTTCAGAATGTGACATTTGATCATGGATGACATTGTTCGATTATTCATATTATAAACCAAAATAATTAATAAACCCAAGGGTTTAATATTATAAATCAAAGGAATTGGTGAACCCAAGGGAATTGATTTAAACATTCAGAGAATTGTTGT
The DNA here is from genome assembly GCA_034641835.2 of Pinus albicaulis. Taxonomy (NCBI): domain Eukaryota; kingdom Viridiplantae; phylum Streptophyta; class Pinopsida; order Pinales; family Pinaceae; genus Pinus; species Pinus albicaulis. The sequence goes on from CM076574.1 coordinate 690,908,730, forward strand.
CACAATGCGACGTTGGAAAAACTATGACCATGGTTGGCCACGGGTGATTTTCATATTGAGACAATATTTGTCAGAATGTGACATTTGATCCTGGATGAAATTGATCGATTATTCATATTATAAACCAAAAGAAATAATAAACCCAAGGCTTTAACATTATAAACCACAGGAATTGGTGAAACCAAGGGAATTGATTTAAACATTGAGACAATTGTTGTCACAATGCGACGTTGGGCCAACTAGTACCATGGTTGTCCATGGGTGATTTTCATATTGAGACAATATTTGTTCGAAAGTGACATATGATCATGGATGACGTTGATCGATTATTCATATTATAAACCAAAAGAACTAATAAAAGAAAGGGTTTAATATTATAAACCAAATGAATTGGTGAACCCAAGGGAAAACCATTACCCTACAAATTATAAACCAAATGTATTGGTGAACCCAAGTGAATTGATTTAAACATTTAGAAAATTGTTGTCACAATGCGACGTTGGACCAACTACGAACATGGTTGGCCATGGGTGATTTTCATATTGAGACAATATTTGTCATAATGTGACATTTGATCATGGACGACATTGATCAATTTTTAATATTATAAACCAAAAGAAGTAATAAACCCAAGGGTGTAATATTATAAACCAAATGAATTGTTGAACCCAAGGGAAGAAGATTACCCAAAAAAATATAAACCAAATGATTTGGTGAATCCAAGGGAATGTATTTAAACATCGAGACAATTTTGGTCACAATGCGACATTGTACAAACTATGACCATGGTTTTCCATGGGTGATTTTCATATTGAGACAATATTTTTCAGAATCTGACATTTCATCATGGATGAAATTGATCGATTATTCATATTATAAATCAAAAGAACTAATAAAACCAAGGGTTTAATATTATACACCAAAGGAATTGGTGAACCCAAGGGAAAACTATTACCCAAAAAATTATAAACCAAAGGAATTGGTGAACCCAAGGGAATTAATTTAAACATTAAGACAATTGTTGTCACAATGCAACGTTGGACCAACTATGAACATGGTTGGTCATCAGTGATTTTCATATTGAGAAACTATTTGTCAAAATGTGACATTTGATCATGGATGACATTGATCGATTATTCATATTATAAACCAAAAAGAACTAATAAACCCAAGGATTTAGTATTATAAACCTTAGGAATTGGTGAACCCAAGGGAATTGATTTAAACAATCAGACAATTGTTGTCACAATGCGACGTTGGACCAACTATGACCATGGTTCGCCATGGGTGATTCTCATATTCAGAAAATATTTTTCAGAATGTGACATTTTTCATGGATGAAATTGATCAATTATTCATATTATAAACCAAGAGAACTAATAAACCCAAGGGTTTAATATTACAAACCAAAAGAATTGGTGAACCCAAGGGAATTGATTTAAACATTGAGACAATTCTTGTCACAATGCGACGTTGGACCAAGTATGACCATGGTTGGCCATGGGTGATTTTCATATTGAGACAATATTTGTCAGAATGTGACATATGTTCATGGATGACGTTCATCGATTATTCATATTATAAACCAAAATAACTAATAAAACCAATCGTTTAATATTATAAACCAAAGGAATTGGTGAACCCAAGGGAAAACCATTACCCAACAAATTATAAACCAAATGAATTGGTGAACCCAAGGGAATTGATTTAAACATTCAGAAAATTGTTGTCACAATGCGACGTTGGACCAACTATGAACATGGTTGGCCATGGACCAAGGGTTTAATATTATACACCAAAGGAATTGGTGAACCCAAGGGAAAACTATTACCCAAAAAATTATAAACCAAAGGAATTGGTGAACCCAAGGGAATTAATTTAAACATTACGACAATTGTTGTCACAATGCAACGTTGGACCAACTATGAACATGGTTGGCCATCAGTGATTTTCATATTGAGAAACTATTTGTCAAAATGTGACATTTGATCATGGATGACATTGATCGATTATTCATATTATAAACCAAAAGAACTAATAAACCCAAGGATTTAGTATTATAAACCTTAGGAATTGGTGAACCCAAGGGAATTGATTTAAACAATCAAACAATTGTTGTCACAATGCGACGTTGGACCAACTATGACCATGGTTCGCCATGGGTGATTCTCATATTGAGAAAATATTTTTTAGAATGTGACATTTTTCATGGATGAAATTGATCGATTATTCATATTATAAACCAAAAGAACTAATAAACCCAAGGGTTTAATATTAAAAACCAAACGAATTGGTGAACCCAAGGGAATTGATTTAAACATTGAGACAATTCTTGTCACAATGCGACATTGGACCAAGTATGACCATGGTTGGCCATGGGTGATTTTCATATTGAGACAATATTTGTCAGAATGTGACATATGTTCATGGATGACGTTCATCGATTATTCATATTATAAACCAAAATAACTAATAAAACCAATCGTTTAATATTATAAACCAAAGGAATTGGTGAACCCAAGGGAAAACCATTACCCAACAAATTATAAACCAAATGAATTGGTGAACCCAAGGGAATTGATTTAAACATTCAGAAAATTGTTGTCACAATGCGACGTTGGACCAACTATGAACATGGTTGGCCATGGGTGATTTTCGTATTGAGACAATATTTGTCAGAATGTGACATTTGATCATGGATGAAATTGATCAATTATTAATATTATAAACCAAAAAGAACTAATAAACTCTAGGGATTTAATATTATAAATAAAGGAATTGGTGAACCCAAGGGAAGTGATTTAAACATTGAGACAGTTGTTGTCACAATGCGACATTGGACCAACTATGACCATGGTTGGCCATGGGTAATTTTCATATTGAAACAATATTTTCCAGAATGTGACATATGATCATGGATGACGTTGATCGATTATTCAAATTATAAACCAAAATAACTAATAAAGGCAAGGGTTTAATAATATAAACCAAAGGAATTGATGAACCCAAAGGAAAACCATTACCCTACAAATTATAAACCAAAGGAATTGGTGAACCCAAGGGAGTTGATTTAAACACTGAGAAAATTTTTGTCACAATGCGACATTGGACAAACTATGACCATGGTTGGCCATGGGTGATTTTCATATTCAGACAATATTTTTCAGAATGTGACATTTGATCATGGATGACATTGATTGATTACTCATATTATAAACCAAAAGAACTAATCAACACAAGGGTTTAATATTATAAACCAAAGGAATTAGTGAACCCAAGGGAAAACCATTACCCAACAAATTATAAACCAAAGGAATTGGTGAACATAAAGGAATTGATTTAAACATCAAGACAATTTTTGTGACAATGCGACGTTGGACCAACTATGCCATGGCTGCCCATGGGTGATTTTCATATTGAGACAATATTTGTCAGAATGTGACATATGATCATGGATGACGTTGATCGATTATTCATATTATAAACAAAAATAACTAATAAACCCAAGGGTTTAATATTATAAACCAAAGGAATTTGTGAACCCAAGCAAATTGATTTAAGCATCGAGACAATTTTTGTCACAATGTGACATTGGACCAACTATGATCATGGATGACATTGATCGATTATTCATATTATAAACCAAAAGAACTAGTAAAACCAAGGGTTTACAATTATAAACCAAAGGAATTGGTGAACCCAAGGGAAAACCATTACCCAAAAAAATATAAACCAAACGAATTGGTGAACCCAAGGGAATTGATTTAAACATTTAGAAAATTGTTGTCACAATGCGACGTTGGACCAACGATGAACATGGTTGGCCATGGGTGATTTTCATATTCAGACAATATGTTTTAGAATGTGACATTTGATCATGGATGACATTGATAGACTATTCATATTATAAACCAAAAGAAATAATAAAACCAAGGGTTTAATATTATACACCAAAGGAATTGGTGAACCCAAGGGAAAACTATTACCCAAAAAATTATAAACCAAAGGAATTGGTGAACCCAAGGGAATTAATTTAAACATTACGACAATTGTTGTCACAATGCAACGTTGGACCAACTATGAACATGGTTGGCCATCAGTGATTTTCATATTGAGAAACTATTTGTCAAAATGTGACATTTGATCATGGATGACATTGATCGATTATTCATATTATAAACCAAAAGAACTAATAAACCCAAGGATTTAGTATTATAAACCTTAGGAATTGGTGAACCCAAGGGAATTGATTTAAACAATCAGACAATTGTTGTCACAATGCGACGTTGGACCAACTATGACCATGGTTCGCCATGGGTGATTCTCATATTGAGAAAATATTTTTTAGAATGTGACATTTTTCATGGATGAAATTGATCGATTATTCATATTATAAACCAAAAGAACTAATAAAACCAAGGGGTTAATATTATAAAACAAAGGAATTGGTGAACCCAAGGGATTTTATTTAAACATTGAGACAATTCTTGTCACAATGCGATGTTGGACCAACTATGGCCATGGTTGGCGATTGGTGATTTTCATATTGAGACGATATTTGTTAGAATGTGACATTTTTTCATGGATGACATTGATCTATTATTCATATTATAAATGAAAATAACTAATAAACCCCAGGGTTTAATATTATAAACCAAAGGAATTGGTGAACCCCGAGGAAAACCATTACCCAACAAATTATAAGCCAAATAGTTGGTGGAACCAAGGGAATTGATTTAAACATTCAGAAAATTGTTGTCACAATGCGACGTTGGACCAACTATGAACATGGTTGGCCATGGGTGATTTTCGTATTGAGACAATATTTGTCAGAATGTGACATTTGATCATGGATGAAATTGATCAATTATTAATATTATAAACCAAAAGAACTAATAAACTCTAGGGTTTAATATTATAAACCAAAGGAATTGGTGAACCCAAGGGAAGTGATTTAAACATTGAGACAGTTGTTGTCACAATGCGACATTGGACCAACTATGACCATGGTTGGCCATGGGTAATTTTCATATTGAAACAATATTTTCCAGAATGTGACATATGATCATGGATGACGTTGATCGATTATTCATATTATAAACCAAAATAACTAATAAAGGCAAGGGTTTAATAATATAAACCAAAGGAATTGATGAACCCAAAGGAAAACCATTACCCTACAAATTATAAACCAAAGGAATTGGTGAACCCAAGGGAGTTGATTTAAACACTGAGAAAATTTTTGTCACAATGCGACATTGGACAAAATATGACCACGGTTGGCCATGGGTGATTTTCATATTCAGACAATATTTTTCAGAATGTGACATTTGATCATGGATGACATTGATTGATTACTCATATTATAAACCAAAAGAACTAATCAACACAAGGGTTTAATATTATAAACCAAAGGAATTAGTGAACCCAAGGGAAAACCATTACCCAACAAATTATAAACCAAAGGAATTGGTGAACATAAAGGAATTGATTTAAACATCAAGACAATTTTTGTGACAATGCGACGTTGGACCAACTATGCCATGGCTGCCCATGGGTGATTTTCATATTGAGACAATATTTGTCAGAATGTGACATATGATCATGGATGACATTGATCGATTATTCATATTATAAACAAAAATAACTAATAAACCCAAGGGTTTAATATTCTAAACCAAAGGAATTTGTGAACCCAAGCAAATTGATTTAAGCATCGAGACAATTTTTGTCACAATGTGACATTGGACCAACTATGATCATGGATGACATTGATCGATTATTCATATTATAAACCAAAAGAACTAGTAAAACCAAGGGTTTACAATTATAAACCAAAGGAATTGGTGAACCCAAGGGAAAACCATTACCCAAAAAAATATAAACCAAACGAATTGGTGAACCCAAGGGAATTGATTTAAACATTTAGAAAATTGTTGTCACAATGCGACGTTGGACCAACGATGAACATGGTTGGCCATGGGTGATTTTCATATTCAGACAATATGTTTTAGAATGTGACATTTGATCATGGATGACATTGATAGACTATTCATATTATAAAAAAAGAACTAATAAAACCAAGGGTTTAATATTATAAACCAAAGGAATTGGCGAACCCAAGGGAAAACCATTACCCAATGCGAAGTTGGACAAAATATGACCATGGATGGCCATGGGTGATTTTCATATTGAGACAATATTTTTCAGAGTCTAACATTTCATCATGGATGACATTGAATGATTATTCATATTATAAACCAAAATAAATAATAAACCCAAAGGTTTAATATTATAAACCAAAGGAATTGGTGAACCCAAGGGAATTGATTTCAACATTCAGAAAATTGTTGTCACAATGCAACGTTGGACCAATTATGAACATCGTTGGCCATGGGTGATTTTCATATTGAGATAATATTTGTCAGAATGTGGCATTTGATCATGGACGAAATTGATCGATTATTCATCTTATAAAATAAAAGAACTAATAAACCCAAGGGTTTAATATTATAAACCAAAGGAATTGGTGAACCCAAGGGAATTGATTTAAACATTCAGACAGTTGTTGTCACAATGCGACGTTGGACCAACTATGACCATTGTTGGCCATGGGTGATTTTCATATTGAGACAATATTTTTTAGAATGTGACATCTTATCTTGGATGAAATTGATCGATTATTCAAATTATAAACCAAAAGAACTAATAAACCCAAGGGTTTAATATTATAAACCAGAGGAATTGGTGAAACCAAGGGAATTGATTTAAGCATTGAGACAATTGTTGTCACAATGCGACGTTGGAAAAACTATCACCATGGTTGGCCATGGGCGATTTTCATATTGAGACAATATTTTTCAGAAAGTGAGATATGATCATGGATGACGTTGATTGATTATTCATATTATAAACCAAAAGAACTAATAAAACCAAGGGTTTAATATAATAAACCAAAGGAATTGGTGAACCCAAGGGAAAACCATTAACCCACAAATTATAAACCAAATGAATTGGTGAACCCAAGGGAATTGATTTAAACATTCAGACAATTTTTGTCACAATGCGATGTTGGACCAACTATGAACATGGTTGGCCATGGGTGATTTTCATATTGAGACAATATTTTTCAGAATGTGACATTTGATCATGGATGACATTAATCGATTATTCATATTATAAACCAAAAGAACTAGTAAACCAAAGGAATTCGTGAACCCAAGGGAAAACCATTACCGAAAAAATTATAAACCAAGCAAATTGGTGAACCCAAGGGAATTGATTTAAACATCCAGAAATTTTTTGTCACAATGCGACGTTGGAAAAACTATGACCATGGTTGGCCATGGGTGATTTTCATATTGAGACAATATTTTTCAGAATCTGACATTTCATCATGGATGACATTGATCAATTATTCATATTATAAACCAAAAGAACTAATAAACTCAAGGGTTTAATATTATAAACCAAAGTAATTGGTGAACCAAAGGGAATTATTTTAAACATTGACACAATTTTTTTCATAATGCGACGTTAGACCAACTATGACCATGGTTGGCCATGGGTGATTTTCATATTGAGACAATATTTGTCATAATTTTACATAAGATCATGGATGACGTTGATCGATTATTCATATTATAAACCAAAAGAGCTAATAAACCGAAGGGTTTAATATTATAAACCAAAGGAATTAGTGAACCCAAGGGAAAACCAGTACACAACAAATTATAAACCAAAGGAATTGGTGAACCCAAGGGAATTAATTTAAACATTGAGACAATTTTTGTGACAATGCGACGTTGGACCTACTATGACCATGGTTGGCCATGGGTGATTTTCATATTGAGACAATATTTGTCAGAATTTGACATGTGATCATGGATGACGTTGATCGATTATTCATATTATAAACCAAAAGAACTAATAAACCCAAGGGTTTTGTTAGTATGAATCTTTTGTCGAAGTGTACGAAAAAATACCACTTTAGCTACGCATAACTTATATCCCTAACATCAAATGTGGCTGCCAATATCTTCAGATCTGCAGTTAGTTGATCAAGACAAGTGCTGCAAAAAACCAGATCTATGCATAGAGAGACATTAAGCAGTAAAAATAAGGTTTTTCTCCATACATCCAATAGACAAGACAAGAACAATATTTTTTGAAAGAATTTTTTTATTAAGGGCACCTGGGAGGAAAACAAGAAGGTGTTTCCAATTCTCCTCAATGGGATGGGTTCTTGGAAGTCCTCAGCACTTCAGATCTAGTATTTCTCTCTCTTGTTGGTGTAGAAAACCCATACAAAGATAGAACTCAAAGGGAGTTCACACAGCAAATAATGGAAAATGTGACCAAGTGTATAGATCCAGAGTGATCTAATAGGCAACAAAAGGTGAAGAATGATAGGAAAAACCCTCCTATTTATAACAAAATATTGGGTCATTCTAGATGTTGGTGCATGATTAAAATAACATTAACCAAATCTAGATCCACCTTTTATGGAATATTTTATTATATTTGTTGGAGGGAAAAAGTATTTGACTTGGGTCAAATCCCTTTATTTGTGAATAATAAATAAATAAATGATTTATTTATCATTTTAAGGGGGTTGTTAAAAGATAATCAAATAAATAATGATTTATTTAATTATTTATGGGTGATTTAGTCATATTTAATAAGGAATATTATTTAAATAAGGTTTAAATAATTATTCCTAGAAAATAATAAGATAAATAAATATTTATCTAATTAATTTCTTTGTTTTGGGTTAAACATGACCAGGAAAATCAAACAAATATAGGTTTGTTTAATATTCCCTTTTGGGGTTTCCTGTTTAGACCATAAACAACCTAAAAAATGTGTTTTATTAAGTTATTTTACATAGTGAAGGCAATTTTACTTAGGGTAAAATTGGTCTTACATGGTGTACTTGGGTCCATCTAATGATAGTAGGTTAGATGACCAAAAAATGGTGTAACAGATTGCCCCCCAGCGTGCGAGTGTTAGGAGCAAATCATATGACCGAAGTACGTTGTAAGAACTCAATCACCAGACATCAAAAGGGAAGTCAGAGAGAGAAATGTAAGGTAGACTAATGTGCTGAAGAACTAGACCCCGAGGAGACGAGACTTGCAGGTGCAACAAGTCTCTTTTTATGAGAGGGTACCTGTGCTAAAGGCGGCGGGGGAGGCATACCTATGCCCGCCGAGACAAAGTACAAAATAATAGTGTGTCCAGTAAACAAGGGACCGAACCATAAAGTACAACCGGCATAAACATGAGCCAGATAGAAATACAATGAGGGATCCCATATACATGTTGTGCCTGGGATAACAGCCAGGACTTATACAATAATATATGAGTACATGAGATACAAATACAACCCAAATGCCCCCTACAAGCGGGGAAGGGCTCACAAAATCTGACTGATACATGCAAATCAAAGAGGCGCTGCAAGCGGCTAAGGCCGACATCATCAAATATATGGAGCTGCATCAAAGGCTGCAATGAAGAGGTCATCCGGGCATGTGGGGGGTACCTGCAGGGCCACCCCCTCATGAAGGCTGAGACATCTCACACACACCCGGGCATCAGCAAGAGCTACTACTGCATCACTGGACCATCAAGCATACAGATCTTGATCATGCTGAAAGAAGCTGAAGTGGAGAAACAATCAAGTCAAAGGGAAATGAGAGATCCCTTTGCCTGATCCGAGGCACCGAACAAGAGTGGAAGCTGGAACCAAGGTACACCGCTCTCTAGACCTGTCCTCTGGAATGAAGGAGCTAATGTCGATAGAAGGAGGTCCGCCGTATGTGAGGCAGTGAGAGATCCTCAACTAAGGCACGAGAGAAAATAGTAGAGCGACTGACAGACTAATACTAATGATGATGATGGAATGGAGGGGACTGATTAGAAAATGGACGACTTCCCTTGCTAGAGCATAAAGGACATGAATGACATGGCATTGAATAACACAGTATCACGAGGGATAGGGGACAGTGGGACTGACGGTCATAATGTGCGACACAAGAGAGAGACCAAGCAATGAAGGATGGATGACTATAGCGTGGTAAAAAAGGACTCGGTATAGACTCCATGAATGTGATGATGACTGAACTTGGATGCTCTAAACAAGGGTGACTCAATGGTGCTACCACAAAGGAAAGGACCCATGGGGGACCATGAAAACATGAGTACAAGATGTTAGCTCATGACGAAAATTAACACGAACAACGACAAGTATGGAGGCAAAGTGGTGCCCCAAGTACAAGTGTTGTAAGTGAGGAAATTCGATTTTGGGGGGAGGTGAAGTGACCCATCTTGGACAAAATGTGTCCTGGTGAAGTATCAAATCATGAGAAACTAACAGATACCCATTTGAGGGCTCGGTGAGAGCTTTCCAATGGTGCAAATGGTTTGTCAAATGGAGCTACGGTGTGGCCGCAACAGGCAAAAGAAAAAACAAGGGTTTTCTTTTAATAAGGCAGTTTTCCCTCCAAATTCACTCATTTTCTAGTGTTTCTGTGGTGAATGTAGAGAGGAGGGAAGGCCCTAAATCTTGCGGCGAGCGTAGCGGACAAACCGACTGTTGGAATTGAGATCCGTCAGTTGTAGGTAAGAGGCCTAACCTTACTCTTTCATTTGGATGGATTGAAAGTTCAGATTAGGGCCTAGAATCTTAGGAACAGACCCTCTTTCACCTCTACGGCCGGGTCGCACTTTTTGGGCCAAAAACTGCGACCTGGGAAGCAGGTTTTGAGCCAAAAACTGTGACCTGTCCCAGGAATGGGCAGAAAAGTACGACCTGGAGGGTGAATGAGATTTGAGTGCTGTTTTAGGGCTGAGATGTGAGTTTTGGTGATTGGTTACAGTGTTTCCTATCTATATGCTAACAAAGATGATGTTTTTTGTGTAGATATGGCAGATATACGGGTCAACTGGAGAGAAAGAGATCTGGGTACATTACGGTCAGAGATCCAGGTAGATCAGGGTGTCCGTCGTGTATTGGCCAGATTTGGGGTTCTGAAGTTTTTGGAGAACCCTTTGATGAGAGCAGGGGAGCCCTTGTTGCCCCGGATTGTCAGTTATTGGGATCCAGATCATGAGGTATTTGTAGTACAGGGGTACACGATCGAATTGACAGTCTAGGATATGTATTTCCTGACTGGTCTCCCGCCACTTGGGATGGTGGGAAATACACAGCCAATGTTACCGCGGGGGCAGAACATCATGGAGTTTGTGGAGCTACATTGTCGACCGGGTCTCCAAGTAAAAGGGACTCAGATACTAATCAAGTACCTAGAGAGATTAGAGACCCGTGCAGTGGCCACAGTGGTGCTGCGGATCCTGGGCAACCAGGCGCTCCATCACATCACTGGGGGGCAGATGATGATTGTGGAGAGTGTGTTGAGTGGGACCTACTATGGGTGGGCCCAAATGTTGTTTGTGTCATTAAAACAACAACTGTCACTTTGCAAGCGGCAAGTGAACGACGATTGCTCGTATGGTACTTTATTATGCTCCTTCTTTTTTGAGAAGATCCCGACCTTACGACCTCATATACAGCTCCCAGATGGGGGCCCGAGAGAGCCCAGGATGCGCCGGTGGGGGCGACTACTGTGTAGAGGAGGAGGAGGGGCGGTCGGACGGGTGTTTCGACCTGAGTTCTTTGCCCATTGGGATCAGATTCCATTATACATAGACGACTATCCCTATAGTGGGATAAGTTATTGTGGGGATCCAGACCTTCCACTTCCGCCTGGTCGAGTATGGGGACCCGATGGTAAGTGACAAGTAACTACTCATTTTTGGGCATGTTAAAGTTATTGAACAATAGATAGGGTACTGATGCATGTACTTTTGGTATGCAGATATAGCTCTGGTAAAATCGGCCGGATATATGGGACGACCGGCAGCAGCAGGAGCTGCAGGCCCGAGTGGATCGAGAGCAGCGCATAATGAGGATGTAGCCGCCCTCCTAAAGGACATCCACTGTAGATGTGAGAGGTTGCTGACCAGTGTTTTAGAGCGCGGGTGGCAAGACTTAGACGACCAGTACATAGAGCCATGTATTGGTCTACCCTCGAAATGGCGAGGGGTCATGCGGCGCATGGCAATGGCCGGTCAAGGGATACGTGATCTACAAGCTGCAGGAGTAGAGCCATTGGCTCGGGATCCGCCAGATAGTGATTAGGTGTGGGACAGGTGGTGCCCCCAGTTTTGAGTTTTTAGTAACATGCTATGGGCATGTCATATGTATCAGAGTAGATGGACTCTAAACACATGTTTTGTGACACATATTATGGATATGCATATTTTTAATGATTATGATTGTTATTGTATAGTATAAAATGCATGTGATAAATGCCAATCTAGAACATGGTTTGCAATGCTATCTACATAGTGATTTTTTTCTCGAGGTACATGGTTGAAAGTTATGGTTTCAAATTCACGTATCAAGAGTTTCACTTGCAAATATCGTCGAAACAGCACAGGATTATGCACACGATAGACACCATTTAGTTACATGACAAGAAGTATGGAATCTAAACGAACATGCAGATGGAGGATGCGATGAGAAAGGGCATCAGCTAAAATACCTCGCACTGCATCGTATTCGGCCTGATTATTGGTGGCAGGACCAGTGCAGACCCCGTTTGAGAGAAAAAGGGCATGCAAGGGGGTGAAAATGGCCCAACTTGTTGAGGCGAGATTCCGGGAGTAACGACTTGCACCATCGGCGTAACCGATATAGGGTGTGGACGGGATGTCCTGCGGAATGGTGGTACAAGACAAAAAATGAGAGGAGGAGGAATAATGACGGCAGCGTGAGTGTATAGGAGACATCGAGTGGCAACTGCGGGAGGTAGTGCGATGGGCAGGATGGCTATGACTCATATACGAACGAGGTGGTGGTATATGAGGGCTATAGGAGGAATGGATGGGACTCGGGCTACAGAGGTCAACATGGATAGGGGTGGTGTTATCTCGGTTATGGGCAGGAAGGATCAGGTGATGGGTGGAGAGGGATTCCAAGAGGACATCCTGATGGGAATAGAGGGGATGACGAGAGGAAGGGAAACCACATGTCATGGCAAAGCTACCTAGATCATCTGTATGGGAAGAAAGGCTAACATACCAATCATCATGAGGGATGACAGAGGAACAGATAAACAGATGGTCAAAGGATGTTAAGCCCAGGGTGGTCGCTGGGGGGGGAGCGAGCGAAAAAACAGGGGAGGATTCAAAGGGAATGTTCTCCAAAGGTATCACAAAGGATGATAGGTAGAGAATTTTGGTAGTAGACTCCGTCATCTGGACATCGGGGGGGGGCAATGTCAATGGGAGAGGAGGGATCCTCAAGCTGACCTGAAGCATACTGCGCAAGTATGGGAGAGGCAGACTGATGTTGTTCAACCTCATACTCTCGAACTACCTCTAAAGAGGTGTGGTAATGTGTCAGGTGAGGACAATGGTGGGAGTAATGGCCATGAACACTGCATAAAGCACAGGGTTTGTTGGTGCGAATAGTATTTGGGTTCTTGGTTACGGACGAGGACGAAATAGAGGGCTTAGGGACCGTAGACTCAGGGAACGCGACTTTAACCATGGGTTGAATACGGGGTAATTCAGGACAAGTATGGGTGGCATGACCGATGACATCACACAAGGCGCAAGGCTTTGCGGGTGGAGGAGGAGCCGAGTCAGTCGGGGTGGCCTTGTCTTTGGCTGCCCCCTTGTGATCTTTTCCTTTCTTTCCTGGAGTCGTCACCACAGGGGCAGGGTCCTGGGGAGGTGCGGGGGGCATGGTGGCAACGGAGGAAGCGAGGGGGACTGGTTGAACCGGTGTCAAAGCAAGATAGGGTTTGGGGTGAGCAGGTGGGGTAGCGGCTGGAGGGTCAAGGTACCAGACAGGTATGCCCAGGGTTAGGTTAGGAAGAGAGACGGTGGCCATGACAGGGACTGTATAGACTTCGGGAGGGGGAGCCAGGAAAGGTATCTGACCAACGGGATAATGACCAGGAGGGACGGCTCCGAGGTGGTTGAGGCCTGGGGGAACTAACCCAGGAGGATAGAGGGGTTCAGGGATACCAGCTGTAGGAGAAGGGCCAGAAGGAGGAGGTCCCGCTGGCTGAGATGAATGGCTAGGAGTGGGTTGCGGTGGGTGAGGTTGAGTCTGAGGTTGTTGACTAGCCGAGGTGGGTCGCTTAAGGGTAGCCTGAGACGATTGCATCATGCCAACATTCGATAAGCTGGTATCAGAGATAGGAGGAGGAGGTAGACCAGGGAAAGTTCCGAGCAAATAGGAGTCTTTGTAGACGCCGGGAGAGACACTGGTCAAGGAATCGACGGTTTGCTTATTGGCTACAGAAGAGATGGTCGTCTCAGGGGAGGTCTGAGATTTTGGCTCATGATACGTCAACTGGTCGATGGTGACTATCTTTCCATTGTGAGGAAAATACATCTTGCGAAAAACTGCGAAAGGGACAGCAGACATGGCATAGGTGTAGCTGCGCCCCAATAGAATGTTGTAATCTAGAGGGGCGTCGATGACTTCGACGTCGACGCAAACAGTCTTGCCCGCAAGAGTGATAGGACAATTACACGGAAAAGTAGATGGGGTGGGAGCGTGGCGGGTCCCCACGCTTGAAAGGGTGATCGTGGAAGGGGCCAACTCGGGAGATCCGAGTTGCTTCCAAGCAGAAGCAGACATCACACAGGTGGATGCCCCCTCATCAATTATACACCGAGAAACGTTAGCGTTCCGGATTTTGACTGGGATTTGGAAGGCGACGGAAGCAGGAAGGGGAGGATGTTCCGATTGATGGGCGTAGAACACAATCATTTGGTCATCAGCAGGATCCACGGCGCCCACGACAAATATTTGAGCCTTCTTTTGGGAAGGGCACGATTGGAGGAGTTCCAATGTAGAAATGGCAGCAGGAGACTGCACCAAATCATCTACTATGCTATACGAATGAGCAACTCGACAAGGAGCATCATTTCGGTGTAATGGTCCTTTAGGAATCTTGGTATGAACCTCAACTTTGGGTGTAGAGATATGTAAGGGACGATTGGATGTCGAAAGAGGCTCGGTAGAACCTGAAGAAGGGAACTCGGAGGCAGACTGAGCGAAAGGCTTGGGGTACTGGCGAGACTGAGTTTGAAGGTTAAGGTTGACGGTTGGGGGAGGATCAGAGTTCATCATGAGGATCTGGTAATCGGAGGAACCAGAAGGGGAAGTTTGAGTGGCGACCTGTCCGTCAGGTGGTTGGGTAGCCACGAATCCTTGCTGGGGGAAAGGATCGGTAAACACAGCCGGTTGAGTAGTGGCCACATTAGGGGGAGCATGAGGGGAGGCATGTTGTCCTTACAATGTGGCTTGAGACTCCACCACCTGTCGCATCGGTGGTAGGAGGGGACAATCGTGAGTGTAATGATCGTAAACACCGCAACACGAACAAGGTTTATTTGTGCGAATAGCCCTGTCCAGCTTGGGCTGAGTGCCTTGTTGCTGGTTAGCAGTGTTAGGGTCAGTACCTGGGGGATTGGGTCCACGAGTACCATGGGTAGATGGATTTTGATTGCCTCTCCACCTTATTTGAGATGAAGGGGGATTAGTCGCGCCCTGCTGTGCAAATACTTGCCCTGGAGAGGTTGTAGGTCTTTGTTGTGGGGGTGGAGGAGCGAAAGGGAGGTGGAAGCCTACTTTCCTTATCTTTGGAGGAGAGTGGCGCACCGAGTGCGGATAAGGATAATGGCAGGTTGGGAAACATTGAGGTAAGCGGGAGGTTGGGCAAAAGGATGAGGCATCGCATTATCTGGATACATGCTACCGGGAGGGGGGAGAGTGCTGGAGGAGCTGGCCCCTCCCTGAGGGATACCATAGCCCATAGGAGGTTGAGCGTATGGATGGGAAAGGGCTCCAACGATATCGTCGGTGGAATGAGATGCCCCCGGGGCGTTAGCGCCACTGGGCCTGGGGAGGTCAGGAAGAACGGTATAAACATAACCAGATTGAGCGTAGATCGGGTCATATTTCAAGGCTATTTGGAGGGCGGCTTCTTCGGTTTGAGGGAAGTGAGAGGCGACAACTTTGCCAATGGGAGGTAAGAGAGTGTGAAGGAACCAGTCCATATAGACCCGATCTTCGAAGGTGGGGGCTCGACATAAGCTCCTTCTTCTCCACCATTCCTGGACATGAGTGGAAAGGGAGGTTGAATAGGTTTTCTTGAAAGAAGTCAAAAGCTCTGTACCAGTGTTGTATCAGAGAGGGAGGTGGAAATAAGATAAAAAGGCTTGGGCAATGGTCACAAAGGTGGTATGGGAAGAGGTGGTTTGGTCAACATACCATTTAGAAGCTTCGCCGGTAAGTGTGCATTGGAACAACTGAAGGCGGATGGAATCATTGGTAATGGAATTGGAGGAACACCACATGTGGAAAGATCGGACATGGTTGGTTGGATCTTCTCCAACAAGGCCTTCAAACTTAGGGATGTCGGAGGGGAGCTTGGTTGGCATAGCAGGCCAACCAACATTGTGGCGGATAGGGTCATTGGGTTTGATTGAGATCGGGAAGTGTTGGTACGCGCCATGTAAGGGAGCGAAAGTCGGTCGAGGTAGTTCTGTGGCGGTTCCAGCTGGTGGTACTCGACATTGGGCGGGATTACGCGCGTTGGCCCTAGACCGGACATAGTGAAGGTGACAGGGGGAGAGCCAGAAGTAAAAGGAGAACCGAATGAATCAGAAGAGGAGTCGGAGTGCAGACTCGGAGGAGGAATAACTCGTCGACGATGGGGGGGAGTAGGTCGACCGACTGGAAACTGTGGGTGAAGGCCAAGAAGTCTCCGGGATGTGCGCCTTGGGGGCGCAATGGTGACAACACAAACACGGCACAGGGGGGAGAAGAAAGATCAACAAAGGAAGGGAGGTGCAAAATCAAGTGATTACAATGTCGAAACAAGGGCAGATAGGTGCAGTGTCAATTGATTTTAAAGTCTTTGCCTAGCGGTGTAAACCAGGCTCTTCTTTGCTTAGGGTGAGTGTGTGGCGTGCGTTAATTTTAATTTTTAAACCCTTTTCATTTTGAGAGCAAGAGGAAAAGTGTGCTGCGTAACTGAAAATAAATCTGTAGAGAACAATATATAATGCCGAAATAACAGAAAATTAACAGCTACTATGGCATTGATTCAACCCAAAAAGGCGGGTCTCTCAAAACTAATCTAAAAGAGGGAAAAAAATTTAGTCAAAATGCACTAAAAGGAGGCCAATAGATCTAGGGTCAAAAGGGACATGGATCTAAAGGGAAAAGCTGCTGAAAAGAGGTGTAGATCACAGCCAAGAGACAGAGGCAAGGTGGCTGGAAAAAAGGAGGAAATCAGCAAAAAGCAGAAGGGGCAAGGAGGAGGCCCTAAAATTAGATCCAAAAAAATCTTTAGGAGGTGATTTGAAAGGGAGAAGAGCTGATTAGAAGAGGTCTGAAAAGGAGGTATCAGAGCTGGAAAAAAGGGGGGCTGAAACTCTGAAAAAATAGACCTGAAACAAATAAAAACTCTTCCACCAAAAGTGGAGGGTACTGAAGCCCTAGGGGGCTATGTTCCCACTTATATGAGAAAAAAAGATCGAGAAACGGGTCAAAACGAGGTGAGGGCAGGAGGTTGGAAAACCACGACGGAAACGGAAAAACCCGGAAAAATTGCAAAAAAATAGCGAGAAAAATTGGCGGGTCGCGGTTCGACTGTTTTACGTACGAGTCGCGGATAATGAAATTTGGAAAGTGCGACCTAGAGTTCCCGAGGTCACGAGTTTACGGGGTGAAAAGTGCGACACGAAGCTCGGTGTCCGGCGACGGATTTTAGGAAAAGTTGTTGTCTCGATAAAAGAAGATGTCATCTGTGCAATAGGGCCAGGGAAACACGAAAGTTAGAAATTTTAATTTTTTAGGGTTTTATGTGAGAAAAACAACATAAAAATAGGAAAAACAAAAAGCTGAAAAGAAACCCTAGGGTCTGAAGTAGCTGGATATGCAGGAATATGAAAAACGACAGCGGTCGTAATTGAAAACCGGTGTGGAGTCGCCGATTGTTAGTATGAATATTTTGTCGAAGTGTACGAAAAAAGACCACTTTAGCTACGCATAAATTATAACCCTAACATCAAATGTGGCTGCCAATATCTTCAGATCTACAGTTAGTTGATCAAGACAAGTGCTGCAAAAAACCAGATCTATGCATAGAGAGACATTAAGCAGTAAAAATAAGGTTTTGCTCCATACATCCAATAGACAAGACAAGAACAATATTTTTTGAAAGAATTTTTGTATTAAGGGCACCTGGGAGAAAAACAAGAAGGTGTTTCCAATTCTCCTCAATGGGATGGGTTCTTGGAAGTCCTCAACACTTCAGATCTAGTATTTCTCTCTCTTGTTGGTGTAGAAAACCCAGACAAAGATAGAACTCAAAGGGAGCTCACACAACAAATAATGGAAAAATATGACCAAGTGTATAGATCCGGAGTGATCTAATAGGCAACAAAAGGTGAGGAAGAATGATAGGAAAAACCCTCTATTTATAACAAAATATTGGGTCATTCTAGATCTTGGTGCATGATTAAAATAACATTAACCAAATCTAGATCCACCTCATATGGGATATTTTATTATATTTGTTGGAGGGAAAAGGTATTTGACTTGGGTCAAATCCATTTATTTGTAAATAATAAATAAATAAATGATTTATTTATTATTTTAAGGAAGTGGTTGAATAATAATTAAATAAATAATGTTTTATTTAATTATTTATAAATGATTTAGTCATATTTAACAAGGAATATTATTTAAATAGGATTTAAATAATTATTCCTAGAAAATAATCAGATAAATAAGGATTTATCTAATTAATTTCCTTGTTTTGGGTTAAACATAACTTGGAATAATAATTAAATTATTGTTTAATTAATTATTCCATGAGGAAAATTAAACAAATAGAGATTTGTTTAATATTTCCTTCTGGGGTTTCATATTTGGACCATAAAAAACCTAATAAATGTGTTTTATTAAGTTATTTTACATAGCGAAAGGAATTTTACTTAGGGTAAAATTGGTCTTACGTGGTGTACTTAGGTCCATCTAATGATAATAGGTTAGATGACCCAA